>OX941093.1:67120000-67720000 GCA_954870635.1 Arctium minus
TCAAGTTTTACATGTTAATACGAAACACCATTTAAAAACAACATGTTTTTGTACCATCTTACGCAACAACCATGAAAAAAGTACAAGTGTTTACATTGCTTTTCGAAACAACTATGAAAAATATCACATTTTTACACTGTTATACATGACAACGCTGTATAAAGGTGACATCATTAGACGTTTCTACAAAACCAGTATTACCTTTTTACAGGTTTCTACGAAATATCCTGTTACTTGTCATGTTTTTACAATGTTATACGAAACAACGGTGTCAAAAGTTTACGTTTTTACCTAGTTCTTTTAACAACCAAACGTGGAAAAAGATCATGTGTTTTTGTTTTATCAAACCTTGAATTATCTATTGTGAGCTTGGGATCGTTTCGGCTTGGATTTATATTAAATGTTGGTATCTTAATATTAAGAATTAATCTGTTTGATTATTCTGGTTGGGTTGTTACAACCAGAGTCGCCAACCACGGAGAGCATCAGCGATAAGAATAAAAAGAAAAAGAGCAGGAATTTCATCCCAATTTGAAGAGCACATCATGGAGAGGAAAAGAAAGAACCCAGTTGAGGAGAGAAATGAGGAAAGGAGAGGAGATATCCCTGTGAGTGATTGCAGGAAACGAGGGGAGGAGAGGGTCGTGCAGGACGTGGGGGTTAGAAGGCCTAAGAACCAGGGCTCCAAAAACTGTTTTCAAGAACTGTAAAATTCAAGAACCGTTTAAAGCTCTTAATAATATAGTGTATATATATATATATATGAAAAATAAACATAATGTTATTTATTATTATCTAAATATATGCAAATATAGAGAGAGAGAGAGAAGGGGAGAGGAAGGTTCAAACGAGAACGTTAATTATTTAATAAAATAAGAAAACAATAAATTATGTACAAAATCATGTGGTTTTACATTAACTCGAAAAAAATGGGGGCGACTGCAATATGAAATGTTGTCGTTTTTAAATTTGGGAAGGGATGTGTCGACGGCTTTGTGTGTATGCATGCATGTATGATGTATGTATGTATATATATTATTTTATTATTTTGTACTTTTTAATAGGAAAAAAAGACAAAAAAGAAAAGGTAAAAAGACCAAATTTCTCCCTGACTTAACTAAGATAACGGATCTTTTTCAATGTTGTTGGTCAGAGAGACCATGACCATAATAAACTAAATATCATAGTGACCAAATCCATAATAAACATGGTATAGGAACCATAGTCATGAAAGATATCAACACACAACGACCAAATAATCCATAATTCACTCATATATATATATATATATATATATATATATATATATATATATATATAGGGTCAAGTTTAGGGGCAAACCTTAAAAAAACTGAAAACTGAGGAATACCCTGATAGCCTTTCATCTGGACGGTATGTACTTATGCATACAAATAATTTGTAACATGCACACGTGTATATGCACAAGTGCATAATGCACACGTGCATAAAAACTAAAAAACAACTAAATTTACTTGTATACACAAGTGCATACCGTCCAGATCAAGGGCTACCAGAGTGTTCATCAATTTTCCATTTTTTTAAAATTTTACCTTGAACCTCCCTCTTTCTCTCACTCTCCCTATATATATAAAGTTTTATAAAGAATTCAACTTTGAGGGATGTTCTTTTAAAACATGTAATGTTTAAGGGCATCAACAATAATGAATTTTGTTCATTTTTTTCTTTTCTTAAAAACGTGAGGTTCACAGAGAAAAAACAAGCTTATTAAAAGGTTGCAACTGTACAAGCAAAAAGAAGTTTTTTTAAACTGTTAGAGCATCTCCAACAGCTATGCTAAAATAGAAAAAAGTTAGATTTTAACAATTTTTTTTGCTCCAACAGTTATGCTATATCATATGCTAAAATAGAGAAAAGAGAAGAGAAAAGGTAAAAATCTCTAGATTTGGAGAAATCTCTAAAACTCTATATTGGAGATAGAGAAATAATATTAAATTTTTTTTCCACCAATAGGAGACATTGAAGTTGTATGTTCAGGAGAGAGAAATAATATTTTATTAATATAATTGATGATAGAATTGCTAAAATAGAGTAACTGTTGGAATTTGTTGTAATTTTTTTTAGAGTTTTCAACTTTTTATACTCTATTTTAGAAAAATTATAGCATAACTGTTGGAGGAGATGATCTTATTAGCTTTTTCATATATTTAGGTTGCCAAAAAACTTGAAAAAACCTTCAAAGAGCTCCATTGAAGGTGTTATATAGGTCACATGATTAGCGCTAGATGAGAAAATATATATATACTTTTTTAACTATGCTCCTTTAAATATGCCTTTTACAACTATGTCGGTCAAAATGTCCTGAATTAAATGAAGGTAATATGTTTTTTAATGTAATTTATCCGATTAGAGCAATAACAAGGACTAAGAGTTTTATTTGGTAATGACGACTCCTACTCTGTAAGCATTTAGCGGATAAAAATGTTGCACACGAGGGACGAACCCAGAAAATTTTTCATACGGTGGCACCATATAATACAAACAAAAAATAATTACAAAAAACACGGTTTTTATCGACATGTCTTCATATTTTTACCGACATTCAATATTGCCAGATGTGTTTTTAGCCTAATTCAACAATTTCGAGAGATTTTTAAAGTTGTTTGTTTGATTTCGAGGGATTTTCAAGTTTCTTTTATCGATTTCGAGAGATTTTTTCGGTTGATTTCGATAGTTTTTTTCTTTGGTTTTTTGGTTGATTATGAGGTACGGTTGCACTTTCTTGAAGTTTTCAAAATAATACGGTAGCATTTTCCAAAACGATACGGTTGCACCTTTCACGAACCTAAATTTTTTTACCCTTCGTCGGAGAAATAATACGGTGACACGTGTTATTCAACACCACAAGTCCGTCCCTGCACACAATGCCGTTTTAATGGATTAAAATCTTACCTGATAAATTATATGAAAATATTGGCTATTACTGAAAAGTGCCTGATAAACGCCTCTTAGTTTCATACACTAGATATGTTAATACAATATAAAACAAAAGGTCATTATTATTATTATAATTAATATTTATAAAAGGAAGAAAAAAAACAAGCTTATTACAATTTACAAGTGCATCATCTTTAACTAAACCCAATAAAGCATATTTTCATCTTCTTCTTCGCATATATGGTACATAAACACCCTTTTCCTCTTATCTAATCTCGATCCTAGTTACTATTATAAAACTATTTTAATCTATTATTTAATTAACCACTTAAAAATTCCCTTGCATTTAATTTATTTGATATTTTCCCACTTAGGTGGCGTTTGTTTTTTTAATAGGTCTGAAATCTTATTTCAATTATGATTAATAAGAGATAGTGTTGAAGTCTGAAATCAGAATCAATAAGACTATTTGTTTTTTGTAACGTTTGAAGGCTGAAATCTTAATCTCAATCAATAAGATTGCTTTGTTTGTGATAACAATTAATCAGAAAAATGTTACCACTTCTAATACCACATGTATTTAAGAGTTAAAAGGATCTGAAATCTGGAAAAAAAAATGGTCTAGATGTAAAAATGTCTGACCAATTCAGATTTAAGAGGTATTTGAAAAAAACAAACAACCTCTTAATATAATTGATTACTAATTAATTATCCACTTAATCTTTTTGTTATTATTATCTTTTAAATTTCTTGTTCCTCATCAATTTTCTTTTATGTTTCCATGTTTAGACTATCTATAATCTAATGGTAGATTTTATGGATGTCAAAAAAAAAACTCCGATGATAAAAATCGAAAATTGAAATTTTTGTGTTGAATTCGGGGATGGGAAGTGATCGGGGACAAACTCAGGGAATTTATCAAGGACAGGGACGGTAATCACTAACCCGACCTGATATATACACACATTGTATAGTACAATAGTTTTTTTCCCGGGTCGGGTTTCGTTTCAAAATTGGGAATAATCAGTGGTGAATATGATTTTTACCCTTAATGCATGGGTTTCCCAACGTGGATCAGAAAAGCCACCGACCCCGATGGGGATCTCGGTTAAGATTCCCCGACGAGGATTGGGACGGTTTCTGCATAGATTCATCAGTTTGCCATATTAATCTCCTTTTTTAGTAAACTTATCTTCACTAATATTTCAATTGCATTGAATATTTATTGACACTCTAGAAAGTTCATAAAAATTAATATTTATAATTAATCTACATTCTAAATTTAAATTGATTACGTGCATATTTTTGGTTTGATAAGTAATATATATTTACATTTCACTTAACATTTATAGTTATGGTCAAATTTTAAAAATCAAATGGATAGGGGGTTTGGAAAGAAAAAAAAAACAAAGTAATCAGGGTCGTTTATTAAACGTTTATCTGGTAAATGTTTATTGGGTGTGACTTTACCTTATCGAATAAACATGACAATGAGTCAATGATTGATAATCTTATAAGTGATGACAATGACTGAAAGTCTTACCTGATAAGTAAGAGTGACAACTTTTAATTATTGGATAAACGCTTACCGAATAAATTATTGTATACGATGTTGTTTTAAATGTTACCCGATAAGTTATTCTAACCTTTGTAGACCGATCCCTAGTTTCCGAGCCTTTTTTCGGATGTTCCGTTAAAGTTGCTTTTGTATGACGTATATGATAACCACTTCTGTACCTTATACTTCTTTTGTTTATGCAATTTATTAGAACATTTGATTATTTACCAAATATCTAAAGCTATGTAGTAAAAAGAAAATATAAAAATGTATATCTTAATTGGCTAATTGCATCAATATACTTACTATATGATAATAGATAAATTTGTTGAAAAATCATTTATGTTCTTCTTTATAAAAAATAATATTGTATTAAAATTATATAAATACATGTTTGTTTATATCGAGAAAATATTATTACTTTTAATTATATATTTATTTAAATATATTAGTACAATATATATTATATACTATAATTTTTTTTATTATGAAAACTTAACCATTTAAATAAAACAGAAAAACAATAGTTTATATTACAATCTGATACCGAGTTACTTTCTATTTATAGTAAAATAACGTGTACCAATATTTATTTTCAAGAAATACCTAAAAATTTATAAAAAGGAATATAAATAGGCTTATAATGTAATTTGTAAAAATTGTATATAAGTATGTAAATTTATAAAAATTGGTTTTAAAAAAAAAATCATAAAACTCTAATAAATTATACAAATTTATTTAAATTTTTACTAATTTAAATATATCATGAAAGTATAATTACTCTACTTATCTATTTATTTTTATTAATTTATATATTAAAATAAATTCGTAAATTTTTTTAAAAAATTACAAAATTTTCATTATATATAGAGTGAGATTTTGATCAAGTAGGTAACCATAAATATAAATTTTAATTTATTAACACATTAAATATTTAAATTTATTGATTTAACTATATTAATAAGTACAACTAATTAAATAAGAAGTTTTTATAAAATTCTAGAAATTAAAACTTATTTGATTTAACTATATTAATAAATACAACTAATTAAATAAGTAGTTTTTATAAAATTTTAGAAATTAAAAGTGATTAAATACGGAAATCTTTAAAAAAAACAAGTTGTGCAATTACTATATCATCTAAACAAAAACCTTTCACTATGGTTAAAAATGTCAAAGCAAAGTTTTTCAATTTTGAAAAATTCCTGATATACACCATAGTGGATGCTCCAATACTTGTATTCTTAAAAAAGTTGAAGAGTTTTTATAGATAAAATCTAAATTATTTATAATTAACTAGAAGTGTACTTGCGCAATGCAGTTAGATACATCATGATTTTAATGTTTCATTTTATTTTCTGTTTTTTGTCGATTTACATTACGATTTTGGATGGTTGTGAGAGAGTGATAATGATTTTTTTATATAAATTTGTTTAATTTAGACTTAATAATATAATATAATTTATTTTGGTTTAATAATATAATTTTTTTATAAAATATTCTGTAAGATTTTTTAATTATATTTTAGATTTTTAATATCTAAAATATGTTGAGAGTTATTTTAGGGGATTTAAAGTGGGAAATGATTTTAGGGGGGTTAAAATGGTTAGAGATAATTATTGAAAATTAATGAATAACATTAAATGTAGTACATACAGCTTTTATGGCTGTTTTTTAAGTAATTAACATTAAATAGCGGTACATTAAGCTTTAAGACTTGTTTTTAAGAGTTTTTTATGTCATCTTTATAATATAATATAGTATAGATGTAGATATAGATAATATAATGTAATTTATTTTGGTTTAATAATATAATTTTTTTTTTATAAAATATTCTGTAAGATTTTTTAATTATATTTTAGATTTTTTATATCTAAAATATGCTGAGAGTTATTTTAGAGAAGTTAAAGTGGGAAATGATTTTAGGGGAGTTAAAATGGTTAGAAATAATGATTGAAAATTAATGAATAACATTAAATGTAGTACATACAATTTTTATGGTTGTTTTTTAAATAATTAGCATTAAATAGCGGTACATTAAACTTTAAGACTTGTTTTTAAGAGTTTTTTATGCCATATTTATAATATAGTATACATATAGTATACATTTATTACACTACTAGAAAAATGTGAAATACCGACGACAATTACCGACGGCAAAAAACAGTCGGTATTTACCGACGGCAAACCGACGGCCTACCAACGGTATCTTTTTAATTTTATTTTTAATTTATTTTTAATAAGTCGTCGGAAAACCGTCGAAAAATTAATGAAATACCGACGGCTTACCGACGGTTGTTTTTTTCATTTTATTTTATATTTATTTTTAATAAGTAAATACCGTCGGAAAACCGTCGGTAACTGGAACCGTCGGTAAGCTGTCGGTAGTTGTCGTCGGAAAACCGTCGCTGAATATTACCGACCAGCTTTTTACCAACGATCATTCCTGTCACAAAACCGTCGCTAAAGCCTTTTTCCGACGGTTTACCAACTGTTTCAGCCGTCGGTAATACGATTTATTTTAGAAGTGTTAGGTAACATAACTATAAGGTTCAAAAAACTATATAAACCAAAATAAATGTTCACAAAATAAAAAACATACAGTTTTAGAATTGTATAATTGATATACTTTTCAATTAATTAAATAACAAATTTATTCTTAATAATAGAGAAGTAATGCATCTTTTATTTTATTTTATGTGTTTTGACTAAAGATAGAATTGAAAATTAGATTTTTTTTTTCTTTTAAACATGAACATTTATTTAAAAAAAAACTAAAATAAAAATGTCAACAAAAACAAAAAAGTAAAATTTTAATTATTATAAAGAGATGGTAATGAAAAGAGTAAACTTCACTGTTGGTCATTAAGGTTTCGTATTTTCTTTGAAAGGAGGACCTATACTACTGTATCTCAAATAGTGGTCCATGAGGTTTGGTATTTGCTTTGAAAGGAGGACCTCCTCACTAACCCCGTTAAAAAACTCAGTTAGTGGGAGGGATATTTTGGTCAAGTGTGTTGGCCTAGAATTAAATTAGTATTAAACAGTGATATGCCGAGGAATAGTACCCTCCAAATATTCTTTCTGTCTCTTTCACCTGCATATCTTTTGCAGGTTTGCAGGCTGCTTGGGGAAAGGAAAACCCTAAACCATCAAATTACAAACTCACCTTTTTCTATACATCCGATACTACCCTAAATCCAAAATCGTTTTTTCCCAACTTCATCGCCTCCATCTGGACTTCTTGAAAATCGTCGATTTCTCCAAGTACGAATGCTTACTATCTAATCGATTTCTCCGGACTTCGAAACCTCCATACTTCGAAATCGCCTATTGTGAATGGCAGTCGTCTATGATCTCATTGATTTCCACTGGTGATTTCGAACTCGACTTCTCCAAACTTGTAATTTCGAACTCAACTTCTGATTTCATCGATTTCCACTGGTTAATGGCAGTCGATTTCCATCGATTTCTCACTCATCGGTCGATTTAATTAGAAAACATGGCGAATGGCAGTCGATTTAATTAAAAAACATAAACATAAAATACTGTCATTTTATGCATCAATTGAAAAATCTCTTAATTCTAGGCCAACCAGTTAATCCTTATATTTTCATCCAAAAGTGAGATTTTCCGGTGAGGTTGCCGGAGATGGTGACCGGAAGTCCACCGGAGAAGATAACCGGTGGGCTTGTTTGGTTGATTTAAGAGAAAAAAGTGATTGGACGAAAATGCCCCTAGATCTAACTGAGTTTTTTAACGGGGTTAGTGAGGAGGTCCTCCTTTCAGAGCAAAAATCAAACCTCAGGGACCACTATTTGAGATATTGAAGTATAGGTCCTTCTTTCAAAGAAAATACGAAACCTTAAGGACCAACAGTGAAGTTTACTCAAATGAACATTTATTTAAAAAAAAACTAAAATAAAAATGTCAACAAAAACAAAAAAGTAAAATTTTAATTATTATAAAGAGATGGTAATGAAAATAATAATAATAATATAAAATGATGTAAATAAAAGAAAAAGTTATTCATAAAGTACAAGAATAGAAAACATATTTGAGAAGTTTTTTAACTTATAGTAGCATATATAAATCATAGAATAGGAGAGAGAAATGAGAGGAAGAGAGAGAGAGAGAGATTGGATTTTTTTTTCTGGTCATGCTTTCAAACAACATTCATGATGACTTCCTCATCCTCCTCCTCCACCACCACATCTCCACCACCCACCACCACCAACCACCATCATTACACCCTCACTCTAAAACCCCATCATCAATATATAGTTATAATAGGAAAAGAAATCATGAGTACTAAATTTGAAGAATTTGAAGATGAGATGAATTGAAGAAGAAAGAAACCCTAGAATTTTCAAAGGTCTTTCTCTCTCTCTCTTTCTCTCTCTCTCTCTCTCTCTCTCACTCCGGGGAATCAAGCGACTCGGTCCGATCGATGTTTGATAGATCAAACATCATATGGTTAATTCATTTTTTTCTGTCTAGTTGTTTCATTTTTGCCCATATTTCTTACATGGGTGTTTTTTTTTCTTTTTTTTTTAAATTAATTTCTCTGTCATTTGAAACCCTAACTTCTAGGGTTTGAATTGGAGTATTTAGGCCAAGCAATTAAATCAAAGAGAAAGAACATGTTTGTATTATTCTTTTTTTATGTTAAGAATTGAAAATAGTTTGTCCAAAAGTGATTGGTATATTACTTGAAAAATAACCTCATAGTCTTGGTTAATTAATCTCTAGATCTCATAAATACTTCATTGAATTACTATAAATATAAGTTAGTAGATCAACGAGCGAACGCGATTTTTTGATCTTTCTAAGAATAGAAAACAAATTAAAACATGGGTCATTTAATTTAATTACTTTCTGCTAACATTTGTTGATAGGATTAATGCTGGTTTTGTGATCTAAGATTATTGGTTTTAATGTGTTTGATTAATGCAATAATTAAAATTTATTTTTTTAATGAGAAAAATTTTGAATATTGTAAATTGGGTTTGCTTTTCTTCTTTAGAAAATCTGGGTGATGATATGATGGTGATCCTCTGGCAGTTCAAAACTTTCCTTTTTAATGGCTGAGGAATTGAACTTAATTGCTTGTCACACTTGTTCAATTCTTGACACATTTTCACATTTCTATTTTTGTTGAATTAGGGTTTCCTCTTCATTTTTTAAACCTTTTTTTAATTGAATTATTAGGGTTTGCTCCTCATTTATTATGCCTCTAAACAACTCAAGTTAATATTTTTTTGTATATGCGATGTAATTATCCACGAAGCATCGGGCAATTTTTTTTCGAGAGAATTAATACGTCTATTTGGATTCGAATTAATATCGGGTTTTCTAACACTAAATATTAGGTATCATAGTACAAGAATTTCAAGCCAATCCATTCGATCAAAGGGTATGTTAACCCACATAAATCTTGGTGCTTGAATTGTATTTCTGTTACTTCATTGATTCGTAAAAGTTACGAAATTAAAGGAAACAAAGATGATATGTTTTAGATTCTATATGATTTACTTGATCAAATTGTTATTCTTACACATTTATTGTGTAACATGTTAATCTACTCTTATATACACATTAATCAAACTTAGCCATCTTTATTGGTACTTCTTAGTTGACTTAGTTGCTTGATGAGAGTCTTTTCAAGTAAAGACTTACTTTAAACAATCATGAGTCAAGAATGAGTAATTAAATTAATTAACTTAGGGGGTTTTGATGTAATAATGAAAATGAGTCATTATCACCTATTGAGTTGAAACATTTTTTAACATATTAACTGTTTTTTTTTTTCGGGGGGGGGGGGGGGGGGGGGGGGAGAGAAGATGAAACTCATTCCGATTTTCATTCCCTAAAACAAAAAAAGCACCCCACCCCAAATGATCTTACAGACAAGTTTAAGTTATTTCCAGGCACACTAGCTTGTACGTTATGATGAAATAGGCGAAAAAGATGGAAGATCATACCAAACTTTTAGTCTATATACGTTTATTTGTCACATATGGTATTAAATTTTCGATCATACGAAGAATAACATGAATAGATCTCACATATGGTATTATTAAAACAATATATAAACCACATGGATTGTGCCGCACTGGCAAAGCCTTTAGGGGATGTAGTGGAAAATTTCATCCATCCATGGTTCAAATCCAAGCGCTGTCAAATCTCTTGTGGCCATGGAGAGGTTCACCTGCAATGACTCAAAACCATTCGTGATCTCCCGAGGATTAATCGGTACACGTAAGCTGACCCAAAAACTCACGGTTGTGAAAGAAAAACAATATATTGATAATTATACTTCATTTGTTACCATATAGAACTTTATGGTAGTGGATTCAAATCTTCTACCTCCCTTGCCTTCTTTGAAAATACTTTATATAACATTTATTGGAGAATGTGGACTTGCCAATTCAACCTCAAAAGCATCAAACTACTATTATATGTGTGCCAATTGAATTGTTGCAATCTTTAAGAGACATTGTTTGGTAGGATGAAATCATCGAGAATAAAATCAATTTTGAGAAAAGAAGACTTGAAAGGAAAAAAAAAAATGAAATTTCCACTATATATTGCACCAAAGAATTGTTCAAAAGTTTTCTTTTTCATTTTTTGAAGAATATTCAAGAAAAACTGAACGAAATAAATAATCTATCATTCGTTTCCATCATCGATATACTAACAAATTAGTATAAGAATTGTTTTTATTTTGTTTCTCTATTTTTAATAGTTTGTTAGCATCGTCGATGATGGAAACAGTTGGTTGATTCACAAAATTAGAAGGATTAGAATGGAGATTATTTATTTATTAAATTACGTTTTTATGTTTGGTTAATTATTCTTTTAACGTGGTTAATTTAAATATTTGAACTTGTTGGGGTTTCGTTTAGGGTGCGTTTGGTACGCAGACTGGGTGGGACAGGACGGGACAAAAAAAATAGTCTCATGTTTGGTATGTCATGGGACAAAAATCACATGGGACAACATGGGACAAAAATCAAATTTTATGGGACAAAACTTAAGTTTTTTAGTTCCATCAAAATAGGTGGAACAACATGGGACTAAATGTAAAATTATAATATTACCCTATTTCAAACATATGATTTTAAACCTAAACTAAACGTGGGAAAGGCAGTTAGTCCTGTCCCGTCCTGTCCCGTCCTGTCATGTCCCGTCCCGTCCCGTCCCATCCAGTATGCGTACCAAACGCTACCTAAAGAATGAACATTTCATTCCTTGGAATCTGTTGCAAAAGACACAAATATCCTTATTTCTTTTTATCCTTTCCTTTCCTATATAGCTTGTTGTTAATCACAACTAACCATCATCGATCGTTTATCACCATCTTCACGCTCCCCCTGCTTTGATCGTCCACCACTCCCCTCCTCACTGCTCACCTGCAACAACCCTCATCTCGACCTACAACACATATGGTTTTCAGTTAATATATAATAAATTAAATGGTAATTTCACAAAATATCATAAACATAGTATTTTGGTAATTTTTCATGTTAGAATATGATGATAATTGAAAGAGACGATGATTATGCTGAAGACTTGATGACTTCGATATATTGATTGAAAGAAAAGTACAATATGATGAAAGTAAAATAGCGGCTTAACCTAAACTAGAAGATACAAGAGAAATATATACACAGACTATATGGGCCCACGGGCATGGGCCTAATACACATATGTACATTAACATCCCACCTTAAACTCAATCGGGAGAAGAATGAGCCAGATGGAGTTTGGAAACTAGATCACGAAACCGTCCTGGTAGATGAGCTTTAGTGAAAATGTCGGCCGGTTGATCAATAGTTGAAATAGGAAGAAGTTGAATAGTCTGACGAGTCACGTGTTGACGAACAAAGTGACAGTCAATTTCAATATGCTTCGTTCGCTCGTGAAAAACGTCATTGTGAGCAATCTGAAGAGCACTATTGTTGTCGCACCACCAAGGGGTTGGAGAATGTTGAGGTGCTCCCATGTCAGAGAGTAGCCAGCGTAACCACACAAGTTCTTGAGCCGTGTCAGCTAATGCTCGATACTCAGCTTCAGTACTGGATCAAGATGTCAGAGATTGTTTCTTGCTCCTCAAAGAGATGAGAGAGTCTCCAAGAAAGAAACAGTAGCCAGTAGTAGAGCGACGGTCAGTAATGTCACTGTCCCAATCAGCATCAGAAAATCCTCGCAAAGTCAATGAGGATGCGGATGAAAAATGAAGACCGTGAAACATGGCCCCCTTTAAATATCGAAGGATGCGAAGGACAACAACATAGTGATCTGAACAGGGTGCGGACATGAACTGACTGACTGTAAGGACATCATAGGAAATGTCAGGTTGAGTCACTGTCAGGTAGACAAGTGACCCCACTAACTGTCGATACAGAGTAGGATCACGCAGAGGAGGTCCAGCATTCGGAGCCAGATGAAGGTTGTGCTCAAGAGGAGTGGATGCAGTTTTGTTGTTAGTAAGTCCAGCTTTTGTCAAGAGATTGGAGGTGTATTTGGCTTGACAAAGATAAATTCCCGACGGATCTGAGATCACCTCAAGACCAAGAAAATAGTGTAAAGAACCAAGATCCTTCATCTCAAAACAGAAGCTGAGAGATGTCTTTAGATGAGCTATGCCAGTAGAGTCACTTCCAGTAATAATCATATCATCCACATATAACAGAAGTAAGATTGTGCCAGCCTCAGTGGTCCGAGTAAACAGTCCTGAATCGTAGTTGCTAGGTGCGAAACCCAGAGAGATGACGGTGGAACTGAACTTCTCAAACCAAGCTCGCGGAGCTTGCTTGAGTCCATAAAGAGCCTTCCGAAGTCGACAAACATGACCTTGTGGAAGTCGAACGCCCGGAGGAGGTGTCATGTAGACTTCCTCAGATAAGTCACCATTCAAGAAGGCCTTCTTAACATCCATCTGAAAAAGAGGCCATTGTTTGGTAGCTGCAATGGCTAGAAGACTGCGAACAGAAGTGACTCGAGCAACAGGTGTAAATGTCTCCTTATAATCAATACCATACTCTTGATTAAAGCCCTTGGCCACAAGGCGAGCTTTGTACCGATCAATAGACCCATCGGATTTTGTCTTGATTTTAAACACCCATTTGGAGCCAATGGGTGACTTGCCCGGAGGAAGAGGGACAGATTCCCATGTCTGAGCTTTGTCAAGACCCTGAAGTTCCTCATCCATAGCTTTCTGCCAATCAGGGTTAGAGGAGGCTTCCTTATAGGAAGTAGGTTCGTGATTTGACAGCAGAGTAGCATAAACATGATAATCACGGAGATGAGAAGGAACTTGTCTTACCCGATCTGATCGTCTAACATTCTGATCTTGAGACGTTCCAGGAGCCAAAGACTCAGCAGGCACCTCAGATGTTGGCTGTGCGGATGGAACAGATGTTTGATGTTGATCATGAAAACTAGAAGAGGCAGGATGTGTAGGGGGCAGGAGACTCTGAAGGAGAGGCAGATTCAGACTGTGGTGGAACAACAGGTGGAGGCAATATGATGTCAGATTGGAGTGAGTCCAATGAGACGGAAGCATCAGTGAAGAACGGAGTGGTGAAAGTGGGAGACTCACGAAACTTGGATATAGAGGAAAAAAGAACATGTTCCCAGAAGGTAACATGACGCGATATACGAAGACGCTGGGAGATAGGATCCCAGCAGTGATAGCCTTTGTGCTCAATACCATATCCAAGGAAGCAGCAAAGTATGGAGCGAGGTTCAAGTTTGGTATGTTCATGGGGTTGTAACTGAACAAAACATGCACTACCCCAAACTTTTAGGAGTTCATAGGCAGGGAGGATGTCATAAAGAGCCTCGTAAGGAGACTTATGTTTAAGAAGAGGAGTAGGATGACGATTGATAGTATAAACTGCAGTGAAAGCAGCTTCCCCCCAAAACCATTCTGGAGATTTAGCATAAATGAGAAGAGTGCGAACTGTATCAAGTATATGACGGTGTTTGCGTTCGGCACGACCATTTTGAGGAGATGTGCCGGGGCAGGAGTACTGAGAGAGAGAGTCCCTTGAGATTGAAAAAAAGAGAGAAGAGATGACTCTTTGTATTCCATAGCATTATCAGCTCTAAGAATCTTTATAGAATTTGAAAATTGAGTGTGAATCATCTGAGCAAACATAATATAAATTTTAGGTAGCTCCGAACGATGTTTCATGAGATATATCCATGTGAAACGTGTATGGTCATCAACAAAAATAACAAAATATCGAGCACCCTCCATTGATAGATGTGGTGCTGGTCCCCATACATCAGAATGAATAAGATCAAAAGCAGAAGTAGAATTAAACTCATTTGTTTCAAAGGATAAAGCATGATGTTTTCCAAGTTTGCATGATAAACAAGAAATACTGTCAGTGGACACATAATTTCCTAACACCCCTGAATTAGCTAATGATTTTATTCTGGCTAGAGATAAGTGACCTAGCCGGGCATGCCACAATTCAAAGGAAGAAGAGTTGGAAACGGAGGCAACAAGATTTGAAGATGGTAACGGCAGACGAAGATAGACCACTTCAAACATCCGTCCAACCTTACGACCGAGTCCAAGGATCTGCTTGGTCTTTGGATCCTGTACAATACAACCAGAAGAATGAAATAAAATGATCAGGTTAGATTCTAAAAGCTGCGCAACTGAAACTAAGCTCAGAGATAGTTTTGGAATATTGAGAACACCCGGTAATTGAATATGAGGAGTGGAGACATTTCCACTAAAGGATACCGGTAGGCCAGTGTTGTCAACAGTTCGTACTGACGTAAAATGCTGAGGTGGTTTCTTATAAACAAAACCATCAGTGCAGGGTGTCGTATGATTGCAACACCCAGAGTCAAAAATCCATGAGTTACTTGATGCAGTTGAGTGTTGAGAATTCATACCCATAGCACCAGACATGATCTGTTCCATGAGTTCCTGATTGCGACACATCAGTTCCATGAGGTCAGGTGAGGAGCCTGAAGCGGTGTTATCAGTAACAATAGATCCAGCAACAGCGTGAGTCCGGTTCTGAGGACCAGTGTTCTTTGAGTTCTTAGGGCAATCAGACTCATAATGGCGAGGATGAGTGATGCCACACTGACGACACTTGCGAATAAGACAATCAAGGAGAAGATGAGCAGTAGAATGGCAAAAGGCACACTCAGATGTGTTCGACTTTCCCACAGATTTGGAATGGTTGATGTTGGTCCATTTACCTTTGGACTTGGGATTTGAGTGACTGAGATTGGCAGCCATGGATGCGACGAGAAACAGTTCAGATTTGCACTAGAGTGACGACCGGTATGGACTGGTAAGGTGTTGCGACCGGTATGGACCGGTAAGGTGAGCGACCGGTGTGGACCGGTAGGGGTGAGCGACCGGTGTGGACCGGTAGGGGTGAGCGACCGGTATGGACCGGTAAGGTGTTGCGACCGGTATAATGTAATGACTGGTATGATGTTTGCGACCGGAGTTCTTCCGGTATGTGGCTAGGGTTTCGAAGGCGACAAGAGACAGAGAGGGCGGCGATGGCGAGGGTCGACTGCGATGAACAGTAACCGTGAATAGTGAAATCGATGAATAGTAACCGATGAACAGTAACCGTGAATAGTGAAATTGATGAACAGTAATCGTGAATAATGAAATCGATGAATAGTGACCGTGAATAGTGAAATCGATGAACAGTACCGTGAATAGTGAAATCGATGAACAGTACCGACAGCTCTGATACCATGTTAGAATATGATGATAATTGAAAGAGACGATGATTATGCTGAAGACTTGATGACTTCGATATATTGATTGAGAGAAAAGTACAATATGATGAAAGTAAAATAGCGGCTTAACCTAAACTAGAAGATAAAAGAGAAATATATACACATATTATATGGGCCCACAGGCTTGGGCCTAATACACATATGTACATTAACATTTCATTATCTGATCCCAATTCTGAAGCTATATTTTGTAACCAAACAAATAGATTCCTATTCATTCAAAAAATTCCATTTCAAATCATGTCCATCAAACAAGATTCTAAATGGCGTGAGGCGTGGCGTGGCGACGAGGTCAAGCCTCAAGCCTTAGGAGCCACGGCGAAGTCATGACGTTTTCAAGGTGTGACTTATGGCGTCATTTTTCTAATTCATATATAATATTATATAAAAAAACATATGTTTTGTAGCGTTACTCAATTAGTCAATGGTAATAAGCAAGTTAAATTATAGTATATATTAAAAAACTTGCAAATAAGACATGGAAACGTAAAGAAAAATCAATTATTGCATTACGAAATTGTGCATTAGGTCATGGCGTGCCACGAGCTTAACGTGGCGTGAGACACAAGCCTTGGTGTCATGGCGCGCCATGGCGACTGTGCAGCGAGTTTTAAACATGATTAAATTTCATTTCAATTGTTTCGAATTCCAATTCCTTTGACATATTCTCTTATTTCAAATAAGGGTTTGTGAGTAGCTTCGTTTTGTTAAAAGGGAAAAAAAACATACAAGAGATGTAATTGTATTCAGTTTCATCTTTTCACATTTCTCCACATCTTATATATAATTAAATAGATATTGTCTCTCAAATTCGATTCAACACACTATCGTTTTTGAGACATAAAACAATATAAAAAGAAAATTTTCTCTTATTCAAACCATCTTCCTTACATTGTTCACTAGAGTAAATGTAATAGAGAGACGTATACGGTTCAGTCGGATAATCGATTTGTGTTACGAAAGTTATTTGTTGTTGTATCCAATTGTAAGAAATAAACGTTCATGGATTTCTAGCATGCAATGCAAATCGTGAATTTGTCGTGAGGAAATTTTGCTTGCCACACACCGCAACAATTCCTTACACACCGATCACAATATCGATAAACAATTAGTTCTTATCTACACTACTACAGAAATAGGTATTTTAAACGGTTGTTTTGGACATTTTTAAAATGTTTTACAACCGTTTGAAAGGACACCATTTGAAAATGTCATGGGATTTTTTAAACGGTTCAAAAACCGTTTAAAATTGTATACCTTTTTAAACGGTGTGTAAAATGTGTATTGTTTTACATGATTTGTTGCACATAGGACTCGATCTCAAAACCACAGCTATGCAAACCCACTACACTTACCATTCCGCCACATCTTCTTCTATGTTTATAAAAGCACCTTTAATTCTTTTATTCATTTTCTGTCCAGCTTTGTACTCCCAACTTCAACTTCATATTCGACCTAGATTTACTCCAAATTACCAAAAACTCAAAACACGAACATTGTAGATCTGTGTGTTGGGTTTCCAGACCATCTTGAATCACTCAAATCGGAGATCGGACGAGTGAGATATGATCAAAACGCCACAGTTGCGCAAATCTGTAAAAAAATATTGTTTTGTTCTTTTTCGCTCCAAATTGTTCCGAACCTATCAAAAGATAAAAACACATTAATGTAGTTCGGTTTTACCATTATGGTGCATTAAAAAGAGATGATTGACAAGAAAATAAAGTGGAATTTAACGACCGATCATAATGATATTCAATTAATACATATCTTGCAATATTTAATATCTTTCAATTGATCGACATTGACTCCTGAATTTGTGTGTAGAGAATGAATAAAGAAGATGGAGAGACCTTTTAGGCAAAAAACGGCAGCCATGAATATATTAAAAAAATCGTAAAATTTTAAAGATCTTTTTAAATGGTTTTGTGATAGTGAAAGCGTTTGAAAAAGTGTTTGGCCTTTTTTAACAGTTGTTTTTAGAGAACCGTTTAAAAAGATGTATGTATTTTAAACGGTTGTATGAAAAAACCATGTAAAAAAGTTAGGCGGCTTTTTAAACGGTTTTGTTCAATTATCCGTGTGAAATACGTATCCCTTTTTAAACGGTTTTTTATAACAACCGTTTAAAAATGCCATATGACTTTTTTAAACGGTAGCACAACCGCAGAACCGTTTAAAATTAAGTATTAAAAAAATGCGGTCACCTTTTTAAATGGCTTTTTCGAATTTTTTTAAAAACCGTTTAGAAGGGTGTGTTTAAAAAGTCATTTATGTAGTAGTGCTAATTGGTGATTTTTTTTTTTTTTTGTCTCTTCCAAGTACCATTTCTCTAAAGCAAACTAAAATAATAAAGTTAACATAATTAGTTAACTATTTACTAATAAAGTTATATTAAATTTTCAATAATCTTTTAGTGATTTCTCTTACTAAAATTTTTAAAATATGGAAAACACTTTTTTTTTCCGAACCGATTACGATGGCCGGAAACACATGAATTAAACAACGGTGGACACTCTAAATGCTACGGTCGATATACTTTGTTCCGAACTTCATATATATATATACAGGAGTAAGATCGCGTGAGAAACGTGAGAAGTGGATCTGAACCGTTGATTGCTTTTAATCAAATGTCCTTCTATGAATTGCGACTTAGAAGAGAATTGATCTGTTGCATCTCATCCTAATATTCATCTATTTCTCATCCAACGGTCATAACCGCTTCTCCCATAACCACAACTTCTCACTGGAACCTAATCCTATATATAAGGTTGGGTTTCTGTGAGAAGTTGAGGTTAACATGAGAAGGTAAGAATGGATCTATATCCTTGATCACTTTTAATCTTAAACCTACCCATGAACAGGGCCGGCCCTGGCCCATGGCAGGTGTGGCTTTAGCCATGGGCAGCAGGGCCCAAGAGGGCATCAAAAAAATTTCATGGCCTTAGTATTAGTAGGCTGAATTTTACCTGGGGGCCCAAAAAAAATAAACAATAAACATATTTACGGTAATTCTTCAGTCTTTCTCTCGACTCGCGCTTCTCCCTCTCGCCTCTCATCAGTCTATCGATTCGACTTCTATTGCCTCTCAATCTCTCAAATATCGTGGTTGATTTGTTGCCATAAATCAAATATCGTGGTTGATTTGTTTCCCTAAATCGAATATCGTGGTTGATTACTTGATTTGTTGCCATAAATCGACTCTTGAAGAGTCACTCTTGTGGTCTCAACTCTGTAATCTGTAGAATCTGCCCTAAATTGCTACTGGAGTCGTGTGGTCTCGTGGAATCTGCCCTAAATCGCTACTGGAGTCATGGTCTTGTGTGTTATGTTTCTTCTGAAGGCACTCCTTGTATTACCGATTGTGTGATGGTTGAACTTGAGAAGCTTGGTCAGAAATATCGTGTTGCTCTCAGGTAATTCATCTCATTACTCACCTTGTAAATTAAGGATGTTTCTAATTTGTTTTATTATTTGGACAGTAGATTGTTTTTTTAAACATTTATTTGTTCCTATATATTGTTTAGGCTTTAACTTTAGATTAGGCTTGTTTATTTATTTGTTTACTGTTTGGTGTTTATATGTTTAGTCCTTTATTCCTTTTAGTTGTTGTTATGTATTAGAAATAGAGATATCATATGTTTATTGTTTAATGACTTTAGTGACATTGTATATTGACATCAAAGTTGGAGGTCAAGACTCTTGATTACATGGTATCTTAAGCTATTATACTAGAAAATTTGTTGAAACTTGCCTTGTATGCTAGTCCATCATCTCATCTCTGTTATGTTGTCTATGGTTATGCCCAACAATTTTAGATAGGTGGCTATATATTAGTTTAAATCCAGTTGGCATGTGTTCATTGCAATTTAAATGTGCAGTATGCCCATTATTTGACATGCATCTTTTATGTTAGTTCTAAATGGTTCATGTTAATTCGTTAAGTTTTGTAGTTTTGTAATGGATGTAATCCTTTATTTGTTTTAGGTGATGTATATATATATATATTGTTATATGGAGTCTTGGTTTTATGTTCTCTCATTGTATCATTTATATTATATTTAATAAAAATTGCCTAGTTGTTTTCTTTTATATTCATATATGACGAAGGATCGTGTGAGAATAAGAGTTAAATTGACAAGTCTAAGAAGGGATCCGGACCTTGATCACTTTTAATCTCACCCCCACCCCCATGAATTGCGCTTCTCACGGTAATTGATCATGTGCATCTCATTAGTGTTGATCTTCAATTAGGATTGATCCAATGGTGGAGATCCCTTCTTATCCTTCTCACTGGAACCCATCCCTTCATATATTAAAGGCATCTTTTTGGCTTTTCGCCATGGGCATCCGAAACCTCAGGACCGGCCCTGCCCATGAATCATGTTTAATATGGGCATTGGTCGGTGCATCTCATCCTAATGTCCATCCAAGGTGGAGATCCCTTTTCATCGGAACCCAACCCTATATTATATATATATATATATATATATATATATATACTCTCTCTCGGGGTAGGTTATTATGCAACATTTTACATGATGCAACCCATGCAACCCCTCTATCCACCACTCATTTTATTTTTATATTTTTTAATTAAAAAGATGAAAATAAAATGAGTGGTGGATAGAGGGGTTGCACCATGTAAAGGGGTTGCATTTGAACACCTCTCTCTCTCTCTCTCTCTCTCTCTCTCTCTCTCTATATATATATATATATATATATATATATATATATATATACTGGAAGCGTACTCGCGCAATGCAGCGAGATACATCACGATTTTAATGTTTTATTTTATTTTTTGTTTTTTTGTCGATTTACAGTACGATTTTGGATGATTTAGAGAAAGTGATAATGTTTTTTTTATAAATTTGTTTAATTTAGGCTTAATAATATAATGTTTTTTATATAAAAAAATTAAGTATTTTTTATAATTCAATGATTATATTATATATTTTAATGACATTTAGAAAAAATAACCAATTACATATTTAATAATATAATTAAAACAAATTTATAGTAATATCTATACTATTTATACTATATTATAAAGCATGGATAAAAAACTTTTAAATACAAATTATTAGGCACAAGATACGATCATTTTATGCAAGATTTAAAAATCTCTTAATTTACAAGTATCAAAGCACAAGATACATATTACTACTGCAAACTTCTAACATCCACCAATTTGGTATGTGCAGGACCTTCTTTTTATGCAGACATTTTCATGTATCACTATTAATCAATATATTATATTACTATAAACTTGTTTTAATTATATTATTAAATATGTAATTGGTTATTTTTTCTAGATGTCATTAAAATATATAAAATAATCATTAAATTCTAAAAAAATACTTAATTTTTTTATATAAAAACATTATATTATTATGTCTAAATTAAACAAATTTAAAAAACATTATCACTTTTTCAAAATCATCAAAAATCGTAACGTAAATTGAGAAAAAAAAACATTAAAATCGTAATGTATCCCGCTGCATTGCGCGAGTACGCTTCTAGTATTATAAAAGAGACATAAAAAAACTCTTAATTACAACATTTTAAGCACAAAATACAACTAATTAAAGTCAATTACTTAATTTACAATTTCATAATACATTGGTACAACTTATCCAAGCACAATATCTCACATCATCATCTATTTATGGAATGGATAGTCATCATCTATTTGTGGAATAAATACTCATTTATTAATATAAATATTTACTAGATTAGATCAACAAGTTTATGCCACGTTATTGGCCAAATACACTCCAAGTAAGCACCTTAATTGTTCTTCGCTAATGGTAACTATTCAAATAAACGATCCTACATTATCAATTATTAATATGACAAATACCTAACTTTGCCAAAAAAAGAGAGAGACATCATAAATTCTTAATCCTAATAATTAATTGTCATTCTATTACTAGAAATGTACTCGTGCAATGCAGCTAGATACACGATTTTAATGTTTCATTTTATTTTCTGTTTTTTGTCGATTTACATTACGATTTTGGATGGTTGTGAGAGAGTGATAATGATTTTTTTTATATAAATTTGTTTAATTTAGACTTAATAATATAATGTAATTTATTTTGGTTTAATAATATAATTTTTTTTATAAAATATTCTGTAAGATTTTTTAATTATATTTTAGATTTTTTATATCTAAAATATGCTGAGAGTTATTTTAGGGGAGTTAAAGTGGGAAATGATTTTAGGGGAGTTAAAATGGTTATAGATAATGATTGAAAATTAATGAATAACATTAAATGTAGTACATACAACTTTTAGGATTGTTTTTTAAGTAATTAACATTAAATAGCGCTACATTAAGCTTTAAGACTTGTTTTTAAGAGTTTTTTATGCCATCTTTATAATATAGTATAGATTTTTTATATTTAATGGACGATTTGATCAATATTATCTACTATTATCAATATTCATTTTTTATATTTATTGGACGATTTGATCAATATTACTATTATCAATATTTATTTTTTATTTTATGATTTGCTCTTAATATATCTATATCTATATTAGTTATAATCTCATAACTAATATATCTATATACTATATTATAAAAACATGCATTGATCTAATAAATATATTTTAATAAAAAAATAAAACAGGTAATTTATCTCATAGTGTTTATCATGTATTTAATATGTTTATTTGCAGTTAGTTATACAAATAAAAACATGGGACTTTAATAAGTTATAATTAATGTTTCATTTTATTTTTTGTTTTTTTGTCTATTTACAGTACGATTTTGGATGGTTTTGAGAAAGTGATAATGTTTTTTTTATAAATTTATTTAATTTAGACTTAATAATATAATGTTTTTTTATATTAAAAAAAGTATTTTGTTAGAATTCTATGATTATCTTATATATTTTAATTACATCTAGAAAAAATAAGCAATTACATATTTAATAATATAATTAAAACAAATTTATAGTAATATAATATATTAATTAATAGTGATACATGGAAAAATATACATAAAAGAAAAGTCTTCTACATACCAAATTGGTGGGTGTTAAAAGCCTGCAGTAGTAATATGTATCTTGTGCTTTGATACTTGTAAATTAAGAGATTTTTAAAATCTTGCATAAAATGATGGTACCTTGTGCTTAATAATTTGTATTTAAGAGTTTTTTATCCGTGCTTTATTTATATGTTTTTTTTAATTGAAAATATTGGACCCACATCTATTGTAACCGTCGATCATGAATCCTACGGTTAAGATGTGGGTTGCATGGGTTGTAAGATTTACGTGTGTTGCAAATTAAACTACCCCTACATACATATATACATAGAGTTAAATATGTTGGAACTTGGTGAATAAATAGGAGAAAAACTAGTCCCACATAAAAAGAGAAAAATAAACCCATTTGATAAACTCCAACACTGAGCATTTAATTAATCAATTAATAGCTTGGGCCTTGGAGTGTGGGTTTATATATATTAAATGTCAAAAATAAGAGCCTTGGGTCTCAATGGCGACTGACGGACGTTATACCGGTGAAATTTCTGTCAGGCCTCAATCGGTACCAAGACTTCCACGAGAATCTTGTAATCAAGTAAGAACTATCGATTATTTTTCCGTTAATTGCATGTTATCTTATGTAAACACTTGATTTTATACGTAAGAATTCCTGGTTTCTTTCAAATTTCTATCCATATATATACACATAAGTCGTTTGCGTGATTGATTACTCCTAACAAAATATCTGCGGTAGATTTCATGCTTCTAAAAATGGGGAACAAAATCCTTCTAAAATCCAACCTCCACCCATTTCCAACAATGTCTCCTTGCCATTAACAACATATCATCACTCTAACTCTATCTTTCATCAACCTCTACTCTTTTCCCCCCTATCTTCTCAAATCCACCATGGCTTCTAATCCATCATTCCTTTCATTTTTCCTCCTCCTTTCATCTCTATCTTCCACCACCACCGCCAAAAACCACCACCTTCCGCCGCCGCCCGCCCTCACCGTCAACCACTACGCCAAATCCTGCCCACGATTCCACGAAATCCTCCAACAAATAGTCGTCCCGAAACAAACCGCCACCCCCACCACCGCCGCCGCCACCCTCCGCCTCTTCTTCCACGACTGCATGGTCGGCGGCTGCGACGCCTCCGTCCTCATCTCCTCCAACGCCTACAACAAGGCCGAGCGGGACCAGGACATCAACGAGTCGCTCGCCGGGGACGGGTTCGACGTGGTGACCCGCGTCAAGACCGTCCTCGAGGTCGAGTGCCCCGGGGTCGTGTCCTGCTCCGACATCCTCGCCGTCACCACCCGCGACCTGATCATCCAGGTCGGGGGCCCGCATTACGAGGTGAAGCTCGGGCGGAAGGACGGGTTGGAGTCGAAGGCGTCCAACGTCGAGGGCCGGCTCGGCCGGCCCAATATGACGATGGATAAAATCATCGCCATTTTCGAATCCCACAAATACACCCCAAGGGAAATGGTGGTGTTGATGGGTGGGGGCCACACCATCGGATTCGCGCACTGTAAGGAATTCGAGAGCCGGCTGTTCGGGCCGAAACCCGACCCGTCGGTCCACCCGCGATTAGCGGAGCGGTTAAAGGGCATGTGCGCGAACAGATCGGCGGACCCCACGATATCGGCGTTTCTCGACCCGATTTCGGCGGGAAATTTCGATAACATGATCTTCAAGAATCTGTTAAACGGGTTGGGGGTGTTGGGTACGGATCAAGCGATGGCATCCGACCCGAGAACCCGACCCTTTGTGGAGGAGTACGCTAGGGACCCGGTGGTGTTCTTTCGGGATTTCGCACGTGCGATGGAGAAGACAAGCGTGTACCAAGTCAAAACAGGAAGTCAAGGGGAGATTAGACGTAGATGTGATGCATTTAATAATCTTCCAAATGGGACAAAATAATTAAACATCAAATTTATAGGGATTAAAAATTATGTAACGTTTTGTCGTGATTCAAAGAGTTGTTTGTGTAAATATTTTAACGGTGTATAGAAAATGATTTGGTTATGTTTTATAGAAGATTCGTCGAAACTGGTATTTGAAAGAAATAGACAGTTCGGTTTTGTTTTGATTCTATTTTATTTAGACGGAAAATTGCAACGACATACATAGATATAATATATGATACAAATATATGTGAAATAATGTTTCATTTGATAAAAATAAGTGTTTGCTTCAATTAACATTGTAATATGAAACATTCGTCTTTTTTTTTCTACCAGTCACAAATATTCATGATTTTGTTTTGTGTTTTATTCTATAATCTCTAAATATTCTTAATAATCCATTCATGACAGCTCAAATTTCCTCTCAAGTGGGACAAGACTTACAACAACTAACATTAATTGCATTTATCACATTAACATTTTGTTTAAATACCTTTAGTCGATAAATTAAGTTCATTCCAGTTTACATCTCTAACCCCCCCCCCCCCCCCCCAAGTTAGAATTTTGGCTCCGCCACTTATTGGTTCCCCCTCACTCTCACTTGATATTCCCTTTTTTATGTTAATTTTTTTTTATGGCTTATAAATGATAAACTTTTAGCATTTGGCTCCCCCTTGACACTTAGCACCACATATTTTGAGCTAAAAATGTTTTTCTAAGTTAAATTATAATGGTTGTTAGTTTGTTAAATGAATTAATATCCACTTGTTCTTGGAATCAAACAAAATTTATATTTATTTATACTCAATGCTCCCCTAACTTCAAATTCTCGCTCCGCCCCTGCGGGTATGAGTCACCATCCTCACTTACTTTACTAGATAAGATTCTCAGTTAACAAAATGATACAGTATCATTGTTGATAAATACCATAATCTCTTACTGCCTAAGAGACAATAAATGTTTAGTTACTCGATTAGCGACAATAAATGCTAATCTAGTACGTGAAAAACATAATACTGAGCAGATAGGTGCTTCGTTAGCATACAGTTACATCAGTTCTTAGATAAACATTTGAAATGTTGGCCCAAAGTAAGACCTTTTTAACCGGGCCTTGGTACAAACCGGCCCACCAGCGGCCCAATGTCCTTTGATTTTGTCCGGTTTAGGAAAATTTTCTAGTGTTTTGACCTTTTGACTTTTTTTTTGAGTAAACTATAAATTTGGTCCTTGAGGTTTACCAAAAAATACGAAAGTGGTCCCTGAACTTCAATAAGTGCAGATTTCATCCCTGAGGTTTCGATTTTGCTATGAAAATGGTCCCTCTGGCGTTAGCTCCGTTAAATTGTCCGTTAAGTCAGAGGTAATTACGTCTTTTTACACAATTTTTTTTGTCTTTACTTGTTTTTGTCATATTCTTCTCTCTCTCTCTCTCTCTCTCTATCTTTCTTGTACATAATCTCTCTCTCACACATACACACACACACACATATATATATATCACACATATATATATATCACACACATATATAATCATATATATTACACACACACACATATATATACACACACAGAATTAATAACTCCGGTGAACTAGATTGACGATGTATGTATATAATACACACACACACACATATATATATATATACACGAGATTGACGCAATAAAAGGGGAGAGGGTGGGTGATGCCGACGAAGAAAAGGGGAGAGGTTGGGGGTCGCCGGTCACCATCTCCAGCGACCTCACCTGTATAATTAACAAAAGCTTCCATTTCCACCTTCTTTCAACATCTATCTTCTTCCCCAAAATTAATAACTCCGGTGAACCTCAATGCTCCGGTCACCATCTCCGGCGATCTCAATACATACACACACACATATATATTATGTGTGTGAGTGTGTGTGTGTATATATATATATATATATATGTATACACACAGACGACCTCACAGTTTGGAGGAGAGGATGGGGGTCGCCGGTCACAGTTTGGAGTGGTCGGAGTTGGTGACGCTGGTCGCCAGAGTTGGTCGAAGTTGAATCTTGAATCTTGAATCGTCCCTGTATGTGTTCGTATATATATATAACATATATAAATATAAATATAACATATATATAATATATAAATATAATATTAATATAATTAGACTAAATTACAATTTGAACCCTCAAGTTTAAGCAAAATTATAAAACTTATCCTTGTGTAATAAAAAGACGAAAATACCCTTGACTTAACGGAGAAATCTAACGGAGTTAATGGACGAGGGACCATTTTCATAGCGAAATCAAAACCTCAGGGATGAAATCTGCACTTATTGAAGTTCAGGGACCACTTTCGTATTTTTTGGCAAATCTCAGGGACCAAATTTGTAGTTTACTCTTTTTTTTTAACATCAAATACACTTCCACAAGTTATTGACTAAATTCTGAAAGGGTCTCATGATATATGATAAAATTCTATTATGATCAGATAGATACAATCATATAATAATTTTGAGTAAATTATGTTTTTAGTCCCTATGGTTTGTTGAAAATTTCTAGTTTCGTCCTTATAGTTTTGAAATTACAATTTTCATCCCAATGGTTTATTATCTTTACCTCTTTCGTCTTTATGATTTAAATTTTATTGCTTTTTTCATCCCTATGGTTTACACTTCATTTCCGTTTTAGTCCTTCATACTAAAACTAGTGTTTTGGCCTCAAACTATAGGGACGAAAACCGAAATTTGAAACCATATGTACGGAATCTAAAGTTTTTAACAAACCATAGGGACGAAAATAGAAATGAATTGCAAACTATAGGGACGAAAACCGAAATTTGAAACCATAGGTACAGAATCTAAAGTTTTTAACAAACCACAGGGACGAAAAACGTAATTTACTCAATAATTTATCAAAGGATGACATTGTAGCATACAACAGAATCCCACTAAGGACTTGCTAAATCCACCCTTGGTTATAGTATTGGTCTGTGTTTTTTTTTCTTTTTGTTAATTGTGGGTGTTGGTTCCAACTTGTGCGAGCTTCGGCTAATTCCAAAGGCACTCAAGAACAGTCAGGGAAATCCCCAATGGCCTTGCAAGACTCGAACTGGTGAACTTTAAATGTGAATTATTTTAAATACAAATCCACATATGTGATGACTGTTCGCAATTTCAATGTTTTTTGTAGTAAAAGATTAAAAGTTGAATATTTCGTTTGTTGTTGAATAAATACGACTTGAAAGACTCGAATCGTAACCACTTATTTGCGATAGTTATTACTTTAGATCATTTGATTTTGAGGAATATCTTAGAATTCAATAAATTAAATACATTTAAGGAATAGTACTCACAAGTTACAATTAAAATGAAGGCAAATCTTATTTAAATGTTTTTTTTTGAACGACAAAGGCATTTATTACCAAAACCCACAGAAAACTAGTTTACAACGAAACAGAGAAGCAGCCCAGCAGTGGTGCAAGGCAGCCTTAAACGAAAACACAACCCCAAGCAAAAACTAAACAACAAGAAAGGCGGCCACCGGGTTTGCGAGTAGCAAACCACCGCGGGGAAAAAGAGTCGCTGATACCACCGCCGACTAAGACCCCGAGCAAAACTGGACAACTTCGAGCAGCCTCGACCAGACCTCGACGGAACCGAGAATGCAGTCACATGTGTAACCCATGTTTTTTTTTGAACGACAAGTTAACGCACACACACGTTCCAGCGGTATCGGGCCTCCATTACGGGTAATCCCACTAATCCGCTGCGACCTGACCCAGCCTTTGGTGAACCCGACCGACAGGGTAGAGGGTCCCATAGACTGGACCCACCCAAACCGGTCCCGGACCCGGCCCCGAAGGACCAGAACCAGAGTCTGGATATCTCAGGAAAGTGTCGCTCGTGGGAATCGAACCCGGGTAGTATGGCTTTCAACCCCCCCCCCCCCGGATGTTACCTGTACAACCCATGTTGTTGTCTAGGATGCCTTCCAGCAGAAACGATATATTTAAATGTTATTGTATTCTTATTTATTTTGAATAAAAGTTATCAATTTAAAACTTGAATGATTGTAACCATATCAATTTTATCGTTTTTTGGTTGTATTATATTATCTGCATAACAATAACGGTTGTGATAATTAAATGGCTTTTCACATCAAATTGTTCTCATATATTCTCTAGCGCTACATTAATCAATGTGAGACCCTAGTTATGATGGAAGTGATGTCCTGGGCAAACGACCATGGTTTTCAGAAGTGATTTTCGAGTCGGATGCCAAACACACATTTGGTTCCCAAACTGATCAAAATCTAGAGTGGTTACATTTAGGTATATAAAATCATTCTTCATAATCCTTTCATCAAAATATCCAAAATCCTCAAACCCTAGTTTTGACCTACATTTCCAAAATCAACCAAATGTGAAGTAAATGATATAAAGATTTTAAGGAACTTGTATATAACATTTTAACATGTATATAGTTTAGAAAAGATGTAAGATGAACTCACATTGCTTGCTTTCGGGTAAAAACCTAAAAAACAAGAAATCTCAACAATGAAGATGAAGTTTCTTTGATCTTGCACTCTAGGTTGAATCTTTTAGCTTAAATGATGATGAAACACCTTGAACTCCAAGAAAAAAGGGTCTTAAATGCTCTAGGGTTCGTATTTAATGAGGAATATTCGAGAGGGGATGTTTTGAGAAGAGGTAGATGGAGTAATAAAGGAACAAAGACTGAAAATTGGATTTTATAATAATTTCCCTTTTGGGCGATAGTGACATGCAATTGTGCCCTGAGCACAATCACTAGGAACAATCGCCCCACATGTACCGAGAGTGGTGAGGCTGAAGCGACCTGACAGCTACTGTGACACTTGGCACAATGGTCGGGCACAACGATGTATCGAGACTCATCCCTCATTCGCGATGGTGACATGCGACTGTGCCATTGGCACTATTGCCAGGCACAGTCGCACCATATGTACCGCGAGTTTCTCCCTATTTCCAGTCGTTTAAGCCTTTTCTTCCCATCGAGTACTTTCTAAGTCTTAGATAACAACTATAACTAAAAAGCATAATGAGATTATATAAATAAAAGTCTTAGATTTATTTCTAAAATTTTGGGTGTTACAATCCTCCCAACCTTGGAATTGATTTCATCCTCGAAATCTTACCTTATTGAAACAAAAAGGGGTATCGTCTCTTCATATCCTCCTCAGCTTCCCAAATCACGTTGGTTTCGGGATGATGCTTTCATTGCACCTTAACCATCATGATCTCCTTGTGCTAAAGCTTCTTTGATTTTCTCTTAAGAATGACATCGGGCTTCTCCACACAATGATTTCCTTCATCCACTCGGATTTCTGAGAAAGGAATGACGCTTTCTTCTTCCGCCAAACATTTTCGTAAGTAACAAATGTGAAAAGTGTTATGGATTCCATTCATTTCCGATGGCAACTCCAATTGGTAAGCTTAAAGTCCCACCCGTTTTATCACGGTAAACGGTCCAAGGAAATGGGGACTTAGCATTCCGCGCTTTCCGAACCAAATTATTCCTTTCCAATGAGACACTTTAAGCATTACACGATCTCCCACTTGAAATTACATCGGTCGCCTCTTCTTATTAGCGTAGATTTTCTGTCGATCTTGATCCGCTTTCAGGTGCTCTCGACTGTGACCTTGTCAGCCATCTCTTGCACGATCTCTGAACCAACAAATTGTTTCTCACGTGGTTCAAGCCAACAAACGGGAGTTCTACTGTAAGACCCTGTTTAAAAAAAACGTATAATTATTCTTACCCAAATTAAACCGTAATTAAAAATGACAACTAAAGATAGTTAAGGGTTAAAAGCGTCATTTACCTAAACTCTTTATATATATTACATACATTTTTATATTACGTAGTACATACATATATATTTCGTAATATATATATATATATATATATATATATATATATATTATATATATATATGTTAAATAGTAATTCTTTAAATATATATATAAAAAGAAACCAAAAGTTAGAAAAAGAAAACTACATATCGTCTCCTATTCAATTATAAACACCGCCATTGATTTCTCTCTCTAGAACTCAACATCTCTCTAGATTTGCTCTCAATCCGTTGAAGCAATCGAAGAAACAATTACGTATTCGGAATCTACTCTCCGAACCGTTCTTAGAGGTATAAATTTCTTTTTATGTTATTTAAGTTGGTAGGTTAGGGTAGTTGAAGTTGGTTGGTAGATTATAATTATATATTGTAAAGTTATAATCATTTACATGTATAGGAATGTTTGTTTTTGTCAAAATTACAAACGGGTAAAGTTTAGAATCAAAATGGTGATATTTGTATCTAGATATTTAACCTCACACCAAGTGATTGATTTAATGTCTAAGAGAATATAATTTCGTGGTTAAGCTTAGGATAATAACCATTGAGTTTTAGGTTATGCGATTAATAATAATTGGTGGTTTAAATAGGCAATCGAACGAGTTAAAGTTCGTTGTGAGGATCGATTGATCGCGTGATAATCTCAATTCGATTAAGGTATGGATTTCATTTCTTTTGAATCGTGGGCAACTAGTTGTTGTAGTTGACCCTTCCTAAAGGTGGTTCACCACCTTGTGATTGATCAACCGAACGTGATCAACCAATACGAAATTGTACACACACATACACATTGATTTTGGTTTTATTGAATCAATTGTTTGAACATTTTGATGTTTTATTAAAATGTGTCTCGTATGAGATTGTTTATGAAAAATGTGAAGTATATAGATTATAATTTCTGTGATCGCCATTTGGGTAAGTGGCATATGTTTAGTTTTCATTGATTTTAGAAGAACCCAATAAATGGGCACATTATTTGGGATGCCTTCTATGGCGGCTTTGTTGTCATAGCGTCCTGCAGATGACGGTCCACCAGAGTTAAGCCTATGTGGCTTACGTGAACCCACTCTGGGGGGACTTGGCTAATTTTGTTGGCTCCAGGGCGGATGAATCGATTCTAGAAATTTACCCACAGAATATGTGACCGTGGTTAAATTTACGGGGGACTCGTTGTGTGTGCCCGCATGCCGACCCAGTTCGTGTGGCTGATCACCCCACGAACACGACTGGAAATCTGGAATTGACGGACTTTATTTATATTACGTTTTGAAGTTAAAGTGTGAAATGTTCTTGAGATTATTGCTTTTGATTATATTACCAAACGTTTCTCTTGATTTAAATGAACTATGAACTTCAGTCTCAAAGAACTTTCTTCGAATCGAATTTTTATGTCTTCCGCTTCGTTATCGATGTTTTCATTATTATTTACGAATTTATATTATAATCCATTCACTGAGCCCTGTGCTCAGCCGTGTTTTTGTTTTATGACACGGCAGGTTCGGAGTGACGTTTACAGGGACGAGACTTGAGATCGAGCGTAAAAATTTTGGAGTTCTTAGACTCGCATTATTATATAAACGTTCTAAGTTTATAAACACTTTTTGAAGTGTAAGATTTTGGATTGTAATATATGTTTGGAGTTTATTAGTAGCTCTGATTTAGTTGCGTAATTATGTTAAGTCCTGTTAGTGACATCAACCGTTCCGAACCACGGGGACGGGGGATGTTACATCTACACTTTCGACTATATAAAGTTTCAAACGAAGTCATCCCGATACTAGAATGGTAACTATGGTTGTGTGAACTCCATTAACCCTCCTCCTAAACGTCTCTAACACCAGCACCCCTTTATCTTCATCTTTATTTCCATCTCCAACACTGACGTCTTCTCCAACCTCCCCCACACCTACCACTAGGGCCATCTTCAGCGACATATCCCCCTTCTTCATCTCCATTGATGATACCACCCTCTTCCCTCGTACTGTCATACGACGATACCACCTCCCTCACACATAAGTCCTTAAACAAGTAGGTGGAACAAGCAGGAAGTTGTAAGTCGTTGGATCAAATATAAAACATTTGGGCATGACGATAAAAGGAGTCAAATGATTATCTTCCTTTGAGTTTCCTTGTTTCAGATATGGTAGAAGGCTTTTGACGGTGGGTCGAGAAGGAAGGGTATGGTTCTTTAATGCTTCGTGTAACACCCGGTTTTTCGTAAAGCAAGCTCCGCCTTTTGTTGATTATCTCTCCGCCTTCCGTCTATCTTTTTAGTGGTAAATGTTGTGCTTTCAAACCTTAAGTCGACCCATGCGAGAATCTCGAGTTTCGACCTTTTTCGGGGTTCGGTACGTGTAGCGCGATTGTGACTCGCGATAGTGACATGTGTCACTATCGCGTGGCACAATCGCCGGGGATGTACCACCCGCGGTACATTCCCCGCGAGAGTGCCCTCGCGATAGTGACAATGTCACTATCGTGTGGCATAATCGCCTGCGGCCACTGGTTCCCTAAATGTCCGAATTTCTTACCATTTCTCTCATTTTTTACTTCTATCTTCTTCCCTTTTTCTCTCCTAAACCCCAAAACCGAACTCTAACCCATTTTGGGGGTTTTCCTCCCCAAACCACATGAATCTTCACCATCTAACTGGTTAGAATCTTGAACCACAAAACCTCCAGTTTCATCTCCCTCATCAAGTTCATCGGTTGGGAGCTCGGGTTGAAGTGTTGTATTGGGTGTTCTCGGAAAGTCTCGTCATCTTTAATGGTAAGCTTCTTTGATTTGAGGTTATATACGTTCTTTGGGTGTTTCCCTAGTGTTTGGGTTATCAAATCTCGGATTTGTTAGTTTTGGATAAACTAGGGTTTTGGTCTCGTTTAGGGATTTTGGTATATAATGTTGGGGAATGTTTCTATGTGGTTGTTTATGGATATTTATGGTTCGGTATGTATGGATCTAGGTTTTGGAAGTTCTCGGCTTGAGGATTCAAGCAGCCTTCAAAAGAGCTCGTTGGGTGAAATCTAGATTTAGCCTAAATCTAGCAAGGTGAGTTCAAGTTGATTTGTGAAAACGGTGTACATGCCAAAATGTTATTTTAAAGCGTTTTACATGAAATTGTTAACTGTTGATAAGTTTTGTTAACTGCTGATTAGTTTTTTTAACTACTGATAAGTTTTGTTAAATGCTGACAAGTTTTGTTAATTGCTGATAAGTTGAGTATTTTAAAGGTGTTTAACTTTATAAACTCATTTAGCACACATCTTTGGGATTTTGGAGCATTATGATAAATAAATCATGTATTTTGCTATTTCTATGATTTATTTTATGGAAGTAGATTTTGAGTATAACTGTGTTTTGATTTGTGTTTTAGAGAAATGCATGGTTTTGTGTTATGGGACGTTTTGAAAGAATAAATGTTGTAAACTCACTTGGAAAATGAATTGTCCCAATCTAAACTACGTTGGAGTTAATTATATGCTTTGAAGCATGGGTTTATATAAATATGGGTTGTTTATATTTGATTTCATTTTATGAATTTCGACGTTGGATCTTTGGATTTGTTGAGCTTTTGGCTCGGTTTGGATTTTGTTGGGTTTTGAGGACACTTGTCCGTTTTAATTGCTCGATGTTGAGCGTTTGGTTATGATTTGCATTTACTGCATCTTAGTTGAGCATGTCATGTTGTGAATGCTTTGGTTCATCCGTTTGAGTCATGTAATGGTTTAGTTAGTGCAATGGATCCATAGGCACGGTGTTTCTCTGTCCCCGTTTGGGAAGTTGGTTCACCATTTGGCACGGGATAGGCATCGGGCTCCATGGTAAGTAGGGTGTGGGCCTATACGGTCGGGCAGCGTCCCATGGACAGTAAGGTGTAATCCCATTGTGCCCGAGTTGCCCGGTTTTGGGGACTCTCAAGAAAATACCTGGAGTGGTTGACTTGATGTTTTCGAGCTACAAACTTAGAGTAGTTGATGTTCGGTGGGTGTTTTATGTGTAACCCACATGTTTTAATTTACTACATTACCTTGAGACTTACTTTGTGTTCCGTCATGTACAATGTAACCGGGTCCTCCCCGTCACCAATAGGTGTGGTTTTGGTTATGGAGTTTTATAATCCATGTTTTCGGAGACGTTTGAGTATGGGTATTTATCTATGTTTTAAGGTTCGGTTATTGAAACTCATTCGAGTTATTGGGATGTCTTGAAAGTTTGAGTTATCTATGTTTTCAACGTTTGATCATTATAATGTCAGTAATGTTTTACGAACGCTTTGGGTTTTGGCTTTATTTAAAGATGCGTATGTTTTATGATTTTAATCACGAAAAGGGTGAACGTTGAAAGGAGATGGTTTTAAGATTTAATGTATTTCATTTCTTTGGTTGCTTTCAAATCAAATGTATTGGATTGTGGAAATCACGATTTTAAATAACATTCTTAAAGTTATTGCTTCATACATCTCTAATGTAAAACTTTTGAGCTCAGTAGGCGTTAAGCCTAACCTTTTTATTTGTCGGCATGTGCATCAGGTTCCTGAAGGGGGTTCGGTTCTAGCAGTCGTATAAAGAGATGTGCTTAGTGGTTCACGAGAGTAAGTAGATTGATGAAGTCTTCCGCAGTTGGAGATAGTGACTATTATTGGGTTTTAGTAGCACCCGTCCTTATTATAGAATGTATGTAGAGAATAAATGTGTTTATTGAGGTTAAATCCTATATTGTGTTTGTAGATAAATTATTTATCGATGTATTTTAGAAAATTTTAAATTAGTTGTTATTTCCGAGTTTGAGGGTGTTATAAGTTGGTATTAGAGCTTAAGTTTGAGAGAATTAGGTATTGATTTTTGGATGCCTAGACTCAAACTAGAGTTCTTATAAGTGATTATAAGTGAAGTTGCGCACTAGGTACCTTAAGATAAGACATTTTGAGGATTTATCGAGTCGCTAGAAACGGGAAACTTGTCGAGGGTCGCAAAGATGATCGTGTACGGTACGTTCATAATGGCACCTGACCAGTGTCGTGGTGAATCTACATGTTACATGTGTATACTTGAACTACCTTGGGGGAATGACCGTTGGGGTAGTGAGAAAGTTTCTAAGCGAGTGATCTAAGGAAAGGTTGATGTTTATAGCAATGTCACTTGGAAGTGATAGGTAAGTGTGATGAATGCATTAAGTTGACCATCTTGGGTCAGAGTTATTGGTTGGAGTGGAACTATCGGGGCGATAGATCGATCATGTTGCGAGGAGAATTATAAGTTAACCAATTAGTGGGAGGGTTGCTCTATGATGTTGGGTACATCCGAATGAAAATTGCATGTCGGGAAATGGAGGAGTGGAGTCCTAAGATGTGAGTGCCGACCAAAAATTCATGCACAAAATTTATCTCTAAAAATAAGTTTGCATCAATTATTTCTCATGCTTTCGAAGCATAAATTGTGTTCTACTATGAAGCCTTGGTAAAGCATAAAGCACTCATCAGATTTTAAACCATGAGCTCAAGCATGCATAAAATTATTTTGTTGCATGTGGTTGCAATTTTTATTGAAAATCTCTTTATCCTGGTTTCGTGTCTGACACCATATTTTCCCGGATGTTGTAATATTTATGTTTTAATGTTATTTGAGTTGTTGGGGAAATAACTATGGAATTTTTGACTCTGACATTGGATCTCCTCCACGTATGTTAAAGTTTTAAAGGACGAGTTGTCCCTATGTTCTTGAGTCGAAATGTTCTTTGGAATTTTAGTCGGTACGAGTCATGTTGAATTCAAGAAACGTTATTTTATGACGCTTTGCTACTCGCGAGTGTATTTCAAATTGCGTGAGTTTTAATTTTATTTGCGTGTAAGTTTATGAGTTTTATTGAAGCGTCGAGTCTCATGCGGGTTTTGGTGAAAGTGTCGTTTATATTTATCGGGTACGATAAAGGATAAAATTTTGGAATTTTAACATTTTAATCATGACTTTGTTTCATGCTATTTGATTTTGGGAATGACGGTTTTAGCACCATATGATGTTGAGCATCGTTGTGTTTCATTGGGTTTTATGGAAGGTTTTATTGGGTCTTACGGAATCCTATTTTACGACATTTTGCGTTGTACTCTTGAATTTGAGAGGTGTATACTTGCAGTATTGTGTGCGTTAAATTATAAATTTTCGTTTAATATTTTGTCTCGTGCGAGTTTTGCATCGGTATTTTCGCAACCGTAAGAGACGTTTTGAGAGTTTTATTAATAGATATTTTCCCATATGTTATTTTGAAAAGTTTCAATATTTTGTGATTTCTCTTTTGGGTTTTATACAGGTGTTACTCGTGGTATGCTACATGGTTTTCGAGTTGTTTTAAAATTGTTGGTGTGAGTCAGCATATGAAAGGTTATGCCGTTTCGTATTGGACTTTTGCTTTGATGATGTTTCAGTTGTTGATTTTACGGTTATAAATTTTCTGCAATGCACTAAATGGGTTATCGGTATACATGCCATTGTGGTTGCTAATTTCATTTGGACATGTGCATTTTATTTGTGCGGACCAAGGTTCAAACTCGATTTAAAATTTGTTTGCATGTGACCGAATCACACACCCATCGTTTTACTATGATTGGGAACTAAATTGGAGTATGTGAACCTTATTGAAAATTTTATTTCATGACATTGTGGTTTAAAGAAAAGAAATTTGGAGTTGGAAATTGCGAAGCTCCTCTTTGGAGTTTGTACAAACCTTTGTTGCACATGTTTTAGTGCAGAAAATTATTTTCATATATAAGGCATAAATGGACGCATGCAAGGATCATAAAGGTCCATTTGAAAATTTTGTTGCACATTTTATTATTGACATTATTATACGAGTATTGATCAAACGAATTTGAAATGACTTTATATGCATGGCATGGGTGATTGTTTTGCACACCTATCGAGAAATCGGTAGTGGATTTCATTCATGTGGTTAATTGTCATAAAACTTGTGTATTTAAAAGTTTTATAAGAGTTTAAAATGGCATATTAGTTGAAAACCTTGAACTCATTAGGCCTATAGATTTAAACCTCTGTCGTGAAAGGAGCAATAATAAAGGGGCTAGAGGAGTCCTTGGGATTTGAAGCGTCGGATGATCCGACTTGTGGTCGATCTTGAAATTGGGTTTCAAATTTTGAATCGGATCACGCTTGAATAGTGGAGGTATTAGATTTTATTCCTCAGTTGATTAAGAGATGACCTCTACGCTTCGGTAAATCTGCGAGATGAGGTCTTAGGTGATTATCGACGATTAGATTGGGTTCGTTTTGGTGAATTGCTCGTCGAGGTAGTATCATGATTTATGTTGATGGTGTACCGTATTAGTGGGTTTGCGATCTAAGGATATTCTTGTGGTCCGTCTGTTAGGAATGCTTGAGTTGAAGTTTTAGCACTCAGTTAAGCGTCAACCTTACTACGGCTATCCGTCTGGAATGGGATTTTGGGACGGGATGTCCATGTTTTCGAAGTCACCGTTTAGTCCTAGGTGTTGACTTGTTTCCTTGGAGCCATGGATCTGTGAATGGTTGGGATGTATCCCGGTTAGATCGTGGGAAATATTGACCTTTCGGTGTTGGAATTTAAAAGAAGGATAGACGGTTAAGTACCGATGTGTATAAGCTTTTCCATGGTGATAAAGGTTGCATTAGAGGATTATTGTGAGGTTGGGGCTGGGACAGAGTTGAGTGTTAACCGAATCTGGGTTAACCAGTTGCCGGAAGGACGCATTGGTACGCCTTAGGAGGTCAATTTTATCGACATTAGGAATGGATCAGTTGAAATCTGGGGATTTTGGAAGTTGGTTATGCTCTGTGATATTGGGTTCGGAACCGTGATGATCCGAAGGAATTGGTTTGGTGATTTGTTGAGGTCACAAACTACCCTAGAGGTAGTAATGGTCATTCTAAGGTTGGAAGACGATCGTAATCTTGTGGGTAAAGATTACTTTGGTGAGTTAAGTGTTCGCGCGATCATGAGTGTAATGTGCCCATGAGGGGTGGTTGTCGTGTATCAGTGCAAGGGGCATCATAGTGGTGCTGGAAGGAGGGTTAAGGGAAATCTTTCTACGGGCAAGGTTCATGGAAATCTGGATTTCGATGACGAAATCATTCTAAGGTTGGGAGGATTGTAACACCCGGTTTTTCGTAAAGCAAGCTCCGCCTTTTGTTGGTTATCTCTCCGCCTTCCGTCTATCTTTTGAGTGGTAAATGTTGTGCTTTCGAACCTTAAGTCAACCCATGCGAGAATCTCGAGTTTCGACCTTTTTCGAGGCTCGGTACGTGTAGCGCGATTGTGACTCGCGATAGTGACATGTGTCACTATCGCGTGGCACAATCGTCGGGGGTGTACCACCCGCGGTACATTCCCCGCAAGAGTGCCCTCGCGATAGTGACAATGTCACTATCGCGTGGCATAATCGCCCGCGGCCATTGGTTCCCTAAATGTCCGAATTTCTCACCATTTCTCTCATTTTTTACTTCTATCTTCTTCCCTTTTTCTCTCCCAAACCCCAAAAACGAACCCTAACCCATTTTGGGGGTTTTTCCTCCCCAAACCACATGAATCTTCACCATCTAACTGGTTGGAATCTTGAACCACAAAACCTCCAGTTTCATCTCCCTCATCAAGTTCATCGGTTGGGAGCTCGGGTTGAAGTGTTGGATTGGGTGTTCTCGGAAAGTCTCGTCATCTTTAATGGTAAGCTTCTTTGATTTGAGGTTATATACGTTATTTAGGTGTTTCCCTAGTGTTTGGGTTATCAAATCTCGGATTTGTTAGTTTTGGAGAAACTAGGGTTTTGGTCTCGTTTAGGGATTTTGGTATATAATGTTGGGGAATGTTTCTATGTGGTTGTTTATGGATATTTATGGTTCGGTATGTATGGATCTAAGTTTTGGAAGTTCTCGGCTTGAGGATTCAAGCAGCCTTCAAAAGAGCTCGTTGGGTGAAATCTAGATTTAGCCTAAATCTAGCAAGGTGAGTTCAAGTTGATTTGTGAAAACGGTGTACATGCAAAAATGTTGTTTTAAAACGTTTTACATGAAATTGTTAACTGTTGATAAGTTTTGTTAACTGCTGATTAGTTTTGTTAACTACTGATAAGTTTTGTTAAATGCTGACAAGTTTTGTTAACTGCTGATAAGTTGATTATTTTAAAGGTGTTTAACTTTATAAACTCATTTAGCACACATCTTTGGGATTTTGGAGCATTATGATAAATAAATCATGTATTTTGCTATTTCTATGATTTATTTTATGGAAGTAGATTTTGAGTATAACTGTGTTTTGATTTGTGTTTTAGAGAAATGCATGATTTTGTGTTATGGGACGTTTTGAAAGAATAAATGTTGTAAACTCACTTGGAAAATGAATTGTCCCAATCTAAACTACGTTGGAGTTAATTATATGCTTTGAAGCATGGGTTTATATAAATATGGGTTGTTTATATTTGATTTCATTTTATGAATTTCGACGTTGGATCTTTGGATTTGTTGAGCTTCTGGCTCGGTTTGGATTTTGTTGGGTTTTGAGGACACTTGTCCGTTTTAATTGCTCGATGTTGAGCGTTTGGTTATGATTTGCATTTACTGCATCTTAGTTGAGCATGTCATGTTGTGAATGCTTTGGTTCATCCGTTTGAGTCATGTAATGGTTTAGTTAGTGCAATGGATCCATAGGCACGGTGTTCCTCTGTCCCCGTTTGGGAAGTTGGTTCACCATTTGGCACGGGATAGGCATCGGGCTCCATGGTAAGTAGGGTGTGGGCCTATACGGTCGGGCAGCGTCCCATGGACAGTAAGGTGTAATCCCATTGTGCCCGAGTTGCCCGGTTTTGGGGACTCTCAAGAAAATACCTGGAGTGGTTGACTTGATGTTTTCGAGCTACAGACTTGGAGTAGTTGATGCTCGGTGGGTGTTTTATGTGTAACCCACATGTTTTGATTTATTACATTACCTTGAGACTTACTTTGTGTTCCGTCATGTACAATGTAATCGGGTCCTCCTCGTCACCAATAGGTGTGGTTTTGGTTATGGAGTTTTATAATCCATGTTTTCGGAGACGTTTGAGTATGGGTATTTATCTATGTTTTAAGGTTCGGTTATTGAAACTCATTCGAGTTATTGGGATGTCTTGAAAGTTTGAGTTATCTATGTTTTCAACGTTTGATCATTATAATGTCAGTAATGTTTTACGAACGCTTTGGGTTTTGGCTTTATTTAAAGATGCGTATGTTTTATGATTTTAATCACAAAAAGGGTGAACGTTGAAAGGAGATGGTTTTAAGATTTAATGTATTTCATTTCTTTGGTTGCTTTCAAATCAAATATATTGGATTGTGGAAATCACGATTTTAAATAACATTCTTAAAGTTATTGCTTCATACATCTCTAATGTAAAACTCTTGAGCTCAGTAGGCGTTAAGCCTAACCTTTTTATTTGTCGGCATGTGCATCAGGTTCCTGAAGGGGGTTCGGTTTTAGCAATCGTATAAAGAGATGTGCTTAGTGGTTCACGAGAGTAAGTAGATTGATGAAGTCTTCCGCAGTTGGAGATAGTGACTATTATTGGGTTTTAGTAGCACCCGTCCTTATTATAGAATGTATGTAGATAATAAATGTGTTTATTGAGGTTAAATCCTATATTGTGTTTGTAGATAAATTATTTATCGATGTATTTTAGAAAATTTTAAATTAGTTGTTATTTCCGAGTTTGAGGGTGTTACACTTCGATCAATTATAATGATTTTCTTCATTTATGCAAATAATGAAATGGTGTTATGTTGTATTTGCCTCATTTTTACGAATAGTGAAGCTTAATATTCATTCGATACCTTGTGTTGGTTTTTAGATAAAATTGGATTATTGTTTTAGAACAAATTAGGGTTCTTGTTGATCAAGCACATCCACTTTAACTCTCTACTAATGTTTAGGGTTTAATTTAGAGTTTTTATGTTTTGATTTAGATTTCTTGTTAATCTTGTTCAATGTTTCAATGGTAGTGGCAATCGAAAATGGTAACAAGAGGGGCTGTCGGAATTGTAGCCGGACTAGGAGGGGTAAACCATGAGTTAACTTGTTATCATTGGTTGTACTAGTTAAATATATTATTTAAATAAAAAATTGAAAGAAAATATAAAAAGACGAAAGGGGGATGCTAAATGGCACCCTCTAAGTATAAAACCATCATTATTTTTTTTTTTTTTTTGTCTTTTTGTTATCTTTTCATATATATATATATATATATATATATATATATTTCTATTTTATTTATTTGTATTATATATATTAGTTGAGTTTTTTTTTTTACTTTTTGGTTTTTTTTTAAAACAAATAAATATAAATATTACTAATTTTTTATAATTATATAATTATAAAAATAAAACATAAACATTGCAATTTAACATATAAATAAAACATAAAATAATCTATATTACATTCAATTATTTTAAAATAACATTATTTATAGTAAAATTAACACGTAAAAGTCGCATATACTTCTGTACATACTAGAAAACATGAATACCACCAAGGATAATTTACTCAATCAAATAAAAATTATTTTAAAATCAACTATGAAAGGGACCTTTATCCACTAACTTTTAACAAACCAAACTTCAATCATCTTTGCTTAAACCCTAAAATTTAACAAAACAAAAATAAATGCAATTTTTTTTGATATTATATATTTAATAAAAAAAGTATCACTTTTATTTATATTTATGGGTAATCGGATTTTTTTTGCATTTAATTAAATTTGACTAACATAAAGAAAAATATATTTTACAAAGTTATAATAAAATCAAAAGTTGCAAATTTATAAAATCAAATCAAATCAAAAATTGCAAATTTTATAAATTTACAAAATCAAAACACACACACACACATATATATATATCATATATATATAAAGATAATATATATATATATATAAAACAAATAATAATAATAATATATCAAGTGATATGATAGATTATTCCTTAAAAATGATTGCACAATTTGCAAGACATTCAACACCCTTAAAAAAGGGTGTCATTAGCATTGCTCAAGACGAAAATATCTTACACTTAATGGCTAAAAGTTAATGACCATTAGAGGGAATGATCAATTCTAAATGTTTTTACAAACCACGATGGCAAAAATGAAGTTTTAAATGTTGCGACTAAAACCGTTGAAAAAAAAGCCATAAGAGACCAAAAATGAAATTGTCTCCTTTTTACCAATTTGAAGAAATTCAATTCACGTCACTTTTATGATGAGATTCGTATAATTGAAAATAAATATTGAAATGATAGTTTAGTATCTGTATTATGGTTTCTAATTGAGAAACCATTGTATCATCTCGGGCTTCTTTCTCTGCAAGTATCAACAATATTTCTTCCTCGATATCATCTGCCAATTCATCAATGATAAATTTATTCACTTGTATCAAAAGTTGCTCGATAACGTCGTTGGACATAGTTGAAAGTATGATATAGCAAGTTGAATGTTTATAAAAGTAAAAGAGAATGTTATATGTTTATATGAGAAATAGGAGGTTGTATATATAGGATATATTTTCTTAAAAAATATTTTACTTCTATTTAATAAATTAGCTTAGTTAATAAATATTAAAAAATGTTTAAAATGAAAATAACATTGAATGAAGGGAACAATGTAAAATTTTAATTGAAAAAAATAGAATTGAGAAGGGTATAAAATAAAATTTTAAGGGAGTAAAATGCAATTTTAGATAAATCCAATAACCCGTAGGTAGGAGGTAAGTCTTCTATTAAAAACTCTTTAATAAGTTCATCAAATCCAATATAAATAACCTTGTTCAAATACTTTTTATTTTTCAACAAGTCATTACTGACTTTACCATTAGAGATGCTCTTTGGGGCTGTTTGGCAGTTGCTGAATGGTTTGGTGCAGAATGATTAAGAGGTTCTTACGATATAGTACGAAATGAAATATGGTTGTTTTCTAATTGTTCAAAATGAAATCAGGGCTGTTAATGGTTAAGACAAAGTCAAGATACAAAATCATTCAGAGGGTTTTGGAACCATTAAGAGACAATTTTTTTTTTGCCAAACAAGATTTACCTCTTAACGATTCAGAGGTTATCTCTTAATGAAACCATTAAGAAGTAAACAAACAACCCCTTAATGACTCTTTTTTAATTTGTTTATTTTTGTATCAAAATCAAATAAGACAACGCACAGGACGTTACATCAACGCTTTACAAGTGAGAGCCATCAATAACAACTTGCATTTGAAAAAAAAAAACATTTATTTTATATATTCGATAAAATATATACAAGATAAGATCATTTAAATATGAGTGAATTACATTTTTGGTCCTTATACTTCTTGAATTATGGATATGGACACAAGACACATGGTTTTTGTGTATTCAATTTTATATGATCAATGGACCTTCTTACTAATAAGGTTACCAAAATCCGTTATATAACGTAATTAATTAAACATGAAGCATTTTGGTTCTTTTATAAATGTTTTTTTTATTTTGTTTTATTCTATTAAAATAATAAAACATACAATATATAATATGGATGTGAGTTTATACGAGAATAACATATATTTAAGAAAACACGAGAACAGTCAAGTACATACAAAATCATATATGATTCATTCAACTTTGCGTGCGACTTTAGGTCGCGTCCAAAGCCATCCGCGTCTGTTTTTTTCGGGTTAATTTAAAATAATATATGATTTTGTACATAATCTGTTGTTTTCTTAAATAGTTAGCGTCTTCGTATGTTTGAACCTCTCCTCGTCATTTTTATATATTATATATATATATACTAATACTTGAGTATTAAACTATTAATCCCTAACTATGGAACATTTTTTTAGATATATATGATTTTACATGTTTGTTAAGTTATAAACATCCCAAGAGAGAGATCGAGGTAGATGAGATATATTAGTTTAATATCTAAAAACAACATAAAATTAAATAATTGTTTTATTCAATCTACATTAAAAAAAACAAGATTGTAAACAATTTTTTAAATATCACCAATTTAATAATTCCATTTATGGTTTCCATCTTTTATTATAAACATTTGTAATTAAGAAAATGTGATTTAAACATTTTTCTTATAATAATTACAAATTAATTTTGGATAATATAATATATAAAAAATATTATGTTATATTATATTATATAATATAATATATAATTTTATTTTAATTGAAAAAACACTAAAAAGAAACAAGTGTAAAAGACCAAAGTGCCCCTAAACTAACTGGTTTAACGAAATTTTCTAACTATGTAATTAGTAAGAAAGACAATAACCATAAACAATTAAATACCATAGAAACTTAATTTATCCATAATTAATGGTGTATATTAATGTTAAGACATGGTTGTTAGTAGCTTAATAATTACTACTTACAAACTTATTCGGTAACTGTTTGACAGTGTCCTAATGATATAAAAAGTGACTTAGAGTATCCCCAACAATTTCTCCAAAATGGAGAAAATGGAGATTTTGAGCAACTTTTTGCTCCAACGGCTTCTCCAAAACTTTCTCCAAAATGGAGAAAATAGGAGAAAGAATGCAATTTTCTTCAAATTTGGAGATATCCCAAAAAATGATTACCAAGAGAGCGAAATTATTTTTTATTATATCCAACCAATGAGAAACTTTGAAATAAAATGTTTAGGTGAGAGAAATAATATTTTATTAATTATGTAGAATATTTTAATGATATAATTATTCAATAATTTATCTTCAAAATGGAGAAACTGTTGGAGATGAATGTAATTTTTTTTGGAGATTTTAACTTTTGGTTCTCCATTTTGGAGAAGCTGTTGGAAATGCTCTTATTCATTAAGTTTTTAGGAAGAAATTCTTTAAAACAAAAGGCATGATGATGTTTTTTCCAAACCCGCCCCTTTCAATTAAAAACACTTTCTTTTATCTATGAAAAAAATATCTCAAACAAAAACCTTATCGTCTATACAAACAAATTTATTCATACATTACTTAATAAAAAACTAACCAAACTAACTCCTTAATCATTATATAAATTACATGAACAAAAACAAAACCCTAATTCACTCTTTAAATATCGTTACATGAACCCAAAAGCTTAATTTTTTAATTTTTCATAAAACAAACTTTACGATTATCTTAATAATTTAATTAATCTTCTCCAGATGGAAAAGTTATTAGTTGCAGGTTTTTTAGCAGGAAAAAAAAAACAAAAAAAACCCATTAAATTAGGCTGTTTTCTTATAAAAGAAAACTAAAAAAACTACTTTAAAAAAAGGTAAAACATTATGTCTTTTGTTTACAATTACAAAAACGAATGGTTACAATTCACTTCTCAAATATAAAATTAAAATCAATTAATATCTTAAAATTATAACTATACTAGAATTGTACTCGCGCAATGCTGCTAGATACATCACGATTTTAATTTTTCATTTTATTTTCTGTTTTTTGTCGATTTACATTACGATTTTGGATGGTTGTGAGAGAATGATAATGATTTTTTTATATAAATTTGTTTAATTTAGACTTAATAATATAATGTAATTTATTTTGGTTTAATAATATAATTTTTTTTATAAAATATTCTGTAAGATTTTTTAATTATATTTTAGATTTTTTATATCTAAAATATGTTGAAAGTTATTTTAGGGGAGTTAAAGTGGGAAATGATTTTAGGGGAGTTAAAATGGTTAGAGATAATGATTGAAAATTAATGAATAACATTAAATGTAGTACATACAGCTTTTATGGTTGTTTTTTAAGTAATCAGCATTAAATAGCGGTACATTAAGCTTTAAGACTTGTTTTTAAGAGTTTTTTATGTCATCTTTATAATATAGTATAGATATAGATAATATTGAGAAAAAAGTTTCTAACTCGTAAACAATTCAGATCATCTTGGTGTGGGATTAACAGTTGCTTTTCAGAGAAATTACTCGTTCGAAGAACACGGTTTTGAAGTGTGTAGGAAAGATGTCGTCGTTTGCTCTCCTCCTTTTATTTTGGGATCTTCAAACCCTAAAGTTTTATAAAACAACAACAACTGAAAACGCTTTCATTGTCGATATCTTATCATCATCCTTTTCAAGATCTTCAACCTTAATTACTTGCAGAAACAAAACCCAGATCGACCCTTTTGATCATCAACTTTCACCATTAACTCTATATATCTCTTCGTCAAGAACTCAAACCCTAATTCGATCCATCAGTTTGTGTTCAATTCCACGTTTCATTTTTCTCAATCTTTTAACCAGCTAATTCTTAGTTCTCAGGTGAGAGCTCACATTCTGATCAGCTCTACTTCTTCACCAGCTAAACAATGGCAGATTATGATCAGAGTTTTCAATTTGTGAGTTTTTATATATGTTGTTATTTCTCTCCTTTCTTCAGTTTTTGCTTTACAACCCGCTGATGTAATATTCCTCGTCGGAAACTTTTGTAAAAACTGATGACATACATACATATATATATATATATATATGGGTGCCTTTGATTTGAAAACCAATCAATTCAATTCGTGTAAACTTTGCAAACATGCATACCGTTCAGATGAAATCGATTTTTGGTTTTTATGCACGTGTACGCATGTTACAAATTACTTGTATGCACACATGCATACCGTTCAGATGAATGGATACCAGTGTATTCCTCAGTTTTTCATTTTTTAGGGTTTTTTCCTACACCTGAACCTATGTGTATATATATATACAGTTTTCCCTTTACAAACCGGTGATGTAATATTACTGAAACTTTTCTAAAAAGCCGATTATCACCTGCAGAACGCCGGTGGTTGATTACCGATTACTCCGGTGCAGTTTAATTAAACTCGCCGGAGTACTTGGGTCGTCCGGCGACAATTTTACAGAGTGTTCCGGTGATGTGATGCATGTTTCAAGAAAATTAATTAATTCCGTCAACGGCAAAAATTAACATAAACTGCATTTTTGGCCGATCTCCGGTGAGGTCCGTACTATCGTTGATCGGTGACCACTTATTTTTCCGGCAACCCTACTTCCATTATTGCCGTGGACGCCTTCTTCTTATGGTCAACTCGACGACGCCTATAATATGGTTGCCTTTTCATGTTAATTGCAAGTTGCAACCAATAGAACGATAGTCGACGAAATGTATAATTTTTAAAGTGAAAATCAGTTAATTACAAACATTAATTGTAAATTGTAATTTAATGTTTAATGTTTTTATCGTTAAAAGAATTAATAGATGAATTTTATTTTGAAATTGAGCTATAGAATACTTCAAATTTTAATTGTCATCTTGTTATTTTGAATAAAGAAACATAATTATATGTTACCGTGATTCATGTTGTAGCCCAGTGGTAAGGTAAGGGTCAGTGGATGGTATCCCTTACTACCCAGGTTCGAACCCCGTGGTGAGCATCCTGTGACATTCATGATCATGGACCTACCACATAGTGGTACCCTTAATTGGGCTGGGTCGTGATCAACGGGGATTAGTCGGATGACACCCTTAAGTGGAAGTCCGAATACCCCAGGAACGTGTGCGTGTGTTAACTTGTCGTTAAAAAAAAATTATATGTTACCAAATGGGATCTTGAAGTTTAATTGGTTTTAATGGAATATCCATAATTATTTGACTTCAATTAGATATAAGGTATAAAACCCAGAAAAATATATTGTTAATTCTAAAATTTATTATGTAATTTAGTTGAAAATCTTAAAAAAAAAATTTATTTTATAGAAGACAAAAGAATTATAAATAAAAACAATACTTCATTATCTTTATTATGGTTTTTAAAACATATATTTTGTAGTATTATTAGGGTTTTGCTCATTAATCGAAAAAATAATTTGCAGGACAACGAAGCATCCGCAAGTTCAAAACCAGTAAACTTAAAACTCATATTTACAGACGAAATCGCTTTTCCGGTGTACACCAGAACAAAGATCACCGCAAAATCCGGCGACGGAGGAAATGGTTGCATTAGAATCATGTTAGTTGACGGCAATCAAACACACCAACCACCAGTAACCACCGGGCCAGCAGCCTCCGCAACGGTGAAAATAGTACTTCTTCCGGCAAACTTCGGTGGCGGCTCCACCACCCGAAACGGCGGCGTTTGGACACCTCAAGATTTCCAAAACAACATCATTGTCAACTGGGTAGGAAAGAAAAACCTTCTTTTGGGTAATCTCACTGTTGTTCTTAAAGATGGGGTTGGGACATTGGGCGAAATTCGAATCAAACACGATGGAAAACCGCTTAAAAGCGATAGATTCCGATTAGGGGCGATGGTCGTTGGTGGTTTTGATCACGAGGTGAAAGAGGCGATAAGCGATCCATTTGAAGTGAAGGATCGGCGGAACGAATCTAAGGATTCGAGACAGTTGTTGCCGACGGATAAACTGTGGCGATTGAAGAAAATCGGGAAAAGAGGCCCGATCGTTCGGCGTCTCGAGAGCGAAGGTGTATTGACCGTGAGCGATTTTCTCTATATGCATGATTCGAACCCCGGAGGACTCCAAGAGGTAAGTAAAGTTATAATATAATTTCATCACGAAACCGTTAATTTGGATATGATATCTATTGGCAAACTAGATGATAAGTTAGCTATTAATTAAACTGGATGCTTACTAATAAAATAAGTTGTCCATATGGTAGATGATAATATAAATTAGAACAAAAATGAAATTTTGAAAAATTGATTGTAAAAATTTAAGAGGTATAATAGAATTAAAAAAAGAAAAAAACTGTATTTTTTTTTTGAACGGCAGAGGGGTTAATAGTTAGTACACACGCACACGTACACGTTCCCGAGGTATCCGGAGCATCCAAGGGCAGCCCGACTAATCCACGTCGACCCGACCGACTCTATGAGTCAGCCCGACCAGCGCACTGGGCTCTTTGAGCACACAAGCTATAGCTGGCCCGACCCAAGACCCGAAGGCCCAAGACCAAAGTCTGGTACCGCCAAACTCCCCTCCCAGGGCTCAAACTCAGGTTGAGCGCTATGCACTCCCCAAGTCTATTTTGGTTGTAGGATATGATTGGATTTGGAGAGATTTTGAAATTGAATTTAATTTTAATGTGATATTTGGTTTGAATGATTTTTTGAATTTGTTGGGATTTCATTGAAATCTGATAAATATAGGATTTAGAAATCACACAGTGATGATTGATATTTCATGGGATTTTGTAGGGTTTATATGTAATAATGTTTTAAATATGTTAAAAACATTTGTTTTATAATAATCGATAGGTAATTATTTCTAATTTTGTTTTTATAAGTTATTTACAAAAAATAGAATTCAATTTCATTCAAAACAATTCTTCAAACCAAATGCCCCTAACTGAATCAATGTTATTGTAAAAAAAACCTTATAGCTTATTGAAATAGTACTTGAATCAGTGTTTCACTAAAACCGGCTTATATATGTAGGCATGGAAATTGGCCCCGACCCGTCGGGGAACCCGGTCCACCCGCCCCGATCGGGGATGGGGATTCCCCGCTAAACCGGGGATGGGGATGGGGACGGGGATCCCCGTTTGTCTCAAACCGGGGATGGGGACGGGGACGGGTATCGCACTCCCCGCCCTGCCCCGTCCCCGTTTTATATTTTAATTAATATTTGATATATTATTTATTTAATCTAAATCGGTAATTCATAATTTCCTATTTCCTAACTAGGTTTATAATATAAAATTGTTATTTTTTGGATATTAGTATGTATTTTGGATGTCAATCAAAATACAATTACTCGATATGGTTTTGAATCTTACTCGATATCTTTTGGTACGTTTGAAGTTAAGTTTTTTTTTCCGAATTCGGTTGAATTTCTTTTTGTTGTAAGTTATTAATTATTATATAATGTTTTGATTTTTATACTAAATTAAATTTCTTTCGATTTTAGGTTTATTGAAAGTACATGATATTTAAATATGTGCGATGTCTCGTATATTTGATTTAAATAGCTTACATAAACGGAAAAAGAAAATCCCCATTTCCCCGTTGGGGATCCCCGTTCCCCGTTGGGGATGGGGATGTGATCATATTCCCCGACGGGGACGGGGATGGGGACGGGGATGAAGATGAGGGATTGGGGACGGGGATGGGGATTGAGGTCCCCGCCCCATTTCCATGCCTATATATAGGGCTAACCAAACAGAGATTTTTGAAGTATAGATGTGCGGTCTCTACGACAAAAGGTGGGACACGGTGGTACACCACGCGAAGAGATGCCGAATTGAAAATGTGGTATGTTTCATTTCTCGGCCAAAATAACCGTGACAATTCTTTTAAGTTTTAAAACCCTTATCGGTTGCAAATTATGGTATATTTTTTGTAGCTCGATGGTTATGGATCGGTTGGATCATCCGCGTCTCAATTATCGAACAACGTGTCGTCATTCTTTGATTCCGATTGTTATATACCGCAGCCGTATCATGAGATCGATATTTCTGTTGAAGATTATGAAAAATGTGGTCTGGTTTATAATTCGCTAGCCGAGGACCTTGGGTTCGAACCATTTCTAGAAGTTGGAACCGATGGTGCGGCGACTAGGGTCAACAATGGCGGGGAAGGGAAGATTGTTTTGGCTAAGAAAAGATGGATGAAAGTGCGTGCTACGTTATGGTTCTCGTTGATGTCTTGCTTGGGTACCATGGGTTCGACCCTGGCCGGCTATGCTGGTTCGAAGGTGGGTGCAACCCTGGTTGATTAAGATGGTTCGATGGTTAGGTGTTGCTTCCCGAATAAAGATTTGTGCGAAGGTTTTGGATTTATTTTAGTTTCAAGTTATCTCTCTTATGTGTGGACAAAAGACCGTTTGAGAAGAATAGTTAAGGTGAGAAGACAAAAAGAGATATGGACCTTTAATCACTTTTAATCTCAGACTCACCTCATGAATCACGCTTATACGAGGATTGATCATGTGCGTCTCGGTACATCTCATCTCAGTGCATCTCATTGTAACGTGCATCCAATGGTGGAGATCGTTTCTTATCCTTCTCACTGTAACTTTTTTTTTCAACGGAACTCAACCCTTATGTATGTAATAAAATAATTGTTTTATTTATATTTTTTTTACAATTAATATTAATGGGTTTACGAAAGATTTGTGTTTTTTTTTCTTAATTATAGACAATTTTAATTATGAAATATTTTTGATTAATTGTTATTTCTATTTTTCTGTTATGAAATACAACTTGAGTGATGAATTATATAAGGATTTCAGAATAATCATATTGTATCTGATTTATCATGGAAACCGATCTCGAATCCTGATCTGGTGACCAAGTCGGTTATCGGTCCTAAAAGGAGTCTCATTGGTGAGTTTGTTTTTGACTTTGGTTTGTCAGTGTGTCATACCAAATATATATATATATAGATATATATATAGTGATTATGAAATGTTGTTTGATGTTTCATAAGAAACTTCCACACATTTATCATTTGCAAATCATGACTCCAAGAAAACTTCTACGAGGTTGTGGACATTAATTCCATCGTAAGAGCATCTCCAACAGCATTGCTAAATTTTTTCTAAAATAAAGAATGAAAAATCAAAATTTCTAAAAACATTTTCTTCTAACTCCAACAGCTTTTCTATTTTAGAGAATCAATCATTATTTATATTATTATAATATTCCATAATTTATCATCCCAATACACTTTTTAAAAAACTTAAAACAAAATGTTAAAAATTGAATCTTATTGGTTGGATTGAATAAAATAATATTTTCTCTCTCCAATTTAGAGATTATAGAGAATTCTCTATATTTAGAGATTTTTTGATCTTTTTCTATTTTAGCAAACCATATAGCAAAGTTGTTGGAGAGGAATAACAAAGAAAAAACCAAAATTTTCTATTTTAGCAATGTTGTTGGAGATGCTCTAAATATGTATTGTTATTATTTGACTTTTGAAACTATTGCAACTTTCATATTTCCTGGTTGTTTCACCTTTTGACTTTTTGTATTTGTATGTGTATTTATTGTTTAACTTAAATATATGATGCTTGAATATTGTATTACTTTTTTGTTTAAGAGTTCTTAAATTTTAAAAGTAAATCAATGCATAAAATGGGTATTTTAATACAGGGTTAATCTAAAAAATAACCTTTTTAAGAGAGGTTTTATCATAAAAAAGCTACTCTTTGCAAAAATATTACAAAATAGTCACCAATTACGCAATAGCCTTTACTAAATGAGCCTAGTGACTTTTTTTTTGTGAGAGCCTTATCGATGTCTCTATAGCCAACGAGAATTCTTTCCCTCCAAACCTTTTATGGAATAGACAGAGCGAATACACTAATGGGAGGCATAAATATGAAGTGGGGTAGGGATAGGGACGGGACGAAAGAAACGTTCCTCGCTACATACAGACACTACCACACCTACTTTTTTTTTTTATACACCTTCATCTATTTATTTTTTTGTTTAACTTAAATATATCATGTTTGAATATGTATTATTTTTTGTTCAAAATTTCTTAAAATATAAAACTAAATAAATGAATAAAATGGGTATTTTAATACAGGGTTAATTAATCTGAAAAATAACATTTTAAAGAGGTTTAATCACAGAATAGCCACTTTTTTCAAAAGTATTACAAAGCAATCATCAATTTCGCAACATGGCTTTGTGAAATGAGCCTAGTGACTTTTTTTGTCAGAGCCTAGCGACTTACCTATACCCGATGAAAATTCCATCCCTCCAAACCTTTTGTGGAACAGGGTGAAAGCACGAATGGGAGGCATAAATATGAAGTGGGGTAGAGATAGCAGATCGGGACGGGGACAAGGGTCAGATTCCTTGCTCCCTTCAGACACCACCACACCTATATTTTTATGTACACCTTTTCATTTTTTTTTCTCTCTTTCATATATGCACGTATCTTATACATAAACCACTATTTAATCTCCTAAAAAACGAAGCTACACATTAGCCTCCTACAAAAAGATCGTTTTGCAAGAAAGGGTCATTTCGTAAAGGTTTTGCGAAATCAATGGCTATTTTGTAATTTTTTTTTGTAAAAAGTGGCTATTTTATCATAAAAAACTATTAACCATTTTTTATAAATGAAAATTTTAAAAGTTGACTTTTTTTAAAGCGTAAACTATAAATTTGGTCTATGTGATTTGTCAAAATAATATTTTTCATCCTTGTAGCTTTAAAAATACATTGGCCATTATGGTTTATAAAAAAATGTTCGGATTTGGTCACTCTTACTCTTAAAAATTTTGTTAAATGAAGGACAAATTTGTCCTTGTACTGATTTTTTCTTTTACCAAATCAAAAACCACATGAACCAAAATCATAACATTAATGTTGATTGGGTAAAAGACAAAACAAAAATGCCCTCATTTAACGGAAAATTTTAAGGCTGTTAGAGGAGGGACCAAATCCAAACGTTTTTTGCAAACCACGATGGTCATCTTGTAAGTTGAAATCTATAAGGATGAAAAATGTTATTTTTGACAAACTACAAGGACCAAATTTGTAGTTTACTCTTTTTTAAAAGATTAGTGGGCTTTTTTTATTACTTCAAATTAGAGGTTATTTGGCAGTTACAGAATAGTTTGGTGCAGAACGAATAAGTGATTAGAATGACTAAAATGTTCTTATGATATAGTACAAAATAAAATATTGTTGTTTGTAATTATTCAGAATGAAATTAGAACGTTGAATGGTTAAGAGAAGCCCAAGATACAAATCATTCACACGGTTATAGAACCATTAACAAACAAACCTTTTTTTTGTTTTTTGCCAAATAAGATTCACTGTTTAGCGATTTAAATGTTGTCTTCAAATGAAACTATTAAGAGGTAAACAAACACCCCCTAAAACGAGAAAAAATGTGGGGTTCAAAATGAAAATATGGTAAATTACAGGGGGGGGGATAACGATAACTTAGTTATTTTACAATTTCAGGACTCCGATTTCGAATTGAAGTTGTCAACTCAACACAGTCGGAAGCTCTGCAACTTCACCATTGAACTTCGGGAAATTGGCTCAAATAGCCACATTACATTGGCATATTGGTCTCCTAGCCATTTCTCTACCTTATTGACGAAAATAGACCTAGGACCGCAATGGCGGACCTGCAGGTCCGCTACCTCCAGAAAAAGACAAAAAAAATTGTCGGTCCAAGCCAGGTCCGCAACGGGTAGGTCCGCCACCTGACCCAGGTCCGCCATTTCGTCACGTGTCACGATCTCACTCAACGACAGCAGAGGTCGATGGCGGAGGTAGAGGACCTGCAGGTCCGCCATTGCGGACCTAGGTCTATTTTGGTAAATGTTGGAGAGAAGTGGCTAGGAGACCAATATGCCAATGTAATGTGGCTATTTGAGCCAATTTCCCTTGAACTTCGTTGTCTTTTCTTCTCAGGTCTCTCTCTCTCTCTCTCTCTCTCTCTCTCTATCCTGCGATTTCTTCCATTCAATTTCTCGTTTCTTTTCCTACATTTGTTTGATTTTGATTAATTTAGGTTTACGATTGCAATTTCGACGTCAAATTCAAGTCGAGATCCGATCTCGTTAAAAGGCTGTAAGTTGTTGTTTAACTTATGTGATTTAGTTTCCATGTCGTAATGATTTGTATCGATTTGTCCAATCATGGATTATACATATGTAAATGGATAAAAGGAGTCCAGGAAATCGAGGCTAATAATTGAATCAAAATATCTGATTGAATAGGGTTTTCTTTTTTGAATTTCAATTTCTCTTGCCAAATTGCGAGGAACTTACTCATGATTTCAAACTTCTTTGCATTGTATGGCAATTACGTCAGCTTTATAAGACCTTACAAACTTACAATTATGGTAAAGTGTTGCAATAAGTTGATTTAAGAATGCATTTAAAATAAAGTGTATTATTATTTTTCTTTCAAAATGTCCTATATTCTTTTCACAGATCACTTGAGTTTAGAATATATTTTCTTTCAAACAATGTCATATAAAAAACTAATAGAACTCTTTGCATAAAAATGTCTTTATAAGCTTGTTAGAACATCTAAATACGCTATATCAACTTACTGCAACACTTTTATATAAGATGTAAAATGGTTTCATCCTATAAATATAAGTTCCATAAAGTAAGACATTTAGACATAGTTAGCATCACATGAAGTTGATATTGTTGTAGTTATATCGTATTACTCTCCAAAAAAGTAAGAAAAAAGTGTTCCAACTTCGGACACATATTAGGGAGAAATTATCCAAATATAACCGATGTGGAACTCCAATACACTGTTTTTCAAAAGGTGTGTTAATCCAAGTTGTTGTATCAGAGACTTATCATCTCTTTTGACAATCTTCAGCTTTTTTATGTGTTTGTGTTGTTTTTCCACTATGTCTACAACTTAACCTGAAGTTTCTTTAATTTACTTCATAGCATCTGTTAATGTATATAGAGGCCCAGGCCCATGTTAGGGCCCAAGCCCATTTAGTTTACGTATATATTTGTTGTATTCTGTAGATTAGGTTAATATCTCTCTCATAATTTTTCCTTTCAGTATTGTAAGTTTTATCTCATTCAATACATCGAGGTTTCAAACCTTCGGCATATTCATCGTGTTCTTCATTCATATCCATCTTCTAACATGGTATCAGAGCTGTAAGGTTTGTTCATCGATTCACTTTTCATCTCGTTTTTTTTACTGTTCTTCGCCCTCTCTTGTCGTCTTCAGAATTGTTATTGGTCAATCGATCAATCTGAATCGATCAATCGATCGATCTGTTTGGAAACCCTAGCCGTAACAACCCTTCGGTCGAACTTCTTCGGTCGAATTCAACTCTTCGGTCGAACTCCTTCGGTCCAATTCAACCCTTCGGTCGAACTTCTTCGGTCCAACTCAACCCTTCGGTCGAACTTCTTCGGTCGAACTCAACCCTTCGGTTGAACTCCTTCGGTCGAACTCAACCCTTCGGTCGAACATTTCTCTGGTCGAGCGTTCCTCCGGTCAAACATTAATCCGGTCGAACATTAATCCGGTCAAACACCTCCTTCGGTCGAACTCACCTTCGGTCAAACTCACCTTCGGTCTTTAATACTGTTTCTTAGTATCCTTTCATTATTTCATGGCTACCAATTTCAGTCACTCAAATCCTATCTCCGTTGTTTTCAATGGTAGCAACTATATTCTTTGGCATCACCATATGACAATTCTGCTAAAGTCTTATGGTCTTTACACCTATGTTACTGGCGCATCCAAAGCTCCAGTTCAAGAAACAGCTGAGAATGTTGTTGACTTTGCCAAACGAATGAACGAGTGGGATATTAATAATGCTCGTATCTTGGGCTTCATTAATGCCTCCACTACTCCTGAGATCAACCAACAGTTCCTTGGTTATATTACAGCCAAAAGTCTCTGGGATTTTCTCGCCAAGCGGTATACATCATCTGGTTTATCTCATCAGTATCAATTGTGGACCACTTTTCAGAACAAACGTCAACTTCCTGATCAATCCATCAACTCTTATATCTCTGAAATGCAGTCTCTTAGAGATCATATAAGTCTTAGAGCACCACAGATTTTCGATGAAACCGCTCAACAGTTCACCGCCTACTTCAACCAGCTGCATCTGATCACCATTTTGATGGGCTTGACTGATAAATTTGAGAATGTTCGTGATTCCCTTCTTCATAGGCAGCCTTTACCTACTCTTGAAGAAGCAATATCTGAATTGCTAAGTGAAGAAACTCGTCTTCACATGCGTTCACCAGTGCCTGCTACTGATAATGTTCTCTACACGTCTCATCCTAAGCCAAAAGGCAAATGGACCAATAACAATCATTCCAGATCAGTGGGAAAGACGAACACATCCGAATGTGCATTCTGTCATTCTCCGGCTCACCTTCTTCTTGATTGTCCTATCCGTAAGTGTCGTAAGTGTGGCATTACGCATCCGCGCCACTATGAGACTGACTGTCCGAAGAACTTAAAGCATACTAGCTCTCAGAATCGGACTCATGTTGTTGTTGGGTCTACCATTGCTGATACTGAGGCTTCTCCAGCCTCCTCACCTGACCTAATGGAACTGATGCGTCGCAATCTGGAACTTATGGAACAGATCATGTCTGGTGCTATGGGTATGAACTCTCCACACTCAGCTGCATCAGGTAATGTATGGCTTTTTGATTCTGGGTGTTGCAATCATATGACACCTTGCCCTGATGGTTTCGCTTCTAAGAAACCACCTCAGCAGTTTACGTCAGTAAGAACTGCTGACAACACGGGTCTACCGGTATCTTTTAGTGGAAATGTTTCCACTCCTCTTATACAATTACCGGGTGTTCTAAATGTTCCAAAGCTATCTCTGAGCTTAGTTTCGATTGCTCAACTTCTTGAATCTAATTTGATCATTTTATTTCATTCTTCTGGTTGTGTTGTACAGGATCCAAAGACCAAACAGATCCTTGGACTTGGCCGTAAAGTTGCACGGATGATTGAAGTGGTCTACCTGCGTCTTCCTTTACCCTCTTCAAGTTTTGTTGCCTCGGTTTCTAGCACTTCTTCCATTGAGCTGTGGCATGCCCGACTGGGTCACTTATCTCTAGCCAAAATAAAGTCATTAGCTCATTTAGGTGTGTTAGGAAATTGTGTATCAACTGACAATCTTTCTTGTTTATCTTGCAAACTTGGCAAACATCATGCTTTACCTTTTGAATTGAATGAATCTAATTCTGCTTCTTCTTTTGATATTATTCATTCTGATGTATGGGGACCAGCACCACATCCATCTATGGGTGGTGCTCGATATTTTGTTATTTTTATTGATGACCACACTCGTTTCACATGGATATATCTTATGAAACATCGTTCGGAATTACCTCAAATCTATATTATGTTTGCTCGGATGATTCACTCAGTTCTCAAAATCTATAAAGATTCTTCGAGCTGATAATGCTATGGAATACAAAGAGTCATCTCTTCTCTCCTTTCTTCACTCCCAAGGGACTCTCTCTCAGTACTCCTGCCCTGGCACTTCTCCTCAAAATGGTCGTGCTGAACGCAAACACCGTCATATTCTTGATACAGTTCGCACTCTTCTCATCTCTGCGAAATGTCCAGAACGCTTTTGGGGTGAAGCTGCTTTTACTGCCATTTATACTATCAATCGTCACCCTACTCCCATCCTTCATAATAAGTCTCCTTATGAGGCTCTTTATGAGGTCACTCCTGCCTATGAACTTCTAAAAGTTTGGGGTAGTGCTTGCTTTGTTCAACTGCAATCTCATGAACATAACAAACTTGAACCTCGCTCCAGACTGTGTTGTTTTCTTGGATATGGTATTGAGCACAAGGGCTATCGCTGCTGGGATCCTATCTCCCAACGTCTTCGTATTTCTCGACATGTTACCTTCTGGGAACATGTTTCTTTCTCTTCTATATCCAAGTTTCGTGAGTCTCCTAATCTCACACCTCCGTTTTTCACTGATGCTTCTGTCTCATTGGACTCACTTCAATCTGACATTATATCACCTCCACCTATTGTTCCAACTCCTTCTGAGTCAGCCTCTCCTAGCTTTCCTGATCATCACCAATCATCTGCTCCTTCCGCACAACCAATATCTGAGGTACCTGCTGAGTCTTTGGCTCCTGAAACTTCTCACTCTCAGAATGTTAGACGATCAGAACGGGTAAGACAAGTTCCTTCTCATCTTCGTGATTATCATGTTTATGCTACTCTGCTATCAAATCACGAACCTACTTCCTACAAGGAAGCCTCTTCTAACTCTGATTGGCAGAAAGTTATGGATGAGGAACTTCAGGCTCTTGACAAAGCTCAAACTTGGGATTTTGTCCCTCTTCCACCAGGCAAGAAACCCATTGGCTCCAAATGGGTGTTCAAAATCAAAACCAAATCGGATGGTTCTATTGATCGGTACAAAGCTCGACTTGTGGCCAAGGGTTTCAATCAAGAATATGGTATTGATTATGAGGAGACTTTTGCACTGGTTGCTCGCGTCACATCTGTTCGCAGTCTTCTTGCCATTGCTGCTACCAAACAATGGCCTCTTTTTCAGATGGATGTTAAGAATGCCTTTTTGAACGGACACTTATCTGAGGAAGTCTACATGACACCTCCTCCAGGTGTTCGTCTTCCACAAGGTCATGTTTGTCGACTTCGAAAGGCTCTTTATGGCCTCAAGCAAGCTCCGCGAGCTTGGTTTGAGAAATTCAGTTCCACTGTCACCTCTTTGGGCTTCTCACCCAGCAACTATGATTCAGGACTGTTTACTCGGACCACTGAAGCTGGCACAATCTTACTTCTCTTGTATGTGGATGACATGATTATTACTGGTAGTGACTCTACAGGCATAGCCAATCTGAAGTCATCTCTCAGCTCCTGTTTTGAGATGAAGGATCTGGGTTCTTTACACTATTTTCTTGGTTTTGAGGTGCTCTCTGATCCATCGGGTCTTTATCTGTGTCAAGCTAAGTATACCTCAGATCTTTTGTTAAAAGCTGGGATTACTGACAACAAAACAACATCCACTCCTCTTGAACACAACCTTCATCTGGCTCCAAATGCTGGTCCACCTCTACGTGATCCTACTCTATATCTCCAGTTAGTGGGGTCACTTGTCTATCTGACAGTGACTCGACTTGATATTGCCTATGTTGTTCATACTGTTAGTCAGTTCATGTCTGCACCTTGTTCTGATCACTATGTTGTTGTCCTGCGCATTCTTCGATATTTAAAAGGGACTATGTTTCATGGTCTTCATTTTCCATCCACCTCATCGTTGATTTTGCGAGGTTTTTCTGATGTTGATTGGGACAGTGACATGACTGATCGTCGCTCCACTACTGGCTACTGCTTCTTTCTTGGTGACTCTCTTATATCCTGGCGAAGCAAGAAACAATCTCTCACAGCTCGATCCAGCACTGAAGCTGAATATCGAGCACTAGCTGACACAGCTCAAGAACTTGTGTGGTTACGCTGACTTCTTTCTGACATGGGGGCTCCTTAACAGTCTCCAACTTCATTGTGGTGTGATAACAACAGTGCCATTCAGATTGCCCACAATGATGTCTTCCATGAGCGCACGAAGCACATTGAAATTGATTGTCACTTTGTTCGTCAACATGTGACTCGTAAGACTATTCAGCTGCTTCCTATTTCGACTCTTGATCAACCGGCTGATATTTTTACTAAAGCTCATTTACCAGGACGGTTTCGTGATCTTGTTTCCAAACTCCATCTGGCTCATTCTTCTCCCGATTGAGTTTGAGGGGGGATGTTAATGTATATAGAGGCCCAGGCCCATGTTAGGGCCCAAGCCCATTTAGTTTACGTATATATTTGTTGTATTCTGTAGATTAGGTTAATATCTCTCTCATAATTTTTCCTTTCAGTATTGTAAGTTTTCTCTCATTCAATACATCGAGGTTTCAAACCTTCGGCATATTCATCGTGTTCTTCATTCATATCCATATTCTAACAGCATCTTATTCTAATAAGTGCAGATTATGAATCTACTGCTATTTTCTATTAGGGAGCGTATGGTTTGATGGAATGGTTTTAAGGGATTTGGATTTCGTAGAAGGATTTGGAATTGGAGGGATAAGGAATCAGAAGTTTTTGATGTGTTTGGTTTGTAGGATTTGGAGTGGAATTGAATTTCATTCTTTATAAATAATTTATAAAAACGAATTGTAAATAATTATAAAAATAAATAAAATTACCTTTTTATTAATTGATTATTACAAAGCAAATGTTTTTAACATATTTTAATACATTACATACAAATCCTACTAAATCCCGTGAAATACCAACCAACCTCGTGGGATTTCAACGAAATTCCAGAATTTCAATCTAGGAAATCCTTCAAATCAAACATGGGATTGTAATGGAATTCAATTCCAAATCCCTCCGAATCCAACCCCGTGTTTGGTTTAAAGGAAAGTCCCGAATTGAAATCCCACAAAAATTGGATTTAGAAATCCCATGGTAATAGTTGGTATTTAACAAGATTTCATAGGATTTGTTTGTAATGATGTTTTAAAAATATGTTAAAAATACTTGTTTTGTAATAATCAATTAATAAAAAGGTAATTTAATTATTTATAATTTATCTATAAAGAATGGAATTCAATTCCAATCCAAATTCTACAAACCAAACACATCAAACACCTTTCAATTCCATATCCTTCCACGAAATCCTAATCCCTCAAAAATATTTTGTCAAACCAAACGGCTCCCTCCTAGAATTTAGCAAGAATTAATGTGTATTACAAGTAGCAATCATAGTACTCCCACATACATAAGCCATCCTGAAGCAATTACCAATCTAAACAAATTGGTTACAGTGAGAGCTTTATAAATCAAACATGTATATTGGCAACTCTTAGTGTGATGAAGCTGACCTTTGGTCTACCTTCTTGTACCATCTTGTGAGCATATCTTTTACATTTTGCAGATTCTCATTGCTACTACTTGATTTGGAGTTATTTATCGTCATTTGTAAAAGATAAAAAACACATATCAGAGACACCCATATAACCAATGGTTTAGATGAGGGCAGTTGATAGACCTGCCTCTAAGTGGGATATACTGGACTCGTTTGGTTTGATTAATTGGCATACATGCTACAACATCTTGTTCATATTTTTTTCCAGGAATTTCAAGCAATTATTGAAATTATTCCCTTTTTTAATCTTTGTTTCCTGACTTTAGTTTAAAGAAAACCTTTTGTTACACTCTTTGACATATCCATGCAATTTATGTGGACATCTATGCATTCTGTAGTGTGAAAGTTCCATGTGCCTACTTCTAAACACACACTCTTTGTTATGCATTTGTTTCAGAATGCTGCTATGAGATCCATGTTAGAGCTGTAATGCGAGAAGAAGCACATAAAAAGCATGATATCGAAGGGTCTTTGGGCTAGTGGTATCCGAGCATCTGGTGACCTCCCAGGAGGTCAGGGGTTCAAACATCACCAAAGGTGAGGAGGGTGTGAGTTTATTTATTGCATTTGTCGTATATAAATATTATATACTTCCAAAAAAGGCCTGATGAAAGTGATTATTTTTCTTTTCATGCATCTCAATTCCAAAAGATGTCAATGAATTGGGCAATATGCATTGTTGTTTATTTTTCGGTTAAAAAAGGAAGATAAATTCACTTTAAAGCAAGTGATTTTTAGAGATCTCATGATTTTTTTTAAGTCAACCAAAAGCCCAACTTCTTGAATCTTGTTCATTCTTATATGCAGCAAACAGTTTCTTGTTTGCAACTCTTTCTATTTGTATTGCTAATGCTTACACATACCTAGCTTTTCAAATCTTAGCGTATCTGCTTTTTTCACTTTTACACACTTCTTACTAGCACAGACATTTCTCGAAAACAATCGTGCTGCTCTTTAGGGTAGAGGTTAGGTCAGCATACATCTTACCCTCCCAAGACCCCACCTTCGGATGGGATATACATATATTGGGCTCATTTCGTTTCATTTGGTGTGGTGTGTGGTTTAGAGTTAACTCCTATATCACTAAGGTACTACTATCCATCATACATTTAGAGTTAAGCTTTCCATTATTAGTTTATGCAAGTTTTTGGACTAGATGTTAGGTATGTGTACATCCCACCCCAAACCCTATAGGATATACTGAGTTAGTTTGGTTTGGTTTCTGTAAATCTTCATCAACAAATATAAATTGTCCTAGAAATCATTTTAGTACCTTGAGTAAGACACTTTCAAGTTAAAGAACCAAGAGGATGAATAATGTTAAAATAAACCCATATCACATGAATGATTGTAGCAATTTTACTTTGTGAAACAACCATTTTTAGACATTATATATCCTTTGTTTTCATGGTGGTTTCGTTTTCTTCTTTCTTCTTAAACAAGACTGCTGCTTTTGGCCTTCTTGAAAGTGGCATTCGTATTGCATATGTGTTTGGTATGTGGATATGACTGGATTGAATGTGAGTGGACAAACGAGAGTGAGGCAGGTTAAAGAATTGTGAAAAGTTCTAGGATTTTAATTTGACATCGATAGTTTAGTAATTTACTAATTTTGTCTCATATTTCTGATGTTTAATAAGAATTATGCAATATTTTGGTTTGTTCTTGTTGTAGTTCAATTGGGTTAAAATCCAAGTTACTTCTTACTCGAGAATGTATCGAATTTGATGGCAATTCAACATGGAGTTATAGAAAAGATGGAATTTGATTTTGGTAAGTTGTTTATTGGTGAGATTTCTGGGGAAATCAATGAGGATCAATTGAAAGAGTATCTTAGTAGTTATGGTTAAAATACTCCTTCAATCGACCCTCGGTTTCCCATGGAATCCCACCAATGAACATCTTACCAAAAAAAAATTCATCTTTTCTGTAACCCCATGTTGAATTGCTATCAAATTCGATATAATCTCAACTAACAAGGAACTTGTATGCTAACCCAATTGAACTACAACAAGAACAAATCAAAAGACCCAATTGAACTACAACAAGAACAAATCAAAAGATATCATAATTCTTATTAAAAATGCATATTTGTCTCACTCTAGAACATCATAATTTTTCTTCCCCATGATGATTGTGAAACGGGACGTTTCAGAGGGTAGTGTATACTTCTTTTTTTTCCCTTTATTAGAGTGTATATATAACGGTGAGAAGTGGTTATGATCGTTGGATGAGAAATTGGCCGCACATTAGGATGAGATGCACCAGATCAATTCCCTTCTAAGCCGCAATTCATGGGAGGGCTTGAGACTAAAAGAGATTAACGGTTCAGATCCACTTCTTACGCTTCTCAACGTTAACTTAACTTCTCACGATCCTTCGCATATATATATATATATATATATATATATATATATATATATATATATATATACTACATTAATAAGCATTTAGACAAAAAGTCTTAATTACAAGTCCTTAAGCATGATGTACAACAATTTTATGCATAAAATTTAAAAAACTCTTAATTACAAGTAAGAGTGCATAATGTACAAGTGAAGAATGCAACCTTTGTAAACTTCCCCTTTTTATGTTTACTACTTTTTTGCTTTACCTCACTTGAAAGTAAAAAGTTCCAGCCTTCTCCCTTTACAGACTTCTTCAAAATCTTCTTTTTACCTTCCACTTCCAGCTTTCTTCCTCCCTATTTACAGCTCTCATCTGAAATCGATCAGAGGTCTCTGCATTTTAAGGAGGTTTTGGAATGCTTTCTTCCTGCTTCAAATTCTTCAGACCCATCTTCATGATTTCTCCTCCCCAAATCGATCTGATGTATCAAATGGATTTGATGTATCCTAACCTCAAACTCCCTCCTCCCTCCATATATATTCGTGTGTTCAAAAGTTTGATGCATAGACACCATTTACACATTTGGTATTTTTCTTTCCTTTTATGTTTCTTTAGTGTTTCTAATGTCGATTCACAAACACCCTTTACACATTTGGTATTTTTTGCTGCATAAATCTGTTTTTATTCAACTGCACCTGTGTGTGTGTGTGTGTGCAGGTTCATTGAAAAATCATGGCTACCTCTGTTTTTGTTGTTGTTGCAGTGAAGGTCCAGCTTCTAATTCCGATCAGTCTCTAACAACCAAATAGTTCACATAGTCCAGCTTCCAATTCTGATCAGGTCCATCATAAATATGTTTTCTGAATTGTTTTCTTCTCAACTAATTCTTCAGAAGTAATGGTCAAAACGAAGTTCAAAAAATGCAGGTCCAGCTGTATGAATGTTTATTTCTTTACCCAACATCCATGTGTATCAAATGAGGTAATAAAAAAAATAATTTTTATGTAAAAATATTGTAAAGATGAGGATCAACATATGAATGAAGGACAATGGACTACAATCGTACTCACTAAAGTAAGTGACTCTTACCGTAAATGCTTATCGGGTAAAGTTTGGGTTTCTTTTATTTTTATTTATGACTGTCACAAATGTAGTTCTCTTCTAGGATTGAAAGTCGATCATTAAATAGGAGATGGATACGAGTGAAAGTTCCGGTGGTGTCGAATCTATAGGAGGTCTCAACTGCAAGTACATTCACTTTTGTTGAAGAATCTACTAATATATTTATAAACACTTTTGTTGTAAAATTACACATGGCTTTTATATACTGTTGATGTTGTTTAAGAGTGAACTAATTACTTCTTCACATTATTAATTTATTCACTTGACGACCATGATAAGAACCGATAATCTTATTCGGTAAGAGGCATGGCCGAAGATTCTTACCCAGCAAGTAATGGTGATGACTCTTACCTGATTAGTGCTTAGCGGGTAAGATTGTTGGTCACTATGTCATTTTAATGGTTGAAAATCTTCCCTGATAAGGTAAGTGACAGTAGTGACGGGTCATTTAGGGATATAACCTTAAATAAGTTTTTAGTTAAGATTTGACCGTTATCTATACAACCTTAAATATCAAAACGCTTAAAAACAAGTAATGAAGCATAAAGTACAACCATTTTATGCAAGAAAATTAAAATAACTGTGAATTACAACTTGTGAATCATGAAGTACAAGCTGATGTTAGCATTAATAAAAACCCCTCCATCCTTATAATCACTTTTACAGGGTATAAGATTATTTGCCCTTGGCATGTTCATCTATTAATGTAAATGACTCGATAAACACTTATTGGGTAAGCATTTACTAAACGACCCTTTTTTGAATTTAGGGTAAAATTGTTTGTGACCGCTTCTTCCTGAATGGTACTAAAGTTCACATATCACTTGATCGTGAATGTTCTGAAATTTCTGAATTTGTGACTTTTAATGTGTGGGTGGACATTGTGGTAAATTTATTATCATGTTATATATAGAAAGTTTGTGTTTTCAACCATGTTTACTCTATGTGATTTGATCTTTTCTACCTTGTTTTAGGTTTCTCGGGTGATCGAATACGAGCTCCTAAAAAACAAGAGCTTTATATTCATCTGGTTAATCTGGTCATTTTGGTCAAGGGCTAAGTTATTGGTTAAAATTTGTGATTTACTCGTGCTGCATTGCGCGGATACACAACTAATATATATATATATATATATATATATATATATAGGGGTAGTTTAATTTGCAACCCATGAAAATCTTACAACCCATGCAACCCACTTCTTAACCGTTGGATTAATGATCGACGGTTACAATACATGTGAGTCCAATATTTTCAATTAAAAAAATCAAAAAAATAAAAACAAAATAACCGTTTTTCATAAATCCAACGGTTAAGATGTGGGTTGCAACATTTTTAAGGGTTGCAAAATATCCTTCCAATATATATATATATATATATATATATCTCCAAAAGTAGGGCCTACATTTGCCTCAGGTAGTCTATCTGGCACAACTACTACTATGCATGTTCCTTTTTCTTCTTTTTATTTTAAGAGTAAACTACGATTTTCGTCCCTGTGGTTTGATGGTAATAACGATTTTCGTCCCTGGTTTTTAAAAACTGCTTTTTTCATTCTCATGGTTTGTAGTTTGTTTTCTTTTTCGTCCCTCTGACTAACTTTGTTAAAGAATTCAGTTAAATCAAGGGGTTTCTTGTCATTTTACCCTTTTATTTTATTTTTTCTTTTTTATATTATAAACATACATATATGATTACAGCCCCACACCCACCAGTATTCCCTCTTCATTTTTCTCATCTTTTCCGATTTCTCGTCACCACCGTCCATCCTCCTCCCTGCAATGCAAGCAACAATAGTAAAACCGTGTTGTTTACTCCATCCATCATCATCCATTTATAATGGCGACGATGGATGTATGTCTTTTGGTTTCACATCTGTTGGGTTTTCTGATCATGACTGCCATTGCCTAATTTTTACACTTTTCCAGTCATCGTCTTTGTGTCATATCCTCGTATAGCTTTATCAAAACCTTCATTTCTACTAGTTAGTCGTATGAAGGAGATTTAGATTAAAAGGGACTGATGAAGTGTTGTGAACTGTGAAAAGGTTTGATGGGAAGAAGATGGGTTCTTTTTACTGTAAAGGGTGTAATTTTCACTATGCAAAACCAAAAACGAAATCGAATAGAAAGGCTGAACATCGATGGCCCTAAACAAATAGATAGCCAAAACCAAAGACAAAATCGGGAGAAAGTTGTGAGAAAGTCGACGATATTTTTTGGAGAGTGCGTCCAAATGAACTAAATTAGAAACTGTTTTAAAATTGTTTAGCACATTGGGCGACTTTGCAATGGGTAAAATCGCACGGAAGTCGCTCGACTTCCCAAAGAAATGCAAACCAGTGTCAAACGCACGCGAGCAGGTCGCGGGTTTGGCCTCATAACAGTCGTCTTCTACACTATTTATGAAGCCTACATTTTTTATTTTTCATGAAGCATCTCCTTTGCTTGACTTTTGATTCCAACTCATATTCCATCGTGATGTTGTTAATTGGTATAATTTTTTGGGTTTTTTTTTCGATTTTGAAATAAAGAAACGAGAACATGAGAACCGTCGGAGCCGCTGTTGATTTCTAAAACTATGGGATGGGGAAGATGATGAGTTGGGTATGGCTGGTGTAGGTTAGGGAGGACTTGCAGGGGTGGGGTAGGTTAGGGGGGAGTCACATGGGTGGTGGTTAGATTTTGTTTTATTTTTGTATGATTTACTCTTGTTTGCACAATAAAACATTATTTTAAGTAAAGAAAAAAAAGAAAGTTGTAAAAAGTTTGAAAGACCAAATTACCCCCTGGTTTAACGGGGCTTTTTAACGTTGTTAGTATTAGGGACGAAAAAAGAAACATAATGTAAACCATAGGGATGAAAAAAGCAAAATTTAAAGACCAAGGACGAAAATAGATATAAATAACAAACCATAGGGACGAAAATCGTAGTTTACTCTTATTTTAATTTCTGAAAAATTATAATTTTATAATTAGATTCTTTTTATGCCAAAATGATGACCAATTTGCAGGTCAAAAGTTACAGCAATTGTGTTTAGGTTGGTTTCCACTGTCTTCTTATTTTATTTAATAATTGAAAATTGGAAAATGAAACAAGATATGTTCTCACTTTTATGGATTGTTGAATAATTAATATGTGGTACATCACTCGCTGAGTTGTATAAGTTTTGATCTCCTCGGTTTTCTCCTAGAGAGACGGGCTTAAACGAGAACAATGACCATATAACAGAATATGTGAACGGTTAGATCATGTATGATTTTACGTTAAACTCGTTATGTAAGTTTTGACTATGTTCTCATTTGATCATCGATATCACTCAGACAGAGAGGGCGGTTCATTTAGAAACCTTAAATATTTTAGGAATTCAGGAACCATACTTTTTGTGAGTATCCATGATGAATAACGTGATAAAGTTTCATGATAAATGACGTGACAGATATTCATGAATAATATTAATCATAAAATACTCAGAAAATAGGTGCTTCATGAGTTTGTTCTTAAGATATTTAAGGCCCCTATATATACGTATGTATCTTGAGTGATGAGTCAATATGCATGGATACATAATGTATATGTGTATATACTCATACACTATAATTATGGATACCGAAATTAGTGTCATTTATGAAGACACGACTCTAAAGTGATCTGTGGCGGAGCCAGAATTTTAGGTGAGCGGGTGCACAAACGTAGAGCTAATTTTTTTTAAGTAAACATACAAGTTCATTAAAACGATAAAACAAGTTACCTTCTACAATTGTTCCCTACAAGGCCACATCTTTTGAAAGTGGTTAATTACATCATCATTTTTTACATTGTGCAACTTTAAGTGATGTCGTGTGTCACTTGTATTAACGATTTGTCGTCAGAAGGAATGTTGTGCACGACACCTCCATACGACGCCATCGTCAACTAATTTGATGTCTCGGAGACCCGTAGATCCAACATGTGTTTGTTGAACAAGTCTAAGAGAGAAGTGGATCGATAGTTCACTCAATACATTCGCTCGAGAGATAGACCTGGCAAACGTGTCGTGTCGAGTTCGTGTCGGATTCAAAGTTAAACGGGTTGAAAGTGTATAACCCTAACCCATCCCGTTTAAATGAAACAGTGAATTATGATTGAACATTACTCAATTAGTGAGTCCTAACTAATAAAAAAGATATGGTAATGTTTAAGATCTCAATAATTGTTTAAATAATTTTAAACACAAATGTTTTAAAAAGCTATTATTTAGTTGTATACGATTAATAAATAAATCATATCAACTGAATTATTTTGTATACAAAAATATATTAAATGATATTTCACATCTTCAAAATCGAGAACTATACGTGTGGCTTTATTTTCTCTTCATCTTCTGAAGCATTGCTGCATTTGCTCGAATCTTTGAACTAGCATCTTCTACAAATTCTCTATAATTAAATATAATTTCCAAAAAAAAAAAGATGCGATTTATCTCAACAACTTGTCCATTTTAAAAATTATGATATTAATTATATTATTACAATATTTAATATAGTTAATAAATATTATTTTTCTATTAAACATTTAATTTCAAGTATTTCTATTGGTAGAAGGAATTAAAAATAGTTACTCTTTCCAAACTATATTTTTGGAGAGTTCCTTAAATTTAGATAATTTCATCTAGGGGTGTTCATCTAAACCGCATAAACCGTCCACACCGCACCGCACCGCAAAGTGCGTTTAGAACTTCCGTGGAGCGGTTTGCGGTTTGCATTTTTACCAAACCGCACTATACGGTGCGGTTTGCGGTTTTGAGTTATCAAACCGCGGTTCAAACCGAACCACACCGCACATTATATATATGTATATATTTTTAATGTTATATATTACACACACATATATGTATATATAGAATAATTGCAATATTTATATAATATGTATTTGTGAATCGGACGTATTGAATATTTTTATTTTTTGGACCACGATCACATTATCATTGATTTTAAAATGAATTTTTGATCTTATAATTATTGAATTCTAGGTGTAAAGTGCGTAAGGTACAAACCGCACTGCAAAATGCGGTGCGGTTTGCGGTTTTGCCCCAAACCGCGCCACAAACACCCCTAATTTCATCATCTCTATTCTCTCGTATGCCTTCACCATTGTGTGAGTTTTTTTAAATATGTATCATTCTCGTTTGAATCCAACTATAAAAGTGTGTATATATATATATAACAGTTTGAAATAATATCTACTTATAAGAAACGGTTTTGTAAAAATAGAAATCCTCTATGATATAAATATATATTATTCTTTGTGTGTGAGAACACTTGAAAGTTCGAATATGGAATGCTTTTGTAAAACTCAATACTTTTTGGTCACATCATAAATTCCCTCCTTAAAACTCGAGGACTAGTATACATGAAAGGGCAATACAGTAAAATCACACAAATTCCATCTTATATATATAATTCATTTCAAAGTATCTCCAACAACTTCTTTAAAATAGAAAAAAAACGAGTTTTTATTTTCTAAAATGCTCCAACAACTTTTTTATCCTATTAGAGAAACATGGAGAAAACTCATAGAGAATTTTCTAAAATTTGATGGGAGGTCAAATAAATTGTTTTTTATTCATTTCTACCAGTAACATTAAACTATCATTATGATTAATGTTGAAATCTCTAAAATAGAGACTCTATTGGAGTGAAATATAATTTTATTTTATAAAGAACCTGTTAGAGATGTTGAATTCTCTACAATCTCTAAGGGCATCTCCAACCCAACCCCTATAAAAATAACACTATAAACATTAAAAATGGTGGTTCCTTGAACACAAAAAATTCAACTCCAACTAAACACTAAGGAGGTGTTTGGTTCATGAATTTTGAAGTAATTGTAATTGATAATTTCTTTGACAAAATTTTAATTCATTTGTTTGGTTCACATATTGATCATGATAGAATCCCTTAAATTCCACAAATCAAGGAATTCATCATTCCTTAGTTAAAGTGAAAGAATTGGATTCCATTTGATTCCTACCAACCAAACACGTGGTCAAATTCCATCAAATTTCATTCTAATTCGTTCAAAGTCAAATTCCTTCAATGGATTCCAATTCCATCAAATTCCATTATGCGAACCAAACATCCCCCTAAAGGAGTATTTGGTTCATGGATTTTGAAGGAATTGAAATGGATAATTCCTTTGACCATATTCCAAATCTCATGTTTGGTTCACATAATGAAAATGATGGAATCATTTGAATTCCACCAGTTGAGGAATTCACCACTGCTTGGTTTAAGTGAAAGAATTGAATTTCGTCCAATTCCTACCAACCAAATACGTGGTCAAATTCCATCAAATTCCATTCCAAATCATTCAAAGTCAAATTCCTTCAATTGATTCCAATTCCATCAAATTCCATTCTGCGAACCAAACGTCCACTAAGGTGACTGATAGCGGAAAATCGTATAGGTTCACAAAGTGGCCACCTGTGTTGTCACAATGGTGGTGCAAGTGCACACCGGACACTATGATCGCTATAAGTAATAAAGTGATAAAAATACCGAGATCGTATCCACAGGGACCAGACTTCAAAGTTTCGAGTAGTAGGTCGAGAATATAATGGTTTCAATTAGAGAAGAAGAAAATATGAACTAAGACCATCGCCAATATGAACAACTGCCAGCCCGAACCACCGTCGACCACCGCCCGATTTGAACCACTGCCAACCACCGCCGACCACATCCGATCTGAACCACCACCGGCCACCACCAATCTAAACCACCGTTACAAATAAAATATTTTTAATGACTATTTTATTAAGGCATTTTTTGTTTAAAAAAATTAAAATTGTCAAAAAGGGTATTTTGGTTATTTGTCAACATTTCATTATAATTTCAAAGCTACATTTTATGAACCAAACAGACATATTCTAATTCATTTAACAGATTCCATTCCAATTCTGTCAACCAAACAGGTGGTTAAACCTGACAATATTTCATTCCAATTCCTTAAAAGTCAAATTACTTTGACAAATTTCATTCCATCCAAAACCATTATGCGAACTAAACGCCACCTAAAAAAACACTAAAACATTTTTAAAATTATAATAATAATAAAATAATATTATCTAATGTATTAAACTATTAATCTTTATATAAAATGTATAAAAGTTGAATAAAATATTATTATTTAGTTTTAGAGACATATTTTATTAGGGGTTGTTTGTTTACTTCTTAATAGTTTCATTAAGAGGCAAAATCTAAATCGTTAAGAGATGAATTTTGTTTGGTCAAAAAAAAATTATATCACTTAATGATTCTAAAACCCTCTGAATGGTTTTATATCATGGACGTCCTTTAACCATGCAGCACTCTGATTTCATTCTGAACAATTACCAAATAACCATATTTTATTTATGCATTACATCATAAGAGTCTCTTAATCATTCAACAACTGTCAATCATCCCCTCTTTAAATACATAGGTTATCTTTGTTGCCCTTTATTATTATTTTTTAATGTTTAATGTTGGTTTGAAGAAGAAAAGACCTCTATTTTTATGTTTTTTTGTGTTGAATTGGAGTCGGTTCGAGGAGAGGAATTTTCTTTAAAAAAAAAACAAAAGAAACCATTTAATTTTAATATTTTCCTACTAAAGTATAGAGAACTGTTGGAGATGCACGTAATTACAAATATAACCCCACAATTGACAGCTACAGAACAGTGTTTGACTCCCTCTACTCTACACCTCCACCCGGCCCTTTTCTGACCATCTTGCTGTAAAACCCCCGCCCTCTAATTAGACTCCCACCAACACCAACATTCTCACAAACCTTGTTTTCTTTCTCTGATCGATCACCGATTTCAATTTGCTTTTTTTTTTTTTTTTTATTCGATCGCTTTTGGGTCTTGAATTTTGTTTGAATCTTTGAAGGTTTGTTACACAGAAAGAAAGACGATCAAAGAATGGCTTCGTATGGAGGAACTACACAGAAGTGTAAGGCTTGTGAGAAGACTGTTTACTTGGTGGATGAACTCACTGTTGATAATAGAGTTTATCACAGGGCTTGTTTCAGATGTCACCATTGCAAGGGCACCCTAAAGGTTGTTTTTTTTTGTTTCTTTTTTGATGATTATGTCATGATCCAGTCTTTATTTGTTAGAATTATGCTTTTGTTTTTACCAGATGTTGGTTTTTTGTTTTGATTCTTGAATTATAATTATTGTTTTTGCTGTTTTTGATCTGGGTTTTTGTGATTATTATTGAGTTGGAGTAATCAGAGTTGTGGTTTGGTTTGCATGATGGAAGTTTCTTGATAATTAGAGAGGGGGGGGGGGGGGGGTTAGTTTTAATGAATCTTTTTTGCTGTTTTTTGATCTGGGTTATTTGTGATTATTGATTTAGAGTAACCAAAGTTGATGTTTTTTGTTTGCCTGATTGAAGTTTCTTGATTATTCGATGGATTTTTTAGTTTTAATGAATCTTTTTAGCTGTTTTTGATCTGGGTTCTTTGTGATTCTTGATTAAGAGTAGCCAAAGTTGATGTTTTTTGTTGCCTGATTGAAGTTTCTTGATAATTCGATGGATTTTTTTAGTTTTAATGAATTTTTTTTGCTGTTTTTGATCTGTGTTCTTTGTGATTCTTGATTTAGAGTAACCAAAGTTGATGTTTTTTGTTTGCTTGATAGAAGTTTCTTGATAAATTCTATGGATTTTTTAGTTTTAATGAATCTTTTTAGCTGTTTTTGATCTGGGTTTTTGTGATTATTGATTTAAAGTAACCAAAGTTGATGCTTTCTTTCGTCTGCTAGAGATTTCGTAACAATTTGAGGGTTCTTTTAGTTCTCATCAATCTTTCTCCCATTTATGATCTGGTTTTGTGTAATTATTGATATAATCAAGTGACCATAACTCGATATCTTGTTCGTCTGATACAGATTTCTCAACAATTCGAGAGTTGTTTTTTGGTTTTCATGAATATTTTCGCTATTTATGATCTTGGTTTTGTGTAATTATTGATTTTAAACAACTAGAAACATAACTTATTAATTCATCTTGAAAATTTGAGGCGTTCTTCGGTTCATAACTATGAATTCGATCTTTTCATTTAGTTAAAGATTCAGATATAGTTGTCCGTGGCTCGTTAAGCATCAAACAAACATCCCCGAAGATTCAAATATCTGCTTGTAGTTCGTGTTGTACAATATTCTTGATATATTATGAAAGGAAAAAAAAACATTTTTTGTATTTATGTCTTTTAATTTGTTTTTTGCAGTTGAGTAATTACAGTTCTTTTGAAGGAGTGTTATACTGTCAACCTCACTTTGATCAACTCTTCAAAATGACTGGCAGTTTGGATAAGAGTTTTGAAGGTTAGTCGATTTTACTTATACCATGAAAACCGCAACTTTGATTATCATCTTAGTCCCTTTTCGGGCTCTTTTGGAGAGTAATCGTACAGGGTTCCGTGTATTATCACATCGTATCAGAGCCAAGGTCTACCACTTTAGATGCTCGACACTTTGCGACAATCTCGAACACTTTCGAATAATTTTAGGCGTGTTGGAGTCCCACATGAGCTAGACTTGGACACCTCTTTTCAAGAGCTCTTTTGGAGAGTAATCTAATGGGGTTCTGAGGTCTTGTAGAGATGCATAAAGCTCGGGCCTTTTTCGGGCCTGGACCCTGGTCTTCCAAACCCGTTTTTCAACAAACAAACAAAAAAACCCCGTGAATACTAGAGCCAGTGAAACGGTAGCTACTAAAGCGTAAACTGCTCGTTTTTCCTTCCCCGCGAGTAATACATAATAATTAATATTAATGAGGGCATAATTGGAAAGTCACAAAAAGCTCCTCATAAGCTACTCCAAGTAGCTTATCAAAAAGCTTGCTTATGTCTATTCAAACATGTACCCAAAAAATAAGCTAGCTTTTTTAGAGAAATAGACGTTAGTAACGTTGCTACTAATTATCTCTTCGTCATGTAGGTACCCCGAAAACTGCTAGAGTTGATAGATCTGATCAGGTACTTCATAATCAAGGCTGTGACCCCACATTGTGTAGGACTTACGGGGTTCGTTTGGTTTGGTTTGGTTTGGTTTTATATATGCAAATGCTCATCGTTTATAAACTTTCAGGGTCAATCTAACAGCAGAGTATCAAGTATGTTCGGTGGAACACAAGATAAGTGTGTAACGTGCAAGAAAACCGTCTACCCGCTTGAAAAGGTACACTACACGAAACTAGAATTTGCACAAAGTCGTTGAGATAAACCGAAAGTTGCACTAAATTGGAGATTTAAACAATCAGATACTTAAAAGTTAGTGTCTTAATGAGTTTAATGAGAGTCACAACTTATTCAGTCAGTTGTATATGACTGTTTGGTAGCGACTTAATAATATTAGAAAGTTGCTTATTCAGTAAGCTTTACGAGAGAGCTTTTAACACACGTCTTCCATCTAAGAAAAACCCTTTGCAAATAAAAAACAGACAAATTGATCCACAGACTACTATATCCATACGGGTGCGCAGTGGCGGATCCTGGATTTTTGGTGGGGGCACCTTTAAGATACACTGAAGGCTCGCAAAGTAGTATGATATATTTTTAGCTTAATTCCAGCGTTTAGAGGCATTTTTGAAGTTTTATTGATTGATTTCAAGGAATTTCTAAGTGTTTTTGGTGATTTTGAGTGACTTATTCAGTTTTTTGGTTGATTTCGAGAGTTTTTTTTGGTTTTTTGATTGATTTCGAGATACGTTTTTTGGTTGATGGGGTCCCATACGAAAAATCAGTGGGGGATCTATGGTAGAAATTAAAAAAAATTGTTTTTAACCTTGAAAATTTGGTATTTTGACTTTTTGAGTGGGGTCCCTTCCCCCCTCCTTTTTAACACTACATCCTCCCCTGCGGGTGCGTTTGGTATACAGGACAGAACATAGATCACTATTCCATGTTTGGCAAAACTTTTATATGGAACAGATAGAAACAGAGTGGAATAAAACAATGTGGAATAGACTTTTGTTTTGTCGGTATAACCTCAAAATAAAACTTAATTCTCTTCTAAAACATCAAATACGTTTTCCTCTTTACATTTTATTTATTCTTTCAATTTTATTTATTGTATTTTATGCTCTTTAAACTTTCACTTTACTGTAAAAATATTATTTTTATATGATTTCTATATTTTGATTAATTTATGTAAATCATTAAATATTAATAGTAAAAAAGTAATATAGAAAAGATATAAAGTAAAAATTGGAAACTACATAAACTTTTTTTTGTGTGTCATTTTAGTCATCTTAGACAAACTTTCTAATAATATATTTTGTAATAAAAATATTTATTTCATTATAATTTAATAAATTACATAATTAATCAAAATATATAAACTACTTATTAAGGGTAAATTGGTCATTTTATCAATTCTGTCCTTTCCAGTTCTGTCTTTTTTTTTTTGGAAGGGTGATCCTAGGCGATGCTAGACTAATCCCTTGGCAAATTATGACCGTAAGACATCGGTCCTAATTAAACCTCAGTGGCCACAATTGTTGTGTACGTCTGGATTCGAACCTTGGCATTCCACCATATCCCCCAGGGCTTAACCAGTACAGTCCTGTCTTACCAAACACTAAACAAATGTTATGTTATGTCATGTCGTGTCGTGTCATAGAAATGTTCTATTCTATCTTGTCTGCATATCAAACGCACCATACAGTACTTAATAGAAAATCAACCAAACAGTACATAAATACGCATTTTATATCCGAAAGATCTTACCTTCGACCGTCTTGATGATCGTTTTTTCAGGTGGGTGTCGATGGAGACGCATACCACAAGGCCTGTTTCAAATGCAGCTTCGGAGGGTGTGTGATAAGTCCGTCAAACTACGTGGCTCACGAGCATCAGCTTTACTGTAAGCACCATCACGCGCAGCTCTTCATGGCAAAGGGAAATTTCAGCCAATTCGACAAGCAACATGATCAAGATAGCAAGGTACGCAACGGGGTGACTGAGAACACAGCGGAAGTTTGATGATAACGAAGATCAGATTCAACGTGGGGTTTCCGAAAGAAAGAAAAAGGTTCGGGCTTTTTTCGTGTACGCAGAATCTTGAAAGATGCTGAGCTGAGCTTTTGGGATCGACTTTTTTTTTTCTTACATATGTTGTTCAAAGAAAGATTGTTACGAACGTTTTGACTGCGTGTGTTGGCTTGAATAACTTGTTGTTTTCGGAATAAGTATGTGGTTTTGGGGGTCGTAAGTTGTAACGTGTTGTATAAACGATCGAGAATGTGTGGTGGTTGTGATTATTTGAGGCTTTGGAGTGGTTTTTTTGATGTTGTCTTTGTTATTTCGCTGTTCGTTTTTGCTTTGATATATCGATAATTTGGGAAACCCACTCGATGTGTTGATCGATGAATCATCGAAAGAGTCGAGTCGGGCCTTATTTGATGATCAAAATGGCCATCCTTTTTGCTGTTTTGCTAAAAGGGGAATATAATATTTAAGGTAGGGGTGTCCATCCAAACAACACAAATTGTGCACATCGTAAAACGTGGTTTAGAATTTTTACGGTGTGATTTGCGGTTTGCATTTTACCAAATCGTATTATGCGGTTTGCGGTTTTAAGTTACCAAACCGTACCTTACCGCATATTTTATATATTTTCTCATTTTTTAATTTGTTATTTCTACTTCTTAGACTATTTTTAAATATACAATATGTATTTGGGAATCGGATGTATTGAAGTTTTTTATTTTTTTGGATTACTGTCACTTTATCGTTGATTTTATAATGTATTTTTAAACTTAAAATTTTGAATTGTAGGCATAAGGTGCGATAGGGACAAACCGCATAAACCGAACCACATCGCACTGCATTTTGCGGTGTAGTTTGGTGCAGTTTAAGGTTTATGCGGTACGGTTTACCGTTTGGCCCCAAAACCGCACCAAATCGGACCGCGAACACCGACGATTGAATATTTCTGTTAGGCAATTTATCAAACACCTTTGTCGCAATCCATGAGCCAACTAAATGTTCGTATGTATCAGCTGTTAAAACACGCACGATCACTGAGCCAAACTAAGCAAATTCACGCCCAAATCATATTTAGATCATTAGGTGGAAGCAATAATCTCATCGGAGAATTAATTCGATCATACAGAACCCACGGAAAACTTAAATCTGTACGGAAGGTATTCAGTGAATACCCATCTTTACCACCCACGTTTTTATGGAATCTCGTCATTCAAGCTTATTCCAAAACGTCGTTTACCGAAGAATCACTCCATCTTTTCAAAGAGATGCTTCTGTTTGGTGGGCGCCTTTCTTTAGCAGTTCCAGATGATTACACCTTTACATTCACCATTACAGCTTGTTCACGCCATCGAACATTGTTGGCTTTTGGTCAAAACTGTCATACAATGGTGATTAAACATGGGTATGATTCGGATGTTTGTGTGGGCAATGCTTTAGTGAGTATGTATGATGTGTATTCAAGAACGGTTTCTGCTCAGAAAGTGTTCGATGAAATGCCTCAACGAGATACAATCACCTGGACAAGTTTGGTTAAAGGGTATGCGACGAATGGGAACATGTCGCAAGCTGAGAAAGTGTTCGTGAAAATGCCCGAAAGAAATGAGGTATCGTGGGCGGTGATGATCGCTGGTTACGTCAGGCACGAGATGTATAACGATGCTTTAAGGTGTTTTAACGACATGTTGGCTGAAGGTAATCTCGAGCCTAATGAAGCAATCTTCGTTAGCGTGCTATCGGCTTGTGCTCATCTTGGTCAAATAAGCCAAGGAAAATGGATACATTTTTACATAGACAAAAACCGCGTTCCAAAAAGCTCGAACATTGCAACTGCTCTAATCGATATGTACGCGAAATGCGGGAAAATAGATTGCGCGAAACAAGTATTCGATGAAACCAACGGACGAGATCTTCTGACGTGGACGAGCTTGATTTCAGGATTATCGATGCACGGGCTTGGTAAAGAAGCACTCCATATGTTTGATGAAATGCTCGCGAAAGGCATCAAGCCAGACAACATCACGCTCGTTAGCGTTCTTAATGCGTGTAGCCATTCGGGCCAAGTCGAAGAAGGGATTTCTATCTTTTACAACATGGAGCGTTCATGGGGGATTTCACCGAAGATCGAGCATTTCGGATGCTTGATAGACCTTCTGAGTCGTGCCGGCCGCCTTGAAGATGCATTCAAAGCCATCAAAACAATGGATATCAAACCCGATGCTGTAATCTGGCGAGCCCTCTTGAGTGCTTGTAGAGTACATGGAAATGCAAGTCTCGCAGAGAGAATCATCCAACATGTTATCAGAGCAAGTGACGGTGGTGGTGGAGGGCATCTCCTGCTTTCGAATCTGTACGCATCTTTGGGCCAATGGGAGAACGTGCGACAAATAAGGGAATCCAAGGTCGAGAACGGGGACGTTTCGACCCCGGGTTGTAGTTATATCGAGATCGATGGTGTCGTACATGAATTTCTAGCTGCCGATAAGCTACATCCGTTGATCGCGGCGATAAATTCGAAGCTAAATGAGGTTATGAAGAGGATTAGTTTAGATGGAGGTTATGTTCCTATAACAAAGAATGTGTTGTTTGATTTGAGTGAAGAGGAGAAAGAGGTAGCAATATCTTGGCACAGTGAGAAATTGGCTGTGGCATTTGGATTGATGAGGACTTTAGAGGGTACTCAGCTTCAAGTTGTGAAGAATTTGAGAATATGTGAAGATTGTCACTCTGCTATGAAGTCGATCTCGTTCGTTTTCAAGCGGGAGATTGTCGTGAGGGATCGTTCACGGTTCCATACGTTTAGAGACGGACGATGTTCATGTGCCGATTACTGGTAAGAAATAGGGTATCGTGATGAATCGATGAAATCAGACTTGGATAGAATTTTGGATCGTGTACAGAACACTTTCCGTAAGTAATATCTTGATCATATTATTGTCTTTGGTTTCACGAAATTTACTCCGCGGGGATGGTCCAAATTTTCACTTTGGTTTTTAGGTAGAAAACGAGAGTAAAACATAGAGATCTTGTTCTGTTCGTATGTAAAAACGAGATTGAAATCTTTTAATTAGTGTTGACATCTGTCGAGTGCTCACTTACTTATTAGCGGTTTGTTTGTTAGGAGCTTAATGGGACTCGCAACTTATTCGGTCAGCTATCCAAGACTGTTTGATAGTGGTTTAATGATATAAAAAGTGGCTTATCCAGTCTCTTGTAAATCTCAATTAGCCAATGACATTAAAATCACCAAAATAAAATAAATTAGGGTTCTTGCTTCTATAGTTCTATGTTCTCCATCTTGTTTGTGTTTCACTTGTGTGAGAAATTTCCACATTAAAAATCCCCAAAAATTAGGAACAATATTTGAATAGCTATGCACATTAGGAATCAAGATTTCTATTACAAAAGTTGGGAGACAAATGTTCTTAAGAAAGTGGAAACAAGCAACAAAACTTAACTCTTTCTGCTTCAGATCCATCTTAGATCTTAACCCCATTAGATTTACAGCAATCAAAGACACTATTAATTGGCAAATGTTCTAAGAATCATTCTGGTGACATATGATTCACAAGTGGGGGAACTAAATTGGGCACAAGATTAGATACATATTTGACTAAAAAGAACAACATCCGTTTACGGGAATCACACGGCCGGGAAGTATTTGTTGAGATTGAACGGCAGTGCATAGAACTCTTCGCTTCTTGAGTCGGTGTGGAACGAACGGAACTTATCCCACCAATGCTTGCCTCTGTCTTTTCTTACCGAGCTATCGTTCCTGTGAAGCGTGTTATCCAGAAAATACGCCACAGTTCCCGCCACGAAAGCTTCAGACGAGAACGGAACGTTGACCATGTTGTTGAACTACAATATAGCAACATGAAATCTAAGGTTAGAGTCCTACGTTTACTAGACTTAATGAGACTCATAGCTTATTCAGTCAGCTACACATGATCGTTTGGCATGATTGTTTGGCAGTGGCTTGATGATATAGAAAGTGGCTTATTAACCACAAGGGTTGTGGGACAGTGGTTGAGTCCCTAGGGGATGTGGTGGAATATCCCATTTGCCCAAGGCAATTCCAGGCGTACACAACAGTTGTGGCCACTAAGTTTATCAGGGTTGATTTTTTGCAGTCACAATTTGCCAGGATTAGTACGGGCATAACCTACGACACCCTTCCAAGAAAAAGTGGATTGTTCAATAAGCTTCTAGGAGGGAGCTTTATGTAGAAGTCAAGTTTTTTCCAAACCTGTCCCTCCCCAGTAAAAAAAAAACATGTTTCTTCCATCTATGAAAAAACCCTCCCAAACAAAAACCTTCCAAATCTATAAAGACAGATTAATCCATACAGACAACTTTATTGTTGTCTATTCATTAAGGACTATTTCTCCTCGATATATGTTAGAACCTCCCTTCTGTCATCGTAGACATTTTTTTGGAGAGTAATCTAACGGGGTTTTCCACGTATTCTCACATGATCGAAATCCAATAATTATGGCTTTAACGTCTACTATTTGACTTTCTAAAGTCAAACCGATATGGATTCACAGTAGTAGTTAGAAAGTTTCAAGATGGTTATATATCTTTCTTGAAATCTTTATAATTCATCAAAATACAGAAATATCGGTATTTAGGAATCTAGGAAAGAGACCGAAGTTCAGTAAATATTGAGAGTTTATTTTAGCACATACCCATCTTCCAGAAGTATGGACGGGACCATAACCGTTGATAGCTTCGTATTCATTGAAATATTGGGGCACAGACAAGCCCAAAAAGATCGAAAAGCCTAGTATGAACTTCGTTCTGAAGCTGTTAAGGTTGCAGAATTGAAGAAAACTCAAACCCGATGAACCTAGAAACATGAAAAGGACGTGGTCAACCTCGAATTCTACCAACAAAGTGATGTAAAACGAGGAAACGATTGATGGATCGAGGGTATTTATGTAAACTTACCAACATAAGCAAAGAAAAGGCAATACAGAGCAGCAACAATCGGTGCAGGAATCGAAGCAAAAACCGCTCCAAATTTACCTGCATGATCATTTGAAACGTTGGCAAATAAGAACAATTTTTAGATCTTTAGAAGATGAAGATCAATCGATCGATGATTTACAGCTTGAAAATGATGAATTTAAAGGCGAAATCCAGAAACAACATACCAAGCACCGAAAAGAAAATCATGAACCCCGCCGAGATCTGTACAACTCTTCGACTGCCGACACGAGTCACGGCCAAGAGACCAGCGTTCTCACTGCAATACACCCAAGTAACTTAGGCCGCATTTGGCGGGGACTTTTTCCACTTTTTTTCCAATTATACCCCTTGTATGTTTTCAATTAATCTTTCAACATGTCCTTTGAGGTCATTTTACATTAGTATCCAACTTATAAGCTAGTTTATTAGTCATCAGCTAGTTTATCGGCCAACAGCTAATTTATCAGAAAATTAAGCTTTATTAAGAAAAATGGCGATTGTGAAGCAAAAAAGGGTAGGGTTCGTCACTCACATGGATACCGAAGATCCCGTCACAGTTCCAAACAAGCCAGACAACAAAATGCCAATTCCCTATCGACGAAGACAAATATATACTTCAGTCCATGTTCACATTTGAATAGTCCGAGCGGGTAATGTTCAAATGGTTTCTAATGTCACGAATCTTTTTTGTTAAATTACGTTAATTACCTGCCAACCGATACCGCGGCTTAGAATTGACGGAGGCAATGGGGTTGCACTTGCATACCTTGAAACCGCAATGAAGCCGCCAGTGGACTGATCATATGATTGAAACATGTAAACGATATATAAATAAGTTTATAACTAGACAACGGATTCGACAACAGGGGGAAATCAACCGAGAACCGTGAGAACCAGTGAATCATGTATAGTTTCACATGTGAAACAATACAATACGATATTGTTTCACATGTGAAAAGATAATATCACTTTGAATCCTAGCCTTAGATGAAACTCATTGAAGGGTTGAGATTGATTAAGGTTCTGATTTGATTTTTCCCCGTGGACCCATAGTTAACTACATGGATCTTGATATCGATAAGAATTAATGGAAAACAATAACGGACCTCCACAAGTGCAACAAAAGCGGTCATCATCATGGCAAAAGCTTCACCGGCATCAAATGAGGGTGCTCCCCATTGAAAGGGATACGGAACTCTTATCCTTAAAAATATGAAGAAAAAAAAATCGTTATAAAAAATCAAGAAACCGAGAACCAAATAGATAACGATGTATGAGACCCCAATAGTTCAATATTTATAAGAACGCATTTTTTGGCACCTATAATATCGAGTAAAATAAGTTTTGGTTATTGTGTTATAGATTCAGGATCATGTGAGAAATTTTCGTTTCCGTGAGAAGGCGAGGAAATGTAAAGATATCTTTATATTGTGTGAATGTTACGTTATATTGTGTGAAGGTTGTAACCTTCATATAGTATAAAGGTACCTTCGCCTGTTCTCACTTTCTCATGAAAAGGGGTTGTTCTTCCCCTATATATATATATATATATATAGAGAGAGAGAGAGAGAGAGAGAGAGGTGTTCAGGGGAAAACCCCAAAAAAATGAAAAACCGAGGAACACCCTGGTAACCATCCATTTAGACGGTATGCACATGTGAATACAAGTAATTGAAGTTGTTTCTTGGTTTTTATGCACGTGTGCATGTTAAGCACATATGCATACCGGACAAATTGCTTACAAATTACTTGTATGCACATGTGCATACCGTCCGGATGGACGGTTACCAGGGTGTTCCTCGGTTTTTCATTTTTTTGCGGTTTTCCTGAACCTGACCCTATATATATATGACCCTATATATATATGACCCTATATATATATGACCCTATATATATACAGGGTCGCGCCTGGGGGAGGGCGGGCCGGGCGTACGCCCAGGGCCCATGAGAAATAGGGGCCCAATTTTTTAGTATATATTATGTAATAGTAGTAAAAAATAGTAAATAAAATAGACAAGTTCTTTTAGCATTTAATAGGACCCAAAGAATTTCTTATTATATTAGGGCCCAAACATATATTAATTAATTACATTGGAAAAGAAAATATTTTAAAAGTGAATTGGTTGCACAATTTATAGTATTGTTTGTCTAAAATATTTGCCTAAAATATTTAATATATTCTCCATCATTCATCTTCCACTTGTTGTATTAGAAATCCAAAGTCTAATGAAATCCAAAGAATTTGTATTATATTAAGAGCCCAAACATATATTAATTAATTACATTGAAAACAAAAATATGTAAAAAGTTAATTGGTTGCTCATTTTATAATATTGCCTATTGTTTCTCTAAGCTTTTTTTTCTATCTAGTATCAGAGTCTAAAACTACTTACCTAGAAAATATTTTGATATGTTATCCATCGACCATCATTCATCGCCTACCGACTCTTTTAAGTATCTCATCCGCATGAATTTTATATTTGTATTAGAATATAACAAAATTTTGTTATTAACTAAGATAGCACGACCCTACCTTTTGAAATAAATTACCAACCATATGAGATATGAGACGGTTTTAACTTAATTTTTTTTAACAACGAGAAAAGGATCACATTATTAAACAAAGAATGGGCCTAGCGAGGGACTAGGACACCAGGAGAAACAAAAATTACAAGATACCCACACACACATCTCTCGGATTACTATACCAAGAATCACAACTTAAAACCTGCCCCGATTTAGATCTAGAACAAAACCATTGGAAGGAACAAAGTTGGACGTTTTTAACTATAAAACAGTGATGAACAACATATAACCTAAGATGAGATGGAAACCCAACTGATTGATATTGATTTACATAAATTATTACTCCGAATAGTAACGATTTTGACCCAAAATTATGTCATTTTATATATTAAATGTACATCATAAGGATGTTTTTGACGGTGAAACAAATTAACGATGCTATGTAATTAAAATTGATATGGCAGAAATATTAATTCAGAAGTAATTATTGATTGATTTTGCGCCTAAGCATACTCGAAAAAATGATTTTATATGAATTATTAATATTTCTTGAATTGAATTTTATTTCTTACGATAAAAACAATATATCTAAGATTTTCTTTTTCATAATTATCGAGGGCACTTTTTCTACATCTCGCCCAGGGCCTATAAAATGTCATGAACGGGCCTGTATGTATGTATGTATATATATATGTGTGTGTGTGTGTGTGTGCGTTAGATATAGCAATTTGGGATTTATAAATACAAGGACACGGTTACTCATGAAAATGAATGACATCTACTAACCACGGAGCAGCGTCAATTAGTCCGGAACGATCAGTACGACAACTTATTTGCGTCTTTGGTGCCGTATGATTGTAGGCCCCACCAACGGTAAGCAGGTGGGCGTAAATCCAAACGATTGTAATGGAGATCAGAACAGAAAATTTATCAAAGATGGCCTTTCCTGAATGTATCACATGAGACAGATACTGCACATAATCAAAGAAACCAAATTCTTGAAGTTAATAGTCGATAGACTTTGTTTCTATCTTTACAAGTTGGAAGTTCTATCTATTTATCTCATCTACCATTCGATGTTTTACTTTTGTTAGATACGAAGATATGGTTGTGGGTCCCATTTTTTCGACTATAATGAAACCCACAAAATATATATATATATATATATATATATATGTAATACGATGCAAGGGAAAGTTCATTTTTGGAACCATAAATATTTTGAGAACAGTGGGAACCAACTATTCTTTGAATTATTCATGATGAATATACTTAGATATTCATAAGTAATATTCATCATGAATATCATGCATTTTCATTATTCATGATATTGCTAATGAATAGTTTGTTCTCAAAATATTTACGGCATGCCCCATGTAACGTAAATATTACCTGAGACAAGATAACTACGATGAAGAGTTGAGGCAGCCCAATTTCAATGCATCTCGCAACCTACAAAGACCAACTCAAATTTAATTCACGGTCGTGAGGGTGAACGATTTCTTGATTTTTTTAAGGATATAAGTATATATATATACTCACCCCGGGGAATCCAAATTCATAGAGCCCGAAACCAGCAAGACTGACCAAAGGAGCAGCCGAAAGCGGACTCAAGAATCTATGACGATATTTCAAAAAGAATGTAACTTTTAGCCAATGCGAAAATTATGCCATTTTCGGTGAAAACATACCCAATTGGAAATTGGAGTGAAGAAGGATGATGAAAGATAACTGTTTTAACATTTAACTCCATCCGTCCCAAAATAAATGTCCACAATGAAAAAGGCACATAGTTTTAGAAATGACAATTTTACCCTTAGTACCAGAGGGATATGAATTTTTCCATCTCATAATTAGCGGTATAATTAGAAACTGTGCACTTACTTTTGAAAGTTGACACTTATTTTAGGACAAACTACATAGAAATATGGACACTTATTTTGGACAGATGGTTGCAAATAAGAAGCCTTGATGCAACCGATTAATTAAAAGGTTTGCTGAATTTCAAACCAACCTTGAAACGTTCCGCCAAAGACCACTGAACCCCAAAACAATTTGAAGTGTTGAAGCAACAATCAAAGCACCCTGGATTGCACGCATTGTCTTCTCGAATTTCTGAGCAATGGATACGAATTAACACAATGTTAATGCATGATATTTCAAGATTTCGTTTCTTGTTCATGGCTCATCCCCATTCATCCATCACCATCAAAATAAAACCAAACCAAACAAACCAAGTAGTATATCCCACCTGGAGGTGAGGTGGGGTACAGTATCCCACCTGGAGGCCAGGTGAGGTGGGGTAGTAGGTGGGATACTGTATCCCACCTGGAGGTGGGGTCTAAGGAGGGTAGGATATATAGACATAACCACCACAAAGAGCTGGCAGTTGTTTTGTTTCCATGAAGACCCTCAGCTTGTGAAAAGTGTAGCAAAGATAGAAAGACCGATATGATAAATTCTTGAAAACCCGGTTAAAAGTAAGGATCACCATCAAGATGCATTTCGGTATCCAAACACCCAATTCAAGATTCCAAGAAATCTAAAATGACAAACCTTTATAGGGTCCGGATCACTCCATCGACTAGACAAAATGATGGAGATCGTAGGTGCAACAAAAGTATACGAACCCCCGATCACAACCGGTAACCTAGTCCCAAACATCGTCTGCAACAAAGTGTTCCACCCAGCGACGAAAAGTAGAGTTTGGATGACTTTCGCTTTCTCCTCCTGAAAAAAATTAATTAACGTAGTTACCATCAATTACAAGAAACATGAACAGATGTCACTACAACAAAATCAGCTTTATACGACACCAAATATGTCTAAATGTCTTAAAATACTGCTTTATAGAACTTAAGTTTACAGTACCAAACAACTGAGGTCTTGTTTGGTCCTATATGTAAAGATGTTGTATCATAAAAAAGGACACTAATATAACAAAAGTGTCTTATCAACTTATTGCAACACCTTTACATAGGACGTACAATTGTTTAGTCAAACATAAGTCCTATATAGTAGTAGACATATTTGGCGTCCTATAAAACATAATTTTTTTTTGCATACTTGCAATGTATGTGTTTCAATTGTGATGTCTTACATTTCCGCCTCCCATTTGAGGAACAAGCGCGGTAGGAATAATAACTGTCGTGCCAAGCATTACCAAATAATGCTGAAAACCGAGTAGAATAGCCTCAGCTGCAGAAAATATGCAAAGATTCGAATCAATAAGAAAATATACCACTTTTTATTTCAAGAATTTTACTAGATACGGGACTACAACTACCGTTGATAAAAATATATCCAAACTACGGTAATTATGCCTCATATATCACGACACCGTTGTTAGCGTAAAGTTTGGAAAAGCGACTCTTCTTTCAGGGTATTCCTCAAGAGATAAATTCGGATACGCAAATAGAAAATCCCAAAATACGACTTTTTTGTCACAAAGTATCGAAAGAAATCAACTAGAAACTTGGGGCTTTACAAAAGTAGCAACTTTTAAGTAAAGGGTTTGTTTTAGTGAGATCAAATGGCAGGAAAAAAGAGCTCAAAAAGACATAAACTTCCATCTTATGAAAACCGCAGCTTTTCCTTTATTTAGCGGATTAATCACTAAAATAGCCAATTCGGAGACGGGGTCGTCACGAGATAGGCAATTTTCCCGGATTTTGCTACAAAATAGCCACGGAGTTCGCAAAATGTCTTTGCAAATTCCCCTTAATTTGTAGCATACTAAGTGAATCTTGTGGCCCAAAATCCGGAAAAGTTAACTATTTTGTAGCGAACTATCGAGCTCAAATTACATATATACCCATGTGTTTCTTTACAAAAGACACGAATCCTAATCGCTTTCAAGCCACCATTAAAGGGTATTTTAGACCAACAATGAAAAATATCCAAATGGGATTGCAATAGGATGCAAAAATGCAGATTCATTCAGCTAGATTCAACAAAATAATACAAACACACTTCAATCAACAAAGTGTTCCAATTGAAACATTTTCACAACCCAAAATCAAATTACACAAATAAAACAAAAAGATAAACAAGTGGTCAAAAAAAAAACATAACATAACACAATCTTAATTTCCACAAAGATTCTAAAGCAAAAAAAAGGGTATAAATAAAAATAAAACTATAAAAGTGTAAAGAACAAAATCAAAAACCATGAATATACTTGTACAAGAATCAAAATGAATTAGTATTTAGTACCAAGTTTCTAAACCCTAAAAAAACAACAACCTAATCTTGAACCACTTTCCATAAAAAGAATCTAACAAATTTTCTTTTTTCACAAAAACTTCTTAAAAAAGAAACATAAACATGAACAAGAATATATATATATATATATAAACAAGAAACTTACGCCATGGAGGTGGACTTGTAATGCAATAAGTAACACCAAGAAGCTGATCTTTTGGTGGGTGTGGTGCAGGTTCATCGGATTTTCCTCCGCCACCACCTCCGGCCATCGGAATTTTCCGGTGAAATTACGATATTACCCCTAAATCTGCAAAGATGAAGAAAACCCAGATCGGAAATGGTGAATTAATTGATGCTTTAATGGAATAAATGTGGGAAATAGTAAGGAAATGAGATTTGGGAGGAGTTTAAGAAAGGTAAAAAGAAAATGGTATGATTTTGATGAAGAAAACCTGAAGAAAAAATGACAAAGATTTTGAGTGAAGAAGCAAACCCACATGGAGTATAGTAGTAGTAATGGAGTCACACCCACTACAGGTGTGTAAATTTGTTTGAATGGAGAAACGACAAAGTGGGTAAATAATGCAAGTGTGTGTGTGTTTTCCAGTTGATCAAATTGGCAGTGATAATTTCAAGATTTGGAAATTGTTTAAAATAATTATTTGGGAACTTTTCGATTTAATTGATTGAAATAGATAAGATTTCGTAAATAGCATTGGAAAATTGGCTCAAATAGCCACGTTAATCTGACAATTGCATCTTCTAGTCATTTCTCTTCCAGATTGACTAAAATAGACCTAGGTCCGCAATGGCGGACTTGTAGGTCCTCTACCTCCGCCATGGCGGACCTGGGTCGGGTGGCGGACCTACCGACCCGACCCGTTGCGGGCCTGGCTTGGATCGACAATTTTTTTTGTCTTTTTCTGCATAGGTCTATTTTGGTAAATCAGGAAGAGAAATGACTAGGAGATTCAATTGACTAGGTAATATAGCTATTTCAGTCAATTTCCCTTTAATAAAGTGTAAATTGCAAGAAAAGATAGAGTAGTACATTCGTTTTGGTATCTAAGATTAAAACTTTTAAACATTTAATTACATGGATGACCTGTTTAACCCTTAATCGGTTACTATTCTCATATAGCAAATGACATGACATCCAAGTCAGTGTCTGACTTGGGTGCCATGTCATACGCCATGTTAGTACGGTAAGTTGTTAATGGTTAAATAGGTCACTCAGTTACTTAAATGTTTGAAAGTTTTCAACTTAGGTATCAAAATGGATGTTTTAAAGGTATGTTACTCAAAATAGAAATCAAGATAAAGTACATTATATTTTCATGTAATTTGCCCTTTAACAAATTGTTAAATCTACTTTTTGTGAAGTGTTAAATTAACATTTTCATAAATTGCTACTTGTGAAATGCTGACATAGTAAGTAGCACTTTAGCAAGTTTCATAAGTAGCAGTTTAGCAACCTTAAATCATCTCTAACAGGTTCTTTATAATTTCTCTAAAATAGAGAACCAAAAATTAAAAGTTTTAAAAAGACTTACATTTAACTTTGACATATTCTTTATTTTAGAGATTATAACACAAATTATATTATTATAGTATTCTTTAATTTATCATCCCAATACATTTTTAAAAAAACTTTATATAAATGATAAAAATTCAATCTCATTCGCGGATTTGAATAAAATAATCATTTATCTCTCTCATCATCGAGTTTTAGATAATTCTCTAAACTTAGAAAATTTTCAAGTTTTTCTTCTATTATAGAGAACAAGATAGCAAAGTTGTTGGAGTTTATAGAACAAAAACTCATTTTTTTATATATTTTAGAGAAGTTGTTAGAAATGCTCTTAGAGCATCCCCAATGTGTTTTTTCACAGCTTTTTAGGAGCTTTTTCAAAGTTTTTTCAAAAAATAAAAACCTTCTTTTGAGGTTTTCACATAGTGGAGAGTTTTTTTATTTGAGATTTTTCGCGAGGTTTTTCGTCATAGCTCGTAACTGCACGACCTGCTTTTTCATAGTTTTTTCGTATTTAATCAGTTTTAACTTTATAGAATTTTATAAAAGTTTCGTATTTAATCAGTTTTATTTATTAATATATTTAAAGTAATCCTATTTAAATATAATTATTAAATAAATAATATAAATAAATACATAATGAAAGTAATTATATTTTATATTTTTAAAATAATATCTCAAATTTGACATATTTATACAATTTTAACAGATTTCTTAATGACCCACTTTTTATTTTCGATTATACATATTTTTTAAATTTAACATTTTTTAATTTTTATTTTACAAACTTTTTATACAACTTTTATATATTTCTTAATAATATTTTCTTGATATAAATAAATATGTATTTGTATGAATTTTAATGTATTTATTTTTATAAATAAGAATAAAAATGATATAAAGTTAAAATAGTGGGACCCTGAATAGTTTAAAAAAGTAATGAAAAAGCTTGGGTGAGGTTTTTCACATAGTGGAGGTATATAAAGGTTTTTAAGTTGTTGATGTGACAATAATGTGTAAGAAAAAAGTTATGAAAAAGCTCGGTGAAAAGCTCGTACACTGTGGATGCTCTTAGCAAGTTGCGTAAGTGGCACTTACACGTCATCATTTAGCAAGTATCACTTTAACAACTTTCGAAATTATTACTTTTATTAATGTTATAAAAGTAGATTTTACAAGTTGTTAAACCGTTATTTGCTAGATCTTTACTATTTTGGTCAATTACGAGAAAAAACGACTATAAAATCAGTTGAGAGGTTAGAAATAACTATTTGGGACAATCTCTTTAAAAAAAATAATCTTCAATTCAATTTAAAAGAAAAAGAAACTTTTTTTAGATTCAAAGATCAAAGGTAAAATTTCTTTTTCATTCATACAAAGCTCATTTAGTTCAAGAAAGCTACTTTTCACCAACATCTTGATTTCCAATAAGCAAAATTCAAGTGGGTGCACCATGAGATTTAAGTTCATCTTCTAAATATTTATAAATAATTAAATAAAAGGGCATTTGATTTATATGAACTTAATTACCATAATTTTAAAAATCTAAGATGTTTAAAAGTATATAACACATGGTTATAAAAGAACAAAATAAGATGGATGACTAAAATAAAGAAAATAACAAGCCTCCATCAAGAAAATTTTCGAAAAGTCTTGAACTTTATGATGATTTGTCAAACATTTTTGCAAAAAAAAAAAGGGTCATAGTGTATATCTTCTTTGAAAAAAGTACTTTTTAATCGATAATTATTAATGAAACAACTGGAAAGAAAAAAATATAAATCAAAACACTGCATATTTGGGTAAATTGTTGATTACTGGCCAACCCTAAATGGTTCCACACGGAACATTTCCCTGGACACCACATGCGAGAAGGCATTTTGTGAGCTAATTTAACAGCCAAGACAAACAGAGGGATTCAAGCCCGTATCTAATGGGATTGGGATCTGAATCTATTATCTATTTGAATAAAGTTATCCCATCTCTTTAACAATTGAGTTAGAGCATCTCCAACAGCAATGCTATAATTTTTCTAAAATGGAGTATAAAAAGTTAAAATCTCTAAAATAAATTACATTCAACTTCAACAGTTACTTTATTTTAGCAATTCAATCATTAATTATATTATTAAAATATTCAATACATTTAATATAATATTATTTTCCTTTCCTAAACACACAACTTCAATTTCTTCTATTGGTGGAAAGAATTAAATATTATTTATTTCTCTTACATGATGAAGACAATCAAAATACTAACATACTTCTAAATTACAATAAAAAAAATCTTTTTTAAACGAAGAAAACAATAAGATAATGTACTTTATTTAATATTACTTAAATAATTAAAACTTATTTATAATAAAAAAATCCATTGATTAAAATCTCATTTTGTTGCAATTATTTACCATATAATAAAATTTTAGGTTTTTCATTGAACATGAAATGAATCCCAATCAAATAATGGAAACATGTGAAGATAAAATACAATGAAACATGAAAATATGTTTCTCTCTCATCGTTTTTTTCTTTTATTCAAAAAAACATGAGGAATCTTGGAACCGACAGAATTAATTAAATTCTCCCCCTCTTGAAAATATTATTAAAACATAAAAATAAATTCTAAATGATTGTTTTTAAATTTACACCTAACAAAATAATTTTATTCAGGGTTTGGTCAAAATAAAAAATTCAATATTTTTATTTATTTAAATATCACTTTTGTTATAAAAAAAATTCCACTTTTGCAAGTAGGGTTTTTTTATGTGAATAGTTTTTCTATCATTAAAGTAGAGGTATAATACACATATATATTTTATTTTTATGCTACAAAAAAAAATTACATTTTAAATATCTTGTAAGTTTTGTTTCTACCATTTATAGATAGTGATTGTTCAGAAATATTGATAGTAAATGTAGGAAACCTACTAAAAGCAGTATTCAAACTAAATTAAAGTTGATATATCGACATCTTTTGGTTCCCCTTGAACATCATGGTACGTATGTATTGTTTGGCAAACTAGTTTATAAGCTAGTTGGTAGCTGATAAGCTAGCTTTTCAAAACGCTACTATGAGTAGTTTTTCAATAAGCTAGCTTATGGTAATCCAAACATGTACTAGAAAAAAAAATAGCTTATAAGCTAGTTTTTTTTTGCCAAACATAGCCTAACTAGTAACTCAATAGTTCATTTTTTAAACGCATTAAGATTTATTTTATTATAAATATTGTAAAAAGGACGAAAATTGATTACTTGCTTGACAAATAGTGATTGGTACACAAGAAAATATTCCAAATAGATATCATTAAACACCTTTTGTTTACAAAACGATGTAATTAGATTTATGAAACATAATCACAATTATTATTGTTATTATTATTATTATATACTAGAAGTGTACTCGCGCAATGCAGCTGGATACATCACGATTTTAATGTTTTATTTTATTTTCTGTTTTTTGTCGATTTACATTACAATTTTGGATGGTTGTGAGAGAGTGATAATGATTTTTTTATATAAATTTGTTTAATTTAGACTTAATAATATAATGTAATTTATTTTGGTTTAATAATATAATTTTTTTATAAAATATTCTGTAAGATTTTTTAATTATATTTTAAATTTTTTATATTTAAAATATGCTGAGAGTTATTTTAGGAGAGTTAAAGTGGGAAATGATTTTAGAGGAGTTAAAATGGTTAGAGATGATGATTGAAAATTAATGAATAACATTAAATGTAGTACATACAGCTTTTATGGTTGTTTTTTAAGTAATTAGCATTAAATAGCGGTACATTAAACTTTAAGACTTGTTTTTAAGAGTTTTTTATGTCATGTTTATAATATAATATAGATATAGATAATGTTACAAATTTCAACACAAATGCCATCATCTTTATTATCTTAGATGTGCATTTTTAATGTTAATTAAATTTTCTTATTCGAAATGTTTTTTCGTAAATGTTATTATAGAGTCCTTTGAAAATAAATTAATAATAAACCAAAATATATTTTATTTTTATTATTTTAAAATAAAAAATATATTTAATTTATATGTTGAAAAATGGTATAGAAATATAGAGGCAATAATTATAAAGCAATAAAGCAAGGGGAGCCCTATTTTCAACAAAGGGATGCATTGGATTTGCAAAACAATACCCCATAAACACACTTTTTCCAATAACTATAATTTAAAGGACACCCCGACACATTCTTTTGTGGACTTTCACCTTTCATCATGTTTGACAAATTAGCTGATAGTTGATAAAAAATTACATTTGTTAAAAACTAGTTTATAAGCATTTAAATTACCAAAAAGAACATTAATTATTTATTTATAATTAAAAGTTAATATATAATTATGAATATTAATGAGAGACATAATTGGAATAATCACAAAAAACTTCTCATAAGTTACTCCAAATAGCTTATCCAAAAGCTAACTTATTGTCATCCAAACATGTACCCAAAAAATAAACTAGCTTATTTTTGCCAAACTGACGCAACGGAGGTTTGCGGAATGATCGACAAGCGTCTAAACCCTTACGGTTGAGAATTACGACGCGTAAGCCTCGAAAACTCAAGAGAATACTCTCTAAAAAGCTAAACTTTTATTAATTGATACTTGATTGATTAACAAAGAAACCTAGCTATCCGATTTAGTATGTAGGTGGAAGTCACTTGATAACTCGCGATAGACACTGTGATGCGGGTGTCATGCGGCTCAAGTCGCTTGGCACTCGCATGCGTTTATGTTTTCGGTTTTCAATCCGCTCTTCAATCTCTATCGCAACTCTCTCTATATTTGGTGCTTTATTTTTACCTTTCTTTCGATGCCAAATCCCGAACCTCTTTCGAGCTCGTTTTTCTTTTCGTTCCCATTTTCCTCTTTTCCAACTACTTTCGAAAATTCTTATTAACTCCCGAATTCTCCCTGTATCAGTCACCCTCACTTGAAAAGAACTCGTCCTCGAGTTCACTTGAAAAACGTCTTCCTCCGACTCGTAGAACATTCTTTTCTTCGAAAAAATTGGATCCACATCCCGGTTTTCAAAATTCAAAAAATTTGACCGGTCTTCAAATCCAAACTGAGGTTGTCGTGATCGTCTCCATACGAGCGATATTTTATCAAATTCGAAAGCGTAAGAGATTAAATTAACTTTATCGGGAATTGTTTCGGTTTGAACCGGAGTCTTGGGTGCGGTAATAATGGAAGTGTCATCTTCAGAATCACTGTTCTTGACTTCTCGCAACAAAGATTTTGTTGGCTCGAAAATGTCCTTAAGCAGTTCACTTTCGATTTCTTTGATGGCTGATCCAAGATCTGGTTCGGACACTTTGGTCTCAGTAAAAATCTCTTGTTGTGACTTGGTCACGACGGATATGACATCCTCTTCAAACTTGTCCGGCAAAACTTCGTCCTTTTCAGGCGGATTTTTCGGAATAGGCGATTGATTGACTAGGGAAGAAGTTGATTGTATAATACGGTTATAGTTGTTGCTCTTCTTTTCGGTGCTTTAATCGAAGCTATTAACCGCGGTCATGGCGATCTTTCGGTCACCACAATGGAATAGTACGAGGTCGTATTGACGCCTGTAAGTGGCATGATTGTCGAATTGCCACGGTCGGTCCAATAGAATGTGACAAGCATCCATATCAAGGACATCACATAGTACCTCTTCTCGATAGTATTTGCCAATTGAGATGGGTACTCGACAAGTTTTTGTAACTTTAACTTGAAACCCGTCCTTGATCCACCCAAGAGAATAAGGACATTCATGGGGTTGAGTGGGTAGATTAAAGTAATCGACCAATTTTTGGGATACTAGATTTTCGCAACTCCTGTTATCAATGATGAGGTTACATACCTTTTTATGAACGGAGCAATGCGATCGAAAAAGATCTTCGTGTTGGCTTTCTTCTTTTGACGAAAGAAGTAATCGTTGAAGTACGATATGAATTTTTTCTTCTTCCTCCTCCTTTTCGGATCCGGAACTCGAGAGATCGATCCGGTTACGGTTGCCATTGCATGGCGCCATATCCGGTCCTTCAAACCTGTCTCTTCTCCGACGATTGTCATTGATGATGTTGGGTTGAAGCCTGTTAACAGCCGCTGTCAGATTAGTAAGTGATGTGGATAAGGCCACATTCATCTCTACTAGACCCGCTTTGGTAGCCGGCTGTCGATCTGCAATTGTTAGTGAAAAGACAGGCGAATCCTGCTCTGATACCAACTGTCGCAGCGGAGGTTTGCGGAAGGATCGACAAACGTCTAAACCCTTTTACGGTTGAGAATTACGACGCGTAAGCCTCGAAAACTCAAGAGAATACTCTCTAAAAAGCTAAACTTTTATTAATTGATACTTGATTGATTAACAAAGAAACCTAGCTATCCTATTTATAATCTAAATTAAGAAAAAAATAATTCCGAAATTAGAAAAACAAATTAAGATAATTACTAGCTAACATAATTATTTAATTAAACTAAACATAATAAGGAAAGCAAAGGAATTATAATGTCACGTGGATGAGAATTGGGGTCATGTGATGATAGCTTGGAAAACAACAGTGTGCAATGCGATTTGGTATGTAGGTGGAAGTCACTTGATAACTCGCGATAGACACTGTGATGCGGGTGTCATGCGACTCAAGTCGCTTGGCACTCGCATGTGTTTCTGTTTTCGGTTTTCAATCCGCTCTTCAATCCCTATCGTAACTCTCTCTATATTTGGTGCTTTATTTTTACCTTTCTTTCGATGTCAAATCCCAAGCCTCTTTCGAGCTCGTTTTTCTTTTCGTTCCCGTTTTCCTCTTTTCAACTACTTTGGAAAATTCTTATTAACTCCCGAATTCTCCCTGTATCACAAACAATGTCTGTTTAATACAATTTACACCATTTTCTTCAATTATTCTATTATTTATTACTAATTTCGTTTCAAAACAATACAATAAAAATGATATATAATTTAAAATACTTATAATTATTTTATTTTTTGGTTGACTAAATAATAATTTTACTCTCAGTTAATTACAGTTCTTAAATATTTGTACATTAATTTATATACAAATATTTTAATTTGTATGTTGAAAAATGGTATAGAAAGCTCTAAAATGTCTCATCACATGTGATTCTTTTAGGACAAGTTTCGTGTGGGACCGGTCAAGGTTACTCGTAATTAACCTTTTGCTTAAATTAATATTTATTTTTTATGGTGAAAAATAGTTTGGATAATATTTATACTATATTATAAAACACGGATAAAAAACTTTTAAATACAAATTATTAGGCATAAGGTACCATCATTTTATACAATATTTTAAAAATCTTTTAATTTACAAGTATCAAAACACACGATACATATTACTACTGTAGACTTCTAACACCCACCAATTTGGTATGTGCAGAGCCTTAATTTTATTCAGACATTTTCATGTATCACTATTAATTAATATATTATATTACTATAAATTTGTTTTAATTATATTATTAAATATGTAATTGGTTATTTTTTTCTAGATGACATTAAAATATATAAGATAATCATTGAATTATAACAAAATACTTATTTTTTTTATATAAAAAAACATTATATTATTAAGACTAAATTAAACAAATTTATAAAAAAAAACATTATCACTTTCTCAAAACTATCCAAAATCGTACTGTAAATCAACAAAAAAACAAAAAATAAAATGAAACATTAAAATCGTGATGAATCTCGATGTATTACGCGAGTACGCTTCTAGTAGATTATTATTTTAGCTTTATATCCGGATTAAATGTTGAATAAAACGTTACTATTAAATGAACTTTGTGAATAAAAATTTTGATTGACAATTATCAGTTTATGAATTAATTAAATAAATATTATTTGATCTACTAATATATAACTTTATTATTGCCAATGTAAACCATAAGAGCATCTTCAACAGCTTCTCCAAAATGGAGAAATAAAAAGTCAAAATCTCCAAAAAAAATCATCTTCATCTCCAACAGATTCTCTATTTTGAAGATTAGATAATTAATTATATTATTAAAATATTCAATACAACTCATAAAATATTATTTCACTCTCATAATCATTTAATTTAAAGCAATTTTATTGGTAGAAAGATTAAAAAACTATTTCTCTCTCATATGTAATCATTTTTTGATATATCTCCAAATTTGGAGATTTTCATCATCTCTCTCCTATTTTCTCCATTTTGGAGAATCTTTTGGAGCAAAAAAAACTCAAAATCCCCATTTTGGAGAAGTTGTTGGAAGCTATGCTAAAATAGAAAAAAGTAAGATTTTAGCAATTTTGTTGCTCCAACAGCTATGCTAAACCATATGCTAAAATAGAAAAAAGAAGAGAGAGAAGATAAAAATCTCCAAATTTGGAGAAATCTCTAAAACTCTATTTCTAAGATAGAGAAATAATATTTAATTCTTTCCACCAATAGGAGAAATTGAAGTTGTGTGTTTAGGAGAGAGAAATAATATTATAATTAAATGTATTGAATATTTTAATAATATAATTGATGATAGAATTGCTAAAATAGAGTAGCTGTTGGAGTTGGATGTAATTTCTTTTAGAGATTTTAACTTTTCAAACTATATTTTAGAAATATTATATCATAGAGCTGTTGGAGATGATCTAACATGCTAAAAATATATATTTAGGAGAAAAAGAATTTAAGTATTTAGAAAAAAGAGATACAGCTAGCAGCCTACGTCGGCAGTCAATTTGTTCATACCTTAGTCAAAATGTCGTATAGGATTTTTGGTGGTAAATTTCATAAAAAAATTATCCCTAATTTTGTTAGGATTCTTATTTTAAAAATATATACATTTTTATAAAACATAGTTTGTTAGAGGCCCAAATCGACTGGATTTCATTTCACCTTTATATAAGTTAGAAAACGTTTTTTCTCGAGGACTTTTTTGAAGAGCAAGTCTAAGGTGCCGTTTGTTTTTTAAGAGGTCTAAAGTCTTATTTTAGTTATGATTAATAAGAGATGATGTGTAAAAAGTTCTGAACAATTCAGACTTAAGAGTCATTAAGAGATTTAAAAAAAAAAAAAACAACACCTAAGGGTTTATATATATATATATATATAGGGGCAGGTTCAAACGAGAAGCTAAACATTTTGCGAGAAGATGAGAAGTGTTTAATCACATATGATACACAAACTTAATCATATATGATTAAACACATGTTATATTGACAATACATAGACGTTTAATCATATATGATTAAACACATCTACAGGCCGTGTAATCATATATGATTAAACATTTATCGCCTTCTCGCATGATCCTTCCTCTCTCTCTCTCTCTCTCTCTCTCTCTCTATATATATATATATATATATATATAATATTCATGGTATTAGAGTCAATGTATACTACTCTAGATACTCAACACTTTGGTCATGTTTGATACATTGGACGGAACAAGACTCACCGTCCCATGTTTGGCGACATGGGACCGGACAAAAAATATTTTTTTCACATTTGACGCGACATAGAACAAGGACAATGACTAGGATAGTGTGGGACAAAAGGACCTTTTTTCTTGTTCCACCAAAGATAAAAAAACTGGAAAAAAAAATAATTTACCATCATTTGATATATAATCCTAATATTGTATCTATTTTAATGGTCACCATTGCTTATCACCGTCGTCGCCACCACCATCGGCCACCTCCACCTCCACCTCTTCCCTCCACTACAACAACCTCCACCACTTCCAGAACCATTATCGGTGCCATTGACCACCACCACTACCACCGTCGACCACCTCCACCTTCAAAATAACCACCACCACCATCAACCACCACTATCATTGCCACTGCCTACCACCACCACATCGGCCATAACTACCTCCTCCACCACTGTCGGTTGCCACCATCTTCACGTCCTCCACATTTGTTGTCGTTCACCGACCATCACCACCATTATCGCTGCAACAATCTTCACAATGTCTCTGCCAAGTCATAAGATCTTCCAAACTAAATAAAACATAGTTTTTCCTCTGTACGAGTCAAGTTTTTTGAACTACTATCAATTATATCAAAATTCTTCATCCAAATTTGGTACTATGTATTTATGAATATGAAATATTGTGTAAAACTGTTTATAAATTAAATTGTTTAAATATTTATTTATGTTATTTATAACTATTGTATGACATATAAAATCATTAAACTTGTCTAGTCCTGTCATATCCACTCCTAGTTGTATCAAACACCAGATAGACACTTGTTTTGTCTAGCCCTGTCATGCCCTCTTGTACTGTCCAGTTTTGTCAAGTCTAGTTTTATCCGGTCCAATCTTGTCCTATCCAGTGATGCTTGCGTACCAACCGCTATATTTGGGACAATTTGGACTCGCCTAGTCCCCTAACATGTCTTGGCCCCTCTCAACACTCTATTTGTCTAGCCTCCATTGGAGGGGTTGTATTAGTGTCCCAAGCTGACTAGACTTTAACCATTCATATTTATATATATTGAAATCTCCTCATTCTCTCCTTAAAAAGGCTTTTCTGAAAAGTAAATACGGGAGTTCTACATATTCTCACCGTTTATAATATAGAATATAATATATCTTATTTAAACATCTATAATTTGAATGTAACGTTAGCGTTGTGATCTTGAATTTGGAGAGAGTAATTTTTTATTTGTGTTCTTGATAAATAAGGGAAATGAAGTAAATAAAATAAAATTTCATGTTTTTTTTTGAAGGGTGTCTCAGGCTATGCATAGACTAATCCCGACAAATTTTGTCTGTGAGAAATCAGCCCTGATAAACTCAGTAACCACAATTGTTGTGTACGCCTGGAATTGAACCCTAGACATATGACATATTTCACCACAGCTCCCAGGAACTAAACCACTACGCCACAACCCCTTTGTGGTTTCAATTTTCATGTTCCTGCACACGAGATAAGAAAAAGAAAGATGTTATTTTTACAAAAATACTTCCTTATTTATTTTACGATGGTTTGTAATTGAATGGAATGAAAATCTGCGACCAAAATACATTCTTATATCCGACCAAAATATCTAGAACTAAAATCAAGAAAATGAAATAAGATTAACAAATTACTAAATGGTCATACGATTATAACATTAAAACCTTTCACAATTCTTTTACGTCAGCTTGTTTTTATATGATCCAATTATGATATAACCTGTTCAGTTTCGTCTGTATACCAACGCACCATTTAAGGTTAAAAAGTGGACACTATTTTCCCACCTTACATTGAAGGTCATATAGATAATAGATTACTTTTAGGTGGACAACAATGAATGCACAAGGTACAAGTCATAAATGCTTTTTATCATTTTGATGTCTACATGAGATGAAGTGATTGCTTATGGGATCAAAATATAGCATTATGGCTATTATTATTTTTCAAGACTATTGTCTTTAATACCTCTATTTTTTTATTTTTCTGAAAAACATTAAGAAAATAGATTAACAGCACAAATAAACAAGAGTAGAAGAAGATAAGATGGAAATAAATTCTGTAAGAGGAGAATAAAACCATAAAAAACGTCAATTAATTTATTATTCATATAGTAAAATATTTTAAAAAGTATTTAAAAGTCTAAAATGAACAATGCTTAATTTAAAGAATGTATTTTTTGAAAACAAGTCAATTTTATTTTTAGTCTCGATTGTAAAAAAATAATAATAATAACATACTTCAATTTAATTTATGCTTTAAGAAACTTATTTTGAATAACAAATTTTTATTTAAGAAAATTTACAATTAAGATTGTTGTTGAAGTTTCTGTTGGAGTTTTTTTTTATTAAAACATCGAGGTTTTTGTTGAGATTTTTATAAGTTCTCTCTTTATATATATATATGGATAGGTTCATTTGAGAAATTGTAAATATATGAAAAATAGAGAAGTAATTATAGTCTTTCATTCGGTCAAGATCGGATTCGACTGGTCAAATATTGCGTCTTTAGCTGGTCAACAATTGCGGTTTTGACTAGTCAAAAGTTGCGGCTATTTCAAAAGTAGAAGGACAGTTTCATAATTTTTACAAATATAAGGGACGAGTTCATATATGAACCTTTATGATTCACATATGAATTATATGTTCATATATGAATCTTTATGATTCATATATGAACTAATTAATTGTAGGTTCATATATGAATAAGTAGAACTAATTAACAGATTCACATATGAACCTTTGTGATTCTCATATGAACTAATTAACTGATTCATATATGAACGTATAGTTCATATATGAATCAATTAAAAGAGTTCATATGTGAATTACACTGATTCATATATGAACATATAATTCATATGTGTATCACACAGGTTCATATATGAATTCGTCTCGTGTATTTTACGAAACTACCTCTCTATCTTCTACAGACCACACAAGGAATTATCCGGTGCTTCAGGGTCAAAGTCGCCAAATGTTGACCAGATAAAGGGCTAGGATCATTTATCCATTTCTCATACATTTATCATTTTTCAAATGAACCTAAGGTTATATATATATATACACACACACACACACACACACATATAAGTTAGAGCAAATTACATTTTTAGTACATGTGGTTTGTTAAAAATTGCATATTTCATCCCTGTGGTTTTGAAATTTTAGCTTTCGTCCCTATGGTTTGTAATTCATTTTTATTTTCATCCTTGAGGCTAAAACACTACTTTTAAACATGAAAGATTAAAAATAGATGAATTGTAAACCATAGGTTTGAAAAAAACAATAAAATTTACATCATAAGGACGAGAAAGGTAATGAATTACAAACCATAGGATGAAAATCGTAATTTTAAAACCATAAGAATAAAAATAGAACTTTTCAACAAACCACAGGGACTAAAAATGTAATTTACTCTATAAATAATTTTACAAATAAAAAAAATGGAAAATGAGGTTTTGTAAGAACCTCACATGTGAAGTCTTATGAGATTCTTATTTTGTTGATGTGACAACAATGTGGCAAAGAAAAAAAGAGTTAATGGCTAAAATGGCCAAACCACGGGGAGGGATTGGCTTCTTAGCCAAACTTCTCCCTGACTTGCAAAAATGTCCCAAGGGACGTAATGGAGCCTAGGGCGCAATTGGCTAAAATGGCCAAACCACGGGGAGGGATTGACTTCTTAGCCAAACTTCTCCCTGACTTGCAAAAATGTCCCAAGGGACGTAATGGAGCCTAGGGCGCAATTGCGCCCTGGGCTCAATTGCGTCCCTTGGGACATTTTTGCAAGTCAGGGAGAGGGATGGCTAAGAGGTCAACCCCTCTCCGTTATTTGGCCATTTCGACTAATTATTAAAAAAAAATGAAAAAATGAGTTTTTTGGAGATTCTATCACTATAAATGCTCTAAGGTGGAGATACACAATGCCCGAACTTCCAAGCCTGTTTTATGTGAGAAAAGAAAAAACCCGAGGTTTTTAGACCTAGACCGGGTTAAGTAAGTGAAAACCCGAGGTTTTTAGACCTAGACCGGGTTAAGTAAGTGAAGTTCTCTTATCAACTTAAAAAAGGGCTTTCTCAGGTCGACCTTTCTTTAGGTTAAGTGACATGTTGAAAATGATCAGGTCAAGCTTTTCCGGGTCGAGATTTTTCGGGTTGGGCCAATCCCCCAACTTGCATCTATAATTTAAGAAGTTTATTGTCTAAAAAATGTTTATTTTATGAATATATTTTCAAAAACACATCAAATTTCTTCTACAATTCCACATTATATCCACATCATACAACATTATAAACTAAAAAAAATTAAAAACATATACAATACGCAAATATCTAGAATATCTTTTGTAGTTGTGAAATTAGATTTGAAGCATCAAGTTTTTGTTGATTTAATATTTTATTGACCTTGAAATTCAATTGTCAATTAATAAGTTGGAATTATATGTAAAATTGACCATTTGTTGCTTTATTCTTCTAATCAAAAGTGACGGGAATGGATTGGGTCGAGTCCATCAATATCCCTTTTAATCTTTTTATTGTCGTTTTTACAATGATTTATAAAGTTAAAATAAATAAATAAATAAAATATTTATATATTTAATAAATAAAATACCCTTTAAAACTTTATCAAAATCCCATTTTCTTGTGTTGGCATAGAGGGGCCAAAAAGAAAAAAAAAACATTGAGAAAAAGAAAAGAACTTTTCACTTTATTATATATTTTAATCGTTATTTTTTGGAACGTATCTTTCATCATGCTGGCATGTTTAATATAATGGAACTTTATTACGGGATCTTGTATGAACATTTGATCGGTTTATGAATAGGTTTATTTTATTTTATTTTATTTTGTAGTTAAGTTTTGTCATATAATGATGGTTTTGCATTATATGGTTTCGACATCGTGACTAATTTGATGAAAATATCATGAAACGTTTTGGAAACATAAAAAATGAAAAATATAAATTTAATTATGTTTATTTTGTGTTTTTATTTCTTTTTTTTTTTACTTTGATTTATAAAATTTATATTAGCGAGTACAATTTTTGTAATAAACGGTTTTCTCATAATAATTACGATTTATACATATACATGACGTTTCCCTTCAAATGGCAGGGCAATTGTTTTCATAAAACCCATAATTGTGCACAGTGCAGGCACAACATGTAACACCCCGAATTTTCGTTATGTAAATTATAGCGTTAAGACTTCTAGCCTTGTTTATCGTTCAATCTTAGTGTTTTTGTGTTTAACTTTTGTTGTCAGCACCACGTTTGGTTTCAAGTTTGAGTTTTGGGTTCTGGTGGAAATGGTGAATCACAGGGGCTTACGCGAGTTACACCGCGGCTTGCAAACCGCGACACAAGCCGCGTAACCCACTGCCCTGTTATCTTCTCAGGAACACGGGCGACTTATGCCGTGTCTTAAGGTCGCGACATAACCCGCGAGATCCCCTGGACGCCCAAATACGGGTTTCCTCCTTTGGTTCTCATTTAATTTCTTCAACTACCTTCCCCAACTCTCTCTCAACCCTCATAACTTTCCCATCCGAAAATTAGGGTTTCCTCACCCAAATCTACATCATTTATTGCTAGGAAGTTGGAGTTTCAACCAAGGATTTAAGTTTTGGACTTTGAACCAAACCTCCATTGTCATATTCTCCAAGGGTTTCAAGCTAGGGTTTGGGTTTTCTTCAAAAACCCACTTGGTGAGTTCATGCTACCATTTTCTAAACTTTATACATGTCAAAGCTTACATTTTGAACTCCTATATATCTCCATGGTTTTGGATTTATGTTTTCTACATTTTTGACCTAACTTGAGTTTGGAGAGATTTTAGGGTTCTCAGTCATTTTCAACAAGAACAAAGGGTTCCATCTTATTTGAAGTAAAATGATGTTTTACTTTCACATTTATGTGAGTTACTTGAAAGAATGTATATAAACTCATTTTATGATTTTCATTCTTATCAGTAGTTAAACTTGGAAATACATTTTGGAAAATAAATGTTGTTGAAAGCTATATGTTTAGCTTTGGTTAGTCACAAATGAAATTGTGACAAGTTGTAACACCGTAAAATTTCAAGATAAAATAAAACTTAAAATTTCTGCAATATAACGCCTAAAATGAGGCAAATCCAATAACCTGAAAACATGACGACTAAAACCCAAAAGAGACGGGGTAGTTCTATAATGAAGTAGCGGAATAAATAAGACATATACATGACAACCTATTCAATCTAGAACAATTAACAACTAGATTAAAATGGGTGTCACTATGACTTCAAAAGCGCTCTTTCTCAAATCCCAAAAATGCCCGGTCCAAGGAGGAATCCTAGGTGCGATCCCGACTGATCAAGACATCCTACTCGCACCGCTAACGGAACTTGTGAACCATTTAAACATGAACACAAGTGTTAGAACGAAGTCTATTGGTTGTTATGCCGATACCAATTATAATGCAAACAAGAACAATAATTAAATGTTACCGGCTCCCAATGCATTGAGGTCAATGCCAAACCTCCCAATCGGGACGTTGTAATTTCCTGTACAATTAATACACAAATATCTTCCATATAAAGCGGGGTAACCCGCGATCTAGATTGGATTTCACCTTCCAGCCCGGTTCTAGTTCCCATGCCACGTCGGACATCACAATCCTCAAACCCTCTCTGCCTCTAGTGCTTACCCCGTCGGGTTACACCTCAAGGTCTTACATGCAAGGGTGCCTATCCAATCTAGCCGAGTGTACAACAAGGGACTTGCGCCCCCTATTGTCTACTCAAAAGCCCAACGGCAATAACCATGCAATACTCATGCATACCATCTAAATCCTCGTGCACAAGGAAATAGATATAAGACTCCCAACAAGAGTTATGAACAATTATAGATGACAATCTTCATGCAAACATATTATTGGCCCAAATAGTGTGATCATGCTTGATACATATTCACCATAAGAAACTACAACTCATTTAACCACATACAAATCCCCAACTAGTATAGTGACCCCAATTGCTGATAAGAATTTAGGCATTTGACATTTCATTATGTAGAGATGTAAACCTACACCATGATTTGTCCCTTTTCTATAATACTTGTAAATAGCACTCTTCCACATGTTCAAACACTTCCACCAACCCCAAAAATCTTATTTATTGAAGATAAGCAAAAACCTAGTTTTTAGGTCAACATCATGCATTTCATATATTTCATATAAACAAGTAATAGTGCAAGTATGCATGTACATAAGTTAAGAAAACTTACTTAGAAGTTAAATGAACAAACCCTAGAAGTAAGGAATGAATGGGATTGAGACTTCCACCCTTTGATCTTGAAAGAGTAACTCCTATGAACTCAAAACCCTAAGGGGGCGTTTGGTTCGCTGGAATCCGCTGGAATCTGATGGAATTGGAATGGTCAATTCCATTGACCAAATTCCATCCTGCTGTTTGGTTTCCAAAGGAATGGAATTGAATTCCATGAAATCCTTCAATCAAGGATTTGGTCATTCCTTCTCATTTTGGATGGAATTGAATTCCATTCCATTGCATTTTCTCAAAATGACAAAAATACCCTCCAAACCCTCTTAACAAAATTAAAAGCCATCAGATGTGGATTTAGTCTCCTCTCTCTCTCTCCTCTATCTACTCTCTCTCTCTACACTCTCTCTCTCCTCTCTCTCTCTCTCCTCTCTCTCCTCTCTCTCTCCTCTCTCTCCTCTCTCTCTCTCCTCTCTCTACCCTCTCTCTCTCCTCCCTCTCTCTACCCTCTCTCCTCTCTCTCCTCTCCTCTCTAACCTCTCTCTAACCTCTCTCTCCTCTCTAACTTCTCTCTACCCTCTCTCTTCTCTCTCTCCTCTCCCTCTCTCCTCTCTAACTTCTCTCTACCCTCTCTCTCCTCTCTCTACCCTCTCTCTCCTCTCTCTACCCTCTCTCTACCCTCTCTCCTCTCTCTCTCCTCCCTCTCTCTACCCTCTCTCTACTCTCTCCTCTCTCTCCTCTCTCTCTCCTCTCTAACTTCTCTCTACCCTCTCTACTCTCTCAACCCTCTCTCTCTCCTCTCTACCCTCTCTCTCCTCTCTAACTTCTCTCTACCCTCTCTACTCTCTCAACCCTCTCTCTCTCTCCTCTCTCTCTCTCTCTTCTCTTTCTCCTCTCTTCTCTCTCCTCTCTCTCTCTCGGCATTTAAAAAATATAAATAAATAAATAAATAAAAATAAAAGAAAGGGTATTTTTGTCATTTTTCAGAATTCCATTCTAATTCCTTTGCAAACCAAACAGACATATTCCAATTCCTTTGACTGATTACATTCCATTCCTGCCAACCAAACAGTTGGTCAAACTTGAAAACATTCCATTCCAATTCCTTCCAGATTCCAATTCCATTGACAGATTCCATTCCATCAGAAATCATTCTGCGAACCAAACGCCCCCTAAGGATCATTAACCATTAATGATTTACCCACCTAACGATTAATGAAGAGAGAGGAAGTGAAGAGTGTGTGAAAATCGCACCTTTAGTGTGTGAAAATGTCTTCAAGGAGCTGCAACTTCAAATAATGAACTAAACCCTAAAAATGGCATTAAATGAGAGTTTGGTCGTCTAGACACCGCGCGCGATAGTGCCCACGCGATAGTGCCCTTGGCACAATTGCGGGCACAGTCGCGACAACTGTACCGAGACCTCCCCCCCTCTCGCGACCTTGACATCGCGATTGTGACCATGGCACTATCGCCGGTCACAATCGCGTCATATGTACCGTGGCCTCAAACTCCCTCGCGATAATGCCCATGCGATAGTGACATTGTCACTATCGCGGGCACAGTCGCCAAGACCCCTTCCAACTCTGAAATCCGACGATTCGACCCGTTTTCACCCAAATTCAAATACCATGAATGAGAAATCTTAAACAAAAACTTAAAGTAATTATTTTACAAAGAGGTCTAAAATTCGGGGTGTTACACAAGTCTAGACTATTACTAGTGGATCCCTAGGTATTGAGTCGGCTTATATTATTGCGATGTCTATTCCCCTTTTTGTAGCTATGGATGCATTTGACCCTCGGGGACCTTTGGTACGGTTATGTGATACCGGTTACTAGCCATGGATCACAATGTAGTCCTAGTGAACGAGTATGACTTGGTTTCTTCGTGGGACCTCCATCACATCTTAGTGCGGACTGAAGTTGTTCGTGGCCATGGATTCCAAGTATTTAGCTAACAACTCGGATTGTGGCCTACTTTTGTGTTCCGCCACAGTCCTTGGTAAATCGGGTATCCCCCGTCATCGCAATATGAATTTTCGGACCGAACGGTCCTTATGTGACAAAGATTTCATTTGTAAACTAAACCTTCTTGAAAAGTTTACTTTCGATACAATTGTTTATATCTCTTGAAATTATAAACTGTATGTTCTCACTAGGCTTTAAGCCTAATACTTTTTCTCAAATGATATGTATAACAGGTTCCCTTAGCGGTGGGTTGCCAAGGTCGTGAGTGACGAGCATGATCTTAGAGGCATTTTTGAGATGACTAGTATTTGATGTTGGGCATTTGTTTAAGTCCCATCTTTTAGTGATTTTGGATTGACAACCGATGTAGTCTAGATAGTCATGTTTAGATTAGTTTGTTGTTGATTTCCATATCCGTTCTCAGGTTTTTGTAAAGGCTTAGTACTTTTCCCCTTTTTGGGAGGTTTATACCAAATACAAATGTCATATTGCCAAATTTCCGAATTTTAAATTACTCTAACTTTTAGGGTGTTACACAACAGAAAGAAGAAATAAAGAAAAAATAAGAGCAACAAATGGATAGACATACACAGAGAAAGAGAGATGAGTGAGAGAGAGAGAGATGAGCGAGAGAGGGTGAGAGAGAGTGCGAGAGAGGGGGGGAGAGAGTCCGTCGGAAAGGGAGTGTGCGAGAGAGCCTCGGTGAGAGGGTTAGGCAGGGGGCAAGGAGAAGCGAGATAGGGTAAAAGTCGACTGCCGGTAGCGTAGGTAACCAGATATTCACCGCCTTTCGAAATATGATATCCTTCCCTTTTTTCAAATTTTCGGAGAATTGGGAACTCCAATATTTGTGGAAGACCTTCAAACGGTACGGGGACGTCGGGGATATATACATGGCAGGAAAAGGGATGGCAAACGGGAAGAAGTTTGGATTCCTGCGATTCAAAATGGTGAGAAATGAAGCGTTATTGGAAAAGAAACTCAATGAGATTTGGATTGGTCCGTATAAGCTAAGGGTATACTCGGCTTTGAAGAGAAACGGGGAGATGAATAGCAAAAAAATGAAGGTAGGAGATCATGGTATGGAGAAAAAAGAAAATATACATCCAACGAGATCATTCTGTGAAGTATTGTTAGGAAGGCACAACCGTAAACAAGAAACGTCAGAAGAAGAAAAAGTAGTCAACAATCTTCAGAAAGAGGATTTTATTAGAGCATGACAGGAGGTGAAAGATGGCAAATGAAGACTGTGTAGAAGTTTGATTGGTTACGTCGAGTCCTTAGATAATTTAATAAAAAATCTATTCATCAGGTCCAAGAGCGAACTACACACCCTACATTTGTAATATTGTAATATCCAAATAGAAGGAATTATTTAATAAAGCAAAGTTTGAGGGTTAAAGTGCAAAGTTGGATAAAAAGGGGTTTTAACCCTAGGACCCTACTTTTCTTTTCATTCTTGGCGGTTGAGGATTTGCACACACACACACACACACAAAGAGAGAGAGAGAGAGACCCAAGGCGATTTTGAAGAAAGAAAAGGAAGGGAACAAATCTTGTGATTTCGGACTTCGTATTCATCATCTTCTAGGTAAGATCTCTATGTTAGTATTTTCCTATTGCTAGTAGTTTGTAGATTGAGTAAGATCCCTTAAGCTATGGGTGATGTCTGATGTTTCTTCTAGTTGGGTTTTGAATAGGAAATGGTGGATAATCCTCTCCTTACTCCTTAAAATTATTCTAATGGAATGAGATGGTAATGGGTTTGATTAAAGTTGATTGGGATCCTAATCCTGTAAAATTTGTTAATTAAAACATTGAAATTAAGGATATTTTGGTGTCGGTTCGAGGATTAGGGGTTCACACAAAACCCTTAATCGCATCTGCGTCTTGGGGTGAGATTGAGAACAGCCTAACCGGGCGAACTCGGGAGACGAGTGGCCCGGTGTTCGTCGAAGTCCCAAGCGACGGGAAGATACCGGGGGAGTCTCGGTCAGTGAGACCCCGGGGATGTTTGATCCCGGGAATCAGAGTGGTAGGAACTCGGGCCGTGACCCCGGGAGTGTGGGAGCCCGGGCGTTAGTAATCTGGGAGACAGAGGGTGTAACCCGAGCTGTGACCCTGGGAGGCGGGGGACCCCGGGGAGGGGATGAGTAACCCGGGCCATGACCTTGGGATGCGGGGAAGCCCGGGGGGGTTGTGTTACCCGGGCGGGGGTAACCCCGGGAGTCAGGGTGCCCGGGGTGAAGGTCTAACCGGAATAGGTTGGACTTTTGTCCAGTAACCTTTTTGGGGAACTTGTTGGTTCTTAAGGGTGAGTAGTCCAAGATGGGGAGACGTCGCTATTTAAGATCGAGAGAGAGAGTAATCGCCCGTCATTAGTTAACGTTTTCAAGGGGGTGTCTTACCAAATTATCGATGTTATCGTAGGTTGTGAGATCGCTAGAGCAAGGAATTAAGCAAGGACCAAATGTGAGTTTTCTAACTAAATGCTTTTGCGATTTAAAGTGGTTAAACACATGTGTAAGTTTATTTTAAAGCATCTTATTATTATGTGAGCTTTATACATGCGGGATTTCTTATAAACGTGGTTTATACTTTTGTTGTTGGTTAAATGTATGCATACATTGATGTGAGTTGAATGGCCAAAGTCGGGGGGTGTGGCCCGCCTGTGCTTGTACCGGGGTGTGTGTCCCGTATATGCCAATTGGGGGGGGGGGGGGGTCCCAGTTAAGGCAGTATGAGCCAGACACGTTGTTACTTTCGAGTGATGATAGTGTGTGCCAAAAGCGAGATATTATATTTATAAAAAATGAATGGGTTGATTTTTATTATAAACCTTTTCTGTTCTCTGTAGTTCGAACTGTGATTAGAGGGGACTCACTAGACCTTCGATCTAACCCTCGCTCTTTCAAAAACTAAAAACCTTTTCAGGTCACCGTGAGGTAGGAGGCTCGGGCAATCTCCGGTCAACACGTGTCGTCTTCCTCCCCTGAATTCCCGTTCTAGGTTCGTCCACTTGAGTAGCCGCCTTTCGGATCGACTTTCCTTTCCCCTTAGGTCGACCACGACCCTTTCCTCGAGTGGCAGCTGGCTTAGGAGGGATTGTTAGTCCATCCACAACTGCTTTATTCACCGGTATTGTCTCAACTACTGGCACCGATCTACTCCTCGTTACCCGCTCATACATGCTTACTGAAATGACGGAAACACACAACCTTCAATCCAATAGGTCCAATGTAACAAGGTAAATTAAGCACACACATGCACCTGTAAACTTGCAATTACATTGGCCAGGTGTAATTCCAAATTTACCTTACATGATAGTCCTCACCACCTCATTACTCGATCCCCTACGATCTTCCTATTTCTCAGTTGTGTTTCTACTCTCCTAGTTTAAGTCTAGGCATGTCCGGTCACCCAGATCCCTTAAACTATGGTTCTGATACCAATTGTAACAACCCAAAACTTCCATCAAATAACAAAGAAACGATTACTATAAATTCATGCCAAAACGACCCCAAGTCTACAATAAATTTCAAGGTTCGCAGTAAAACAATCTATTACACAACTGAGAATAAGCGCAACTAATTATAAGGAAGTCTTCTAGAGTCGGGTACTGCTCACACCTTCTCCTTGCCTTTACCGGATCCTCCTATTCCGCGACTACCTGAAAAGGTTTTTAGTTTTGAAAGAGCGAGGATTAGACCGAAGGTCTAGTGAGTCCCCTCTGAACGCAGTTACCACCATCAAGGAAAGGGAAAAGAGATTTATAATTAAATAAACCAGTTCAGTTATGAAAATTGACACCGCATTTGCAAACACACTTCTGGCACACACTACCGTCACCCGAAGGTAATGACGTGTCTGACTCATACTACCTTAGTTGGGACCCCCCCCCCAATTGGCATATACGAGACCCCCCCCAGGTATGAGTTCAGCCCCCCCCCCCCCCCCCCCCCCCCGACTTTGAACAAACAACTCACATCAATGTATGCATACATATCCACATGAATAAAGGATAACGCACTTGGCACGCTTTGAAACGTAAAACATAACTTGCATTTAATAAGATCTCACATGTAAAGATTCTTGCATCATTTATATCAATAAAGCTTTAGTTAGAAAACTCACCTAACCCTTGCAAAACTTTCCTCTCTAGGTTTCTTAGTACCGAACCTATCAAAACAACAAAGAAGGATGCTTATTGAATTGAACCTCCAAGACTCAACGCAATCCCTCACCCAACCTCCCCCTTACGACTTGATTCCCTGCAGTCCGACCTCTGCCCGGGTCATGTCGCCGCCCGGCTCCTCCCGGGTTACAATCCCCCGGGCTTCCCCGCCTCCCAGGGTTACGGCCCGGGTCCCTACCCCCCACCTCCCGGGGTCTCACATCTCCGGGTTCCACTCTTGACCGGGACTCCCCCGGTATGATCCCGTCGCCTGGGTTCTTGACCGACACCGGGCCACTCACCTCCTGAGTTCGCCTGGTTGGCTATTCCCGACGCACCACCAAATCCCCCTTAATCCCAATATTTCAATTATATAAAAAAAGGATCAGGGTTACAAATTGTACCTAATCTAACCCAAAACCATTTGTAACACCCTCAAATCTGGAAATAACAATTAATTTAAAATTTTCTAAATACATCAATAAATGATTCATATACAATCACAATTTAAGGTTTAACCTCTACACACACAATTTATTCTCTACACGCAGTCTATAACAAGGACGGGTGATACTAAAACCCAATAATAGTCAATATCTCCAAATTGCAGAAGACTTCACCAATTACTTACACTTGTGAAAACTAAAGCACATCTCTTCATAGTATTGATAGAACCAAACCCCCAACTGGAACCTGATGCACATGCCGACAAATAAAAAGGTTAGGCTTAACGCCTAGTGAGCTCAAGAGTTTTCAACATATATAAATTAATCGTTTACAAAGAAAGAATGCAATTAAATCATAATCTTTCAAAATGAGATGCTTTACTTATGAAAACGACTCGTTTATCAATAATTATGCATTTTAGACGAAAGAGACACGAGTTAATCGTTAACCAAACCAAATTGTTTTAAAGGCGAAGATCCCAGTATAAAACGTTCTTTCGTAAATTTAAGTCCAACCCAAAACTTGCTAAAAAGAAAATAGAGAGAGAAATCCCAATTTTATAAAAAACGGGTAAAATGTTATATCTCGAAATACCCAACACGGATGGAACGTGACACACAACTCATAAAACCATAGATGAAAACCCATATAAATAAATATCGTCGTGAACACGGACATTAGATCCAAAACTCACGCAACCATAAAATGGAACGAAATCAAATACCGAAACGTGGAGATGACGTATTTCATTCAAACCTTAATATACGTGGGGGAAACCCAATATTAAGGCCATCATTTACCGTCAGTATGACGTTAACATTTAAAATGCTAATGGACGATGACGGGGGAGACCCGTTTCCATCTTGGGTGACGAAAACACGTAAATGGGGTCACCCGTGATGTTACTGGATTTCACCACATATCCCGGACCTAGTTCCCATGCCATGCCAGACATCATAATCCTCAACCCGTGTATGCCTATCACCATACTCCGTCGAGTTCCACCCCGAGGACTTATGGACATGGGTGCCTATCCAGTCTAGACGAGTTTCAACTCAGCAGCATCGCGCCACCTATTGCCTACTCGCTAGAGAACCCAAGTGGTCAATAATTGTAACCAAAATCTCAGGCCTTACAAAACAGACAGACTTACGTGACTATGGATCCAATACAACACTGTCTAAATTACATGACTCCAATTGAATGACCAAAGCACCCAAAACATGTTACTCCCAAATGGCATGAATTAAACGCCATCATACTCCAAAACTCCACAACTGTTTTTAAACCGGACAAATGTCCTCAAGACTCTATTTAGTCAAAATCGAGCCAACGACCCAATAGTTTATGTAAATCTCCAACGAAAGCATTTGTATTTAACCGACGGTGATGTAGACACAACGACCAAAAGTATAATTAACTCAAACTCAACATTGGTTGAGGCAAACCATTTTCCAAATGGACTCTTTACCCTTATATTTCCAAAATACCTCATAGCACAATAATATGCATTTTCCGAAAAGGTTTATAAGATTCAAATACACAAAATGACACTTACATCAAATGGACTCCATTTATATATGTAAAATCATTAATGAAACATAGCAACATGATTTATTTACCAAAATTCTCGCAAATCCCAAAATGGGTGTTCCGTCATGTTTATAAAACTAAACATTTCAAAATAACCAAAACTTATCGGGTGATCAGCAGTTAACAATTTCATGTAAAACACAAAACACTTTAAAATGAACATTTTGGCATGTACACCGTTTTCACAAATCAACTTGAACTCACCTCGCTAGATTTAGACTAAATCTAGGTTTTACCCCACTTTGAGCTCCTATGAAGAAACTTGAATCCACAAGCCAAATCTTCCAAAAACCTAAATCCATAAGTTTTCAACCATAAATACTCGCATTCAACCATAAAGAATCATTCCCCAAACATTAAACATGAAAACCTCAACTTATACCCAAAACCCTAATTTCTATATATGAAGAAAAGGGGATATTACCTTTACCATTGATCGAATCCATCAACTATACTTCTCTAGGTCACCCATGTGAGTCACCACTACAACTTTCTAAGAGAATGGAGAGGGTCTTGAAGAGGGTTTGATAAAACCTAAGAAAGTTGGTGATGAAGATAATAAAGTGGAGAGATTGAGCTCAAGCTTCCATAACCTTGTTGGATGGTGGACTATCACTTGAAATCCTGAGATATTGAGTATCAAAAGCTCAAAATCAACAATGGTGGTCATGAGCTTCGGTTTAGAGAGAAAGGAGAGGGTAGGGTTGAAGGAAAATGAATGAGAAAGGTGAGAAAATGGCTTAAAAGAGGCATGGGCCCGACGACGAATATGGCCCGTGAAAGTGACATGTGTCACTTTCGCTGGCACTCTCGCTGAGAGTGTACCGCGGGCAATAAGGCCCTCCGCAAGAGTGACACGCGATTGTGACACATGTCACTTTCGCTGTCACTTTCGCCCAGACTCTTCGATGCCCGAAAATCCGATCTTTTTCGACACTAAGGCCCTCAACACTCTTTGGAACTTTTAGTAGTGTTTTCCCAACATGAATCCCACCAAACACAAGGTATAGAAACGCCTGGGTGCCCCTATACTTACCGAAAATTACGTGTGTTACACCATCTAATCCTATTATAATGATTTTAAGGAGGAAGAAGAGAGTTCTCCACCATTTCTCACTCATAACCCCAACAAAGGAACATCATACTTCCCTCCCTAAGGAGGGTTTTATTCAATCTATAAAACTCTTATTAATAGGGTAATGCTACCATAGAGATCTTACCTTGAAGATGACGAATACAACTCCAAGAATCGCGCGATCAACTCCCTTCCCCTTGCTTTCTCCCACAATCGCCTTGGGTCTCTTTCTCTCTGCACAAGTTCTTAGCCGCCAAGGAGGAATAGAATGATAGAGTTTTAGGGTTATAACCTTTTTTTACCAATTTTCACTTTGACCCCTCCAACTTACACTTAGTGCTAAACCTCCACCCAACTTCCAATTTATTAATTTCTAACGCGGTTATTACATTTTGGTCATTTATCAACATCTCATTCCAATTTCAAAGCTACATTATGTGAACCAAACAGATATATTTCAATTCCTTTAATAAGTTACATTTCAATTCTGTCAACCAAACAGGTGGTCAAACCTGACAACATTCCATTCAAATTCCTTTTACAGATTCTATTCCATCAAAAAACATTATGCGAACCAAACGCCCTTTGCTCTCTCCATGTTGGAGAATCTAGAGCATCTCCATTAGATTTTCCAAAAGTATTTCAAAATGGATAATCAAAGTTCAAAATCCCTACAAAAAAAGTTGAATTCAACTCCAACAGATTTTTCAATTTGAACATTACATCATTAATTATTAAAATATTTTACATACTTTATAAAATATTAATCCCTCTCATAAATATTTCAAGGTTCGTTGTTGGTGGAATACAATAAAAAATCATTTATTTTTTATGGTAATCACTTTTGAAGAATTCTTCCAATTTGAAGAAATTTATACTCTCCCTCTTACTTTCTCTATTTTAAAGAAAGTTTTATAGAATCTAATGGTGCAAAAAATGACCAAAAATCCTATTTTCTCCATCTAAAAGAAACCATTAGAGCTGCTCTATAAGTTGCTAATATGGCAAGCATGACGTGTTGATAAAGTAATGATTTTTACATTTTGTGTTCATATTTTTTATTACTTTTCTCGTTTTGCTCATTAATTTTATTTTCCAACTAGAAAAATAAGTTGATCACTGTAATTATTTGAAGGTAAATTTGTTCAAGAAAAATCAATCTTTACTGCAAAATAAAACCAACATATAAAAACCATTCAAAAATGAGTTAAAACGGTCAACACTAAAAATGAACAAAAAATTATTTTACGTATCATTACGTAAACCAAACAAACATGTTTACGTGTTAGAACCCACATAACATAATTATAATGTCTCATTCTTATTGACATGTAACATGTTGACATTTGGACAACGTCCATAAATTAAGAAAACGACAATAGTGATTATGATAGTTATATACACGTTCACATACGTTAATCCATTTGGTTTGATTGTTGTGTTTTGCCGTCTTATAATAAAATGTAACATCACAAACCTTAAAAAACGATTATAGGTTGAATATTAAGAAAATATATAAGATATTGTTGACAACAAATGGCAAATTGCATACAGAACAATCGTATTTTCCTTCAATTCATATTTTGAAAAATATACATTTAAATTTCATAATTAATAATTTGAACAATGTTTGCCTTGATACCCCAATGGTGATAAGATGTCGATATGGCATAGATGAATACGTGTTTTTTAAATTTAGGGTAACCGTGGGTTTTCGGGTCAGTTTACGTGCACCAACTAATATCCTGGACGATCAAGAATAGTTTGGAGTCATCGTATGTGAATCTTCATGGCCACAAAGGCTTTGATAGCGCATGGATTTGAACTTGAAAAATGAGAATTTCACTACATCCTCCTGAACCCTAACCAGTGTGCTAAGGTGTTTTTCAAATTTGTTACTCAAGATAGACATATTTTCATTTAAATTATAGACCCATTAAATAGTTATTTAAAATTACAAAGCCTTAAATTTATATATTGAAACTTGAAAGTATATGTTTTTCAAAGTATGAATTGAATGAAAGAATTTTTTATATAATTTGTTTCTAAAAAACTTGTATCATGAGACTTAGGGGGTTGTTTGTTTTTTTTGAAAAAACTTCTTATTGACTCTTAAGTCTGAATTGTTCAGACCTTTTTACATTTACACTGTTTGTTTTTTTCCAGTTTCAGAACTTTTTAACTCTTAAATACGTTTGAAATAAGAACTGGTGACCTAACTTCTTAAAACCTCTTGTCGTCACCTTAGTTCATATGCTTTTTTTTCCTCTCAAAACGCCTCCTGACGTTATAGAAACATACAACCTTGCTGATTCAGATTTTATACTTCAGCATCAACTCTTACTATTATTTTTATTATAAAAATCATTAATTTGCATCTACCTAAAAGGGTTGGGTTCCGGTGAGAAGTTAAGGTTAACGTGAGAAGCATGAGAAATGATTATCAATCGTTGGATGAGAAATGGAATGCACATTAGAATGAGATGCACCAAGATAAGATGCACCGACATGTACCAGATCAATTCCCTTCTAAACCCAATTCATGGGAGGACATTTGATTAAAAGTGATCAACGGTTCAGATCCACTTCTCACGCTAACCTCAACTTTTCAAACGATCATTTGCCCTACCTAAAATTGGATGTTGATATGTAGCGGTGTGTCACAAATCATTACCATAATATTAAATAAAAATTAAAATAATTACAAATACAGTTTAAAAAAATCATATATAACTTCATCGATTTATGGTTAAGGTTTTTATATTCGACCAATATTAACCATTGGAACTCAAATATAAGTTTCGATATGTTATTGTAGTCTTTCAGTTCTTTAACAACGATACCCTCGATGGCACACATAAAATCACAAGGATGACACGTTTCAAAGTTATAGTATGTTTTTCATTACGTCAAGTCAATTAAACACTGTCATAAGTGATAAGACCCTCTAAATTTTACACAGTTCACTGCTGACCTAAACTAAGGGTTGTTTGTTTACCTCTTAATGGTTCCATTAAGAGACAACCTCTGAATCGTTAAGAGGTAAATCTTGTTTGGCAAAAAAAAATGTATGTCTCTTAATGGTTCCAAAGCCCTCTGAATGATTTTGTGTCTTGACCCTGCCTTAACCATTCAGAGCCTGATTTCATCCTGAACAAGTAGCAAACAACCATATTTCATTTCACATTATATCATAAGAGCCTCTTAATCATTCTGATCACTTAATCATTCTGCACTTAACCATTCAACAACTGCCAAACAGCCCCTAAAACTAGTACTTATTTACAAACAATCATATATAATAATATTATTATTATTTAAAAGATATTCAAATGAAAACTTTCTTTTAAGGGGGTGTTTGGGATTGCTTATTTAAAACAACTTATGTTTTTTTTTAAATGTTTATTAACTTATGTGGTGACAAAAAGGAGTTTAATAAAAAGTGTTTGTATTAGCTTATTACGGTACCAAAACGTAATAAATTAATAAGTTGTTATTTAAGGGTGTTTGGGATTGCTTATACATATAAAATAATTAAAAAAGTCATAAGTTGTTTCAAATAAGTTGATAAATCATAATGATTTAACTTATCAAAAACTCCTTATTAGCGATATGACAAAGCTATAATTCCTTTTCTCTTTTTTTTTCTACCCAAACACTCAAAATAACTTATTAACAGTGTGAAAAAGCTAAGAGCATCTCCAACAACTTTGCTAAAATAGAAAAAAAATGTGTTTTTGTTCTCTAAACCTCTCCAATAACTTTGCTATCTTGTTTGCTATAATAGAAAAAACTTGAAAATTTTATAAGTTTAGAGAATTCTCTAAAACTTGATGGTAGGAGAGAAAAATAATTATTTTATTCAATCCCACAATGAGATTCAATTTTTATCATTTTATTTTAAGTTTTTTTTAAAAGTGAATTGGGATGATAAATTAGAGAATATTATAATAATATAAGTTGTTTTAAAATCTCTAAAATAACAAATTTGTTGGAGTTGAATGTAATACATTTTAGAGATTTTCACTTTTGGTTCTCTATTTTAGAAAAATTATAGAAAAACTGTTGGAGATGCTCTAATAAGTCAATAAAGAATTTTTGAAGTCGGGAATGGAGCGCAGGGAGAGATAGTGGAGAGAGAGAGAGGGTGGCAAGTGGCCGACCGGAGAGATTTTCATGGGCGAGTTTTTGAGCGGGGTGAGCGAGAGAGGGTGAGGATAGTTGCGGGGCATAGGAACAAGATTAACTATAACGACAAACTACTGAACCGTCTGACCTATAGTTCTAGGAACCCAAAAGAGTCGTCATTCCTGTTCTTCAACTTTCCAAAGAACTGGGAAGTTTGCGAGCTGTGGAAAATTTTCAAGAAACACGGGTCTGTGACAAACATCTACATGTGTAACACCTCAAAAATCAGAGTAAATTAAAACTTGGAAACCTGACAATAAAACGAAGGCAAATCTATTAACTTCCCATAAATGGGATCAGTCCTTAAGACTATACAATCCTATACAAGGATTTCTTCAAAAGAATGGGACTTAACATTGCCCAGCATCAATACTAAAACATCTCCAAAAACCCCGAGACTCAAAACTCGTCTCTCCAAAAACCCCGGCACCCACCGCTAATGGAAACCTGTTATACACATCATTTGAGAAAAAGTGTCAGACTATAAAGCCTGGTGAGAACATACAGTTTATATAGCTCAAAAGATATAAACATCAGTATCATAAAGAAATCTTTTCATTAAGGTTTAGTTCGTAAAGATAACATTTCGCCACAACCGGGCCTCTTCGGTCCAAAACTCTTAAACGGTGATAAAAGGACCATTTTACCAAGGATAGTGGTGTAACACAAAGTAGACCACAAATCCGAGTTATGAGCTAAACACTTGGAGTCCTCAGCAATGAACCCAGAGTCCGTGCTACGAGGTGAGATCGCACTCCCAAGGGAAACCAATGTATACTCCTTCACTAGGATCACCATGAACCATGGCTAGTAACCGGCCTCACATAACCGTACCATAAACTCATCACGGAACATGTGATCCATAGCTACATATTTGGGGAATATAACCTCCCAACAAAACAGTCTACTCCAAAACCTAGGGATCCACTAGTAATGGTAAGGACTCGTCACAACAACGTATGTGACCAACCATAAATAAACATATGGTTACAAACACATTTTTATAAACAAATGCTATTCCCAGTTCAACTTCTGGTAAGAATGGAAATCAATTAAAAGAAGTTCCTTTGAATATTTCTTTCGCATAAACGCACAGGTAAAACATCATTTTACTTTTAAAAATGAGATGAGATCAAAAAGGTAACTTTTGATATGTATAAAGTTTAAAATGATAGTAGGAACTCACCTCTGTTTCCTTCTTCTTAACGAGCGCTACCTATGACAACACCGAAAGAATCGGTAAGTCGAAATACAGATAAACCTCTCGTTACTTGAATAGGACTCAAAGACACAGAAGCTAACAACTTAACATAACCTAATCCGGTCAAAGGCAACAACCGGTCGAACACCACCCCGGTCCAACACTACCCCGGTCGAACAGACAACACCGGTCGAGGGACCATCCGGTCGAACAACCCCTCGGTCGAATCAACCATCCGGTCGAATCAACCCTTCGGTCGAACACCCATCCGGTCGAATCAACCCTTCGGTCGAACACCCATCCGGTCGAATCAACCCTTCGGTCGAATCAACCATCGCCTTGTTCATCAAGAACAGTACGATGCAGAACCCAGATTTAACCCAGATCCAAATGAGAAATACTCAGATCTCAAAATGGAACGGTTCAAAACCTTCACAACGAGATTCTACACGGCTAAAAGTATTCAGATCAAAGCATTAAGCTAGATTCGTACCTCGATTTGCCCGAAACGATCGACCCTTCTTCACTGCCTTCTTCTTTCTCTTTCTTTCACTCCCTGGCTTCTCAAAGACACAAATCAGATCAATGAGATATTTAGAAAATATCTCAGGTTTGATTTGTATTTATATAGCCCAAGTTACAGAATACCCCCTAAACTTTGGGTAACGGTCAACTTCTCACCCAAACCCAAAATTCAGGGTGTTACAACATGGCTAAAAAACTAACAAAAGTGGAGATAGGTTCGGCTTCGTAAGATTTAGATCTATCGTCAATAAGGAAGAGATGGTGCATAACCTAAACAAGATATGGATAGGAACATACAAGCTACGTGTGTTTATGGCGAATAATGGGGAAAAAGGAAACGACAGGGAGAGGACCAACCACCGTGGAAACGTTTTGAATGGCGCGGGGAATCAACCTGAAGTAAAAATGCTAGGAAAACCTTATAGTAGATCGTTTGCCGATGTAGTGAAAACTGGAAGACAAATAGAGGTAAAGGAATACAAACCGGAACAACATATTTTTGGAAAATGGGAAGCTGATAAAGAGGCATTGGAGTATCTTCAAAAATGTGTGGTGGGGTCTCTAGAGTCCATGGACAACCTTCAAGCGGTGAAAGCGGTATGTAATCCGGAGAAGAGTACCGACAGGAAGGTGAGAATAGTGGGAGGTCGAAACATTCTGTTAAAGTTTGAATCAAAGGAAGAGCGAGATAAAGTGATAAATAATAAGACACACAGTCTGCATTATTGGGTAAAAGACTTAAGGGTGTGGTCGATGGGTTTCCGAGCTGCGGATAGGCTTCTATGGCTGCGAATTGAGGGTGTACCTCTTCACGTCTGGAAAGAAGAAACATTCATTGAAATTGCTAGTAAATGGTGGAGAGTGCTAAAAACAAAAAATTGTAATGTGTTAAATAATTCAAACCTAATGTGGGGAAGTGTTTTAATCAGTACTGGCGAAGTCTCGAAAATAAGTGAATTAAAAAGTATTCAAGTGGGAAATTTATTCTATGTAATCAAAATGGACGAAGAGGATCAAAGCCTCCTGGGAATTCAGTCAGATGATGGGGTCCGTGAGGAGAAGTGGGATAGCGAAGGAGATGGATATGAATCGACTAGTCCGTCTAAATGGAGCGAAGAGGAACCTGATGAGGATGAATTTGTCGAGGAGAGTGTCTTACAAGGTCAGATGTTGAAAGGAGGGGACAACCGAGCGGGGGAAAGGGTTGATCGACCAAAAACAATGAAGTCGAATGATGAGCACTCACCGGAAAATTCATCGGAAGACATGATAGAGAAAGGGGAGCGACGGGAGGAACAATCGGAAGCTGTAGATGTAACACCCTCAAATATGGAAATAGCAACTAATTTAAAAAAAAATCTAAATACACCAATAAATAAATCATCTACCACTACAATTTAATATTTAACCTCAATACACACATTCTTTCTATATGAACAGTCTATAATAAAGACGGGTGCTACTAAAACCCAAAAGTATCGCTATCTCCAAACTGCAGAAGACTTCATCAAATGCTTACACTCGTGATGCACATGCCGACAAATAAAAAGGTTAGGCTTAACGCCTAGTGAGCTCAAGAGTTTTCAACATATATAAAATACATATTGATGAAAGAAAAAAAGTCATTTAAATCATGAATTTCCGAAATGATTTGCTTTAAATAAGAGGAGACTAACTTTCCAATAATGCACGTTTTAAAGACGAATACCCCGACATAAAAATTCATTCACAAGATAAACTCAACCCAAGACTCACTCGAAACATTTAGTATAAATTGAACTCCCACTTTATAAATACGTAAATACAACTTATTTCCCGAAACACCCAAACACGGGTGGAACATATTACCCAACTCATAAGAATCATGGATAAAACCTGTGCATATAAAATGTCACCGAAAACATGAATTCCAAAGATACAATAACCAAATAACACCTTTCGGTGACGGGGAAAACCCGTTTCCATTTAACGTGGCGGAAACACAAAGGTATGCCACATATCCATGTTATGCGCGTGTTTTCAAGGTGGAAACCACTGACATCAACTCTATCCAAGTCTTTAGTCACGACACAACGGTGGGTTCAACTCTATCCAAGTCTTTAGCCCCCAAAGAATCACCAAGTTCAACCCTATCCAGGTCTTTACCTTGGGATCGTCCTCAAGGTGGACAACCAATGACATCAACTCTATCCAAGTCTTTAGTCATGGTAGACATCAACCCTATCCAGGTCTTTAGTCATAATAGGCATCAACCCTGTCTAGGTCTTTAGCCGTCTGAACATCAACTCTATCCAAGTCTTTAGTTCAGCACAATCGTGGGTTCAACTCTATCCAAGTCTTTAGCCCCAAAGAATCACCAAGTTCAACCCTATCCAGGTCTTTACCTTGGGATCTCACCATCCTTGACACGCTTGATTATTTAGGACTTACATCGTATCACCCACGCCTATTACCCGCTTGTACGATAAAGATGACCTCTATGCCTATGGATCAATTGCATTACGGTCAAAATTCTACATGACTCAAAAGAATGAGAACACGCTCAAAACATGTAATTCCCAAATAAGGTGCAATTAAGTATACCATACGACCAAAGCTCCTTAACGAACTACCAAGATTGAACAAATGTTCCAAAGACTCCACCGAGTACAAATCAAGCCCCAAGAGGCCTAATAAACGTTTGGCTAAAACATGAGAGCCAATATGGTTACACAACCCAAATACACATTTTCCCAACAATATTTGATTCTCAAATTATCATTGGCCTTCGGCCCAAAACCCAAAAGGTTTTCCATTTCTAAAGCGTTTCCCCAAAGCCGGGAATGACTCGAAACCAAAGGACTCACGCATGTGTGATTTTCCAAATATTCCAATTCATGAATGATGCATAAAACCTGACTAACACATAAAAGTGTATTTTCGACCAATAACCCATTCATGCAATAAACCACCAAAACATGTTCCTTTGTGACACATTTATCAACATATCTCAAAATCCCAAATGTGGTGTTTTACAAGATTTAATAAGCTAAACACTTCAATAAATCAAAAGTTACCAAATAACTCAACAATTGATAATTTCATGTAAAACACATAAAAGCTTTTAAAATGGACATTTTGGCATGTACAACGTTTTCACAAATCAACTTGAACTCACCTTGCTAGATTTAGGCTAAATCTAGATTTCACCCAACGAGCTCTTTTGATAACCACTCGAATCTTCAAGCCGGAAACTTCCAAAACCTAAATCCAAACATTTCAAACCATAAATACCCATACTCAACCATTTAGAAGCATTTCCCCCAAACAATATACCAAAACCCCGAACGAGATCAAAACCAAGTTTTCTCCAAAACTTACCAAATCCGAGATTTGAGAAACCAAACACTAAGAAACCATCAATGGAGCATTTTATAACTTATTACAAGAAAACTTACCCTTGAAGGCAAAGAGACTTCCGAGAACACCCAAACCAACACTTCAACCCGAGCTCCCAACCGTTGAACTTGATGAGGAAGGTGGAGATGAAGGTTTTGTGGTTTATCATCCCAACTAGCTAGATGATTAAGAATCATGAGGTATGAAGAAGAAAAGCCTCCAAAATGGGTTAGGGTTCGGTTTTTGGGTTTGGGAGAGAAAAGGGAAGAAATTAGGAAGTGATAATGAGGGAAATGGTTGAGAATCGCGACTTTAAAAGGTCCTGGAGCCGACCGCGATTGTGCCCGGCGATTGTGCCAGGGCACTATCGCCAAGGCACTATCGCCCATAATGTACCGCGGGCACACCCCCGCTGGCGATTGTGCCCGACGATTGTGCCCGGCGATTGTGCCCAGGGCACTATCGTCCAGAGTGTACCGAGGCTCGATTCTTCCCATTTTCCGCACAACCCACTTATGACGCGATAAGGCTTAATAGGTAAGATATAGGGGATGAAATTCTACGATAAGAAACAAGAATTTCTCAAAGGGTTAACTTCACGGGTAGAGATTTACGAGTGTTACAGTAGAGTCGCCGGTGATGGGAATGTTTGGCGGTGCTGCAATCTCTATGGAGGGTTGTGAAAATCCCAAAATCCAACCGCCCAATAGCTGGACAGGTGAGGCGCACGTTCAAGATAACTTTAAGAATAAAAACAAAAGTGAAAATGAATTTGGTAATTATGGTGGGCCCAATTTTAAGTCTGATACAAACATTCTAGCTGGATAAAAATAAAGAAGCAAATGTTGGGCCTGATGTATCTGGGCCAGAACGTGTCGTGGGTGGGCTAACAGAAATGCAAACTATGGGAAACTTAGATAAGGGGCTGGAATGCGACATGGGTGAGAATTATCTCGAGGCCCATAAAAGGGGAACGCTGGATAATTTGAACAACAACAAACAGATTGAAAGAGGTTCACAAAAAGTCAGCGGGAGTGACAACCAGAATAGTACTACACGATCTGAGAAGAAGCAGAAAATGGTGGGTTTAAATAGAGAAAAGACGGGAACAAGGAAGGCCGAAACCACGGGATTTGGAAGAGGACGGGTAAGTTTTCATTACATGAAGCAATTGGCAAGAAATAAGCAACATCATATGTGTCAGAAAAAGTCTTCCGGTTATAGTTGTGGAAAGAGAGCAGGGAAGAAAAAACAGAAAGGGGGGGGGGAGGATCTATCTCCGACCCGGTCAAAGTGGTACTATCAAATGAACTCAATAGTGTGGACAACCGAGAGGGTTTGGAATCGTTTGGAAATTTGATAGGCGTCGTATGGAAGTCGAAAGATGGGCAAAGCGCGGAGAAAGGCAATGGTCTTTGATCAATGAGGGACAGGTATGTTTCGAATTAGACTGTTGAAAACATGAAAATAATTTCTTTAAATATTAGGGGATTGGGAGCGAAATGTAAGAGGGAGTGGATAAAAGAAATCTGTAGGAGGGAAAATCCATGCATGTTAGCAATTCAAGAGACGAAGATTAAGGAAATGAACGAAAAAAATAGATTAATTAGAGATATGGGGGGTGTAAAGATGGGGATTTCGACCAAGTACCGGCCGTCGGGAACTCGGGAGGACTTTTAATCGTGTGGAGCAAAAAGGATTTTACGGGAGAGTATGTGATAAAGGACAAAAACTTCATCGCGGTAGTGGGAAAATGGGGGGATCGACAAGGGCTAGTAGGTTGCGTTAACGTGTACGGCCTTAGAGAGCAAAAAGAGAGGCTAGAACTATGGGGAAAATTGGAGACGTTATGTGAAAAGGAGGAAGTGAGTTGGGTTGTCTTTGGTGATTTCAATGAAGTAAGTTACGAACACGAGCGATTGAATTCGATTGTAAACGAGAAAGGTGCGGAGGAATTTAATGAGTTCATCAGAAGGAGCAAACTATCGGAGGTTCCAATGGGACGAAAGAAATTCACACGGGTTAGTGATGACGGTCAAAAGCATAGCAAATTGGATCGGTTCTTAGTAACGGACAAATTTGGAGCATTGTGGAAGAACTTGGGAGCTAAAGTCTTGGAGAGAAAATGGTCGGATCACGCACCGATAATGCTTTCTGATCAAAGTTTTGATTTTGGACCTAGGCCGTTCAAATTTTTCAATGCTTGGTTAAAGGACGAAACGTTGGGAAATGTGGTAAGAGAGGCTTGGTGCAAGAACGTAAGCTCAAGTAAGCCAGATCACAGGTTTAGAGATAAACTCAAGAATGTAAAAAATGCATTAAAAGGGTGGTACAAAGTGCATTGGGCTGAAATTGGGAAAGAATTAGAAGAGAAGAGGGATGCTGTGAAAAAATGGGAAAAGGAAGCCGATGGGAATCGATTGATGCCGAGTGATAGACAAAGGTGGATAGAAGATCGAAAAAAGTGGCTCCACTTGGAAAATAAAAGTTTGGACATGGCAAAGCAAAAGGCAAAGGTAAAGTGGATCAAAGACGGTGACGAGAACTCAAGAATATTCCTTGCGGCAATAAAATTTAAAGAACGAAGGGATTGCATTCGTGGCCTAAGTATCGACGGGGAGTGGACGGAGGAACCAAAGAGATTAAAAAGTGCGATATATGATTTTTTCAAAGAAAATTTCTCAAATCAAAGGATGGATCGACCACATCTATGGCTGGACCGCATAAAAAACTGACGGAGGAGGAGGCTAAAAATATTGAAAGAGGAATATCGGAAGAAGAAGTGTGGAACGCAATCCGGGAGTATGGAAATAACAAATCCCCGGGGCCGAATGGCTTTACAATTGAATTCATAAAAGCTTATTGAGAATTGATAAAGGAAGACTTGTTGGCGGCAATTAAGTGGGTTATGGAAAGGGGGAGATTAGTGAGGGATGCAATGCCTCGTTTATATCCTTGATTCCAAAAATCAATAGCTCGCTTGGCCTAAACGATTTTAGGCCAATTAGCCTAATTGGGATCTTTTATAAAATAGTGGCGAAAGTGTTGGCGGAAAGGCTAAAGGTGGTCGTGGGCAAATTATTTAGCAAGGAGCAAAGTGCTTTTCTAAACGGAAGATCAATCTTAGATGGGGTGCTTATAGCTAACGAAACGGTAGCTCATCTCAAAAAGACAAAAACGAAAGGGATGATCTTCAAGATTGACTTCGAAAAGGCTTACGATACGGTAGATTGGAAATTCCTTCTGGGTATGATGAAAGACATGGGATTCGACGCGGAATGGAGGGGTTGGATCAAAGCGTGTTTAGAATCGTCCACGGTCTTGGTATTGGAAAACGGTGCACCAACGACGGAATTCAAGATGGAAAAAGGTCTAAGGCAAGGGGACCCACTTGCTCCATTCCTCTTTCTAATTGTCGCCGAAGGTCTCCACGTGATGTTGGAAGAATCCATGTCTGTAACACCCTGAATTTTGGGGTTGGGTGAAAAGTTGACCCTTACCCAAAGTTCAAGGGGGTAATTTGTAACTTGGGCTATATAAATAGAAATCAAATCTGAGATATTTTTAATATCTCATTATTTGATCTGTTTGGTTTTGAGAAGACAGAGAGAAGAAAGAGCAGGAGAAGCTGTGTTTGAGGGTCGATCGTTTCGGGCAAATCGAGGTACGAATATAGCTTAATGCTTTGATCTGAATGCTTTTAGCCGTGTAGAATCTCGTTGTGAAGGTTTTAAACCGTTCCATTTTGAGATCTGAGTATTTCTCATTTTTGGATCTGGGTCTGCGTCGAACTGTTCTTGATGAACAAGACGACCGGATGAGCAAAGGACCGGATGAGCGTTCGACCGGAAGTCCTTTGACCGGTATCCTTCGACCGGTGGGTTGTGTTCGACCGGGACCCCTTCGACCGGAACCCGTTTGACCGGTATGGGTTTGACCGGAGTGTTGTCTTCGATCGGTAGTCTTTCGACCGGTATTTGTCTTTCGACCGGAGTGTAGTCTTTCGACCGGTATTTGTCTTTCGACCGGAGTGTAGTCTTTCGACCGGTATTTGCCTTTTTGACCGGATTAGGTTATGTTAGTTGTAGCTTCTGTTATTTTGAGTTCTATGTCAGGAAGCGGGAGAGTTATCTGTGTTTTCGACTTACCGATTCCTTCGGTGTTGTCATAGGTAGCCCTCGTTAAGAAGAAGGAAAAGAGGTGAGTTCCTACTATTATTTTAAACTTTACACATATCAAAAGTTACCTTTTGGATCTTATCTTGTTAAAGTAAAATGATGTTTTACTTGCACGTTATGCGATTATGCGAAAATAATATTAAAGAGCTTCTTTTAATGATTTTCCTTCTTACCAGGAGTTGAACTGGAAATAACATTTGTTTATAAAATGTATTTATGCCATATGTTTATTTATGGTTGGTCACATATGTTGTTGTGACGAGTCTGTACCATTACTAGTGGATCCCTAGGTTTTGAGTCGACTGTATTGTTGGGATGTTATATTCCCCAAATTTGTAGCTATGGATCACATGTTCCTCGGGGGCAACTTGGTACGGTTATGTGAGGCCGGATACTAGCCATGGTTCATAGTGATCCTAGCGAAGGAGTATACATTGGTTTTGCGCTTGGGGCTTGATCTCACGTTGAAGCACGGACTTTTGTGTTCGTATCCGCGGACTCCAATTGTTTAGCTCGTAACTCGGATTTTTGGTCTACTTTGTGTTACGCCACAATCCTTGGTAAAATGTTTTATTGTCTGTCCTTTTATGACATGTTTATAACGGAAAAGCCCGGTTGTGGCAAAAGGCTTAAATTGTAAATTTAACCTCTTTGGAAATATTATCTTATGATACAAATGTTTATATCTTTTGAGCTTTATAAACTGTATGTTCTCACCAGGCTTTAAGTCTGACACTTTTTCTCAAATGGTATGTGTAACAGGGTTCCATTAGCGGTGGGTTGCCGGGGTTTTTGGAGAGACGAGTTTTGAGTCTCGAGGTTTTTGGAGATATTTAGTATTGTATCTGGGCATTTGTTAAGTCCCATTCTTTTGATGAATTGTGGTCTGTCAACTGATGAAATCTTGATATAGGAATCTAGATTAGTTTGTTGATGAACCCTTTATCTGTTTAGGTTTTGTAAAGTCTTAAGGACTGATCCCATTTATGGGAAGTTAATTGCAATACTTTCGTCTTGTTGCCAGGATTCCAAGTTTTATTTTACTCTGATTTTTGGGGTGTTACAAGTTGGTATCAGAGCTCTAGTTTAAGCGAACTAGGCATGAATATAAGATGTCTAGACTTAGACTGAGTATACTAAGAATTGATCCGCGAGATTTGGGTAGAGCTTCTAAGTTGGGTTAGTCTTAGAGTCGACGGAAAGTACGTTTATCAGGCGTTGTAGTGGTGGTGACAAGAACCATTATGTGTTATATGTTCATAATTTCACTTAGCTAATGTTATTATGAGGATATTGTACGTAAGAGTGCTTGATTTGCTGTTAATATGACAATTGGTAATGTGGTAGTACGTTTTCCTTTCGTGTTTTCCTTTAGCTCTCTTATCTCTTCCTCTGCTCTGTGTAGCAGTTCAGAATGGTAGGTACGCGCGGAAGACCGCGTACTCGTGTTGATGGTCTTGAAGCGACAACCTCTACAGCGGGTCAGCCGGAAGGATTTGAGGTTGTTGTACGACCACTCGTTCAGCAAAGGCTAGGTGGGGGGCCAGAGGTCATTCCGCGAGTAGACCTGGCTTCGTCTCACCCAGTCATCGGGGATGCTAATCCCCAGTCCGAGTTGTTGGCCAGCGTGATGTTGGCGATGAGGGAAGAGATAGCTAAGCAGCAAGAGTTTCTGCTGAAAGCGATGGAGGACCGCGACGTAAACAATCGGAGAAGTGAGACGGTTGTGGAGAACGTCGTAGCAGGTTCTGGGGGCGATGGTATAAGGGTCACGGCAGAAGAGCGCAGGATTCCTGGTGCTCCGGGGAATAGGAAGAGTTGTTCCTATAAGTCCTTTTTGGGTTGCGGACCGCCAGAATTCTTCGGTTCTGATGACCCGGCGGTGTGTGTAAAATGGATCCAAGCGGTTGAGCAAGCTTTTGGCTCTTCCGAATGCGGAGATGATCAGAGGGTGCGGTTCGGTACCCAACTGGTTAGTGTTAGAATGGACTACGTGAAAGTTTCGAAGAGGAAGGGGTGGTCTGATGCAAGTGAAATACAGAGGTTCGATTGGATGATTCCTGCAGTCTATATGGAATATAGGGTTGCCCTCACGGTTGATTCATCGACTCGATTTGGGCAGGTTTCGTGGAACAGATACATTGAAGTGTGGGAGGTGTATGTAGCCTCGTTTTTCAGAGCTGGAGCATCCCTTTGGATTGCATTTTGTTTCGAGTTTTTTGGACCTGCGATATAGGTGTGCGAGGATAGAGACAGTGGTAGTCGGAAGCTCCGCTTCGTGAGAGGGGTATGCCGATCCCTGCAGGTAAGGTATTGGTGTGACACCCCAAAATTGTGTAAATAATTATTTATAAAAAAAAGGAGGAAAAGGAAAATAAAATAAAATAAAATAGGTTTTATTTTATTGGACCAAAATGAAAAGAAAATTAGTTGAAAAGAGTCAATCAAGTCATTTGAAGAAAGTAATTTGTGAGTATGAGAGTTTATATTCACTTGAAAAGGGAAAAAATGTTAAAGCCTTATGTCAAAGGGGCATATTCTAATAGTCAGAAAGCCCAAGGGGCCGAATGTAATATTTCTGAAACAAGAAGGACCTGCCCCGCCAAAAGGACAACACTTTTTGAAATATGGTTTTTGATGGTGACCTTTCAATAGCAGGTCTGAGATACGTCCGATTGGCTTAAAAGTTCAACTAATACGCCAAACATTTCTTCATATAAACGAAGAGCATCAGCTAATGGTCATTTGAGTTCAAACCATTCATATTTTCATTGAGTTTTGAGAGAGATATCGAAGTTTGAAGTTGGAGTAAAGATTTCGGGTTTTTTTTCGTCGGTTCAAGGTGAGTTCTTAACTAAATCTTATGATTTTTATGTCTATGGGTTTGTTTTTATGAGTTCTATCGAACCCTTGTAGTCTCATCCATCAGATTCGTGTTTTCATAGTCCAAATCAGTGTTGAAAGTTTTTTTGGGTTTTTATTTTAAAAACATAAACTTCAAAGGAAGAAATGGAGCTTGTTACTTGTCCAAAAATTGTGTTCTTTATGTTAAAATGTTGGTAAAAATGTTACCAAGGCTTTGGTGCAAAAAGAATGAAGAAAAAAGGGCTAAAAACGAGTGAAAATGGAGCTTGAAAATGGAGCTTGAAAATGTGCAGCCATGGCTGCTGGGTCGACGAGTTTTAACCGGGTCAAGATGATGACCCGCGTAAGCTGTTGGTGTGGGTCGCGATCGGGTCAAGGGCCGAACCCGGGTGCATTTTTAGTTATTAAAAATAATTTATTTTGCATGGAGCCAGATTCGAACACCACACCTATGGGTTGTAAGAGGCATGATTAACCACTAAGCCAACAACTCACTTTGCTATTAATCTCACTCACGTTTTACTAATATTATTATTAGATTTCTAAGTTTCAGTAATTTGCATTGCAACCCCTGAAGTTCTGAAAACTTGATTCGGCCACGATACTTTTCTGGAAATTTTAACAAATTTTATTTGGAATTATAACTAGCAATTTTGACTCAGTTTCGATTATTTGTCTTTACAAAATTACCAATATACCCCTAAAATAAAACAACCGTGATTTCAAACAATACCTTATGTATTTGGATTTATGAAATATTTGAAATAATTCTACACTTGGGATTTGATGTTTTAATTGTTTATTCTAAAGGGGGTGGTCACAATAAATCATTTATTTATTCAAATGATTTGAAAATAAGATTTAAAGTGTCTTAATAAGGAGAATGCTTATTGAGCACTTTGATTTTATAGGATTTGTATAAATTATATATTTCTTAAAGAGAGGTGTTTATAATGAGTCGTCTAAATATTAGATGATTTTAATAATAATGAGAGTAAAGTGTCGCTATCGGACTAAAATAATTATTGGGACACGTTATTTCGGAATAGAGATTTACAAATTTTAGAAGGTTTAAATTGACGTTTTAAGACGTCATCGAGTTATAGACTTGGGTTTTGATTATAGTTGGTCGGGGTTGACTGGGTTGACCAAAGGTTGACTTTTGACTCGTTTGATCCATATGGATTTTAATGATGAGGTTATGTTGAGCTATTTATATCAGATTTGGAGACTCAAATTTCGAGTTTGACTTTAGGTCGTGTCGGTTGGACAATAAGTTGACTTTTGGAGAATTAAGTCATTAATTAGATATTGTGGTATAAAATGTGTAGGTCTTCTGTCAGGAGCTATCGGTAGTTGATCTACACGATCAGGTGAGTCTTCATGAGGCTTACACTGGGATGCATACCTATGTACAAATTTATTTTCGAGCATTACATGATTTTGTGGTGGTGAATATTATGCATGATAATGATTTTAAATACATGTCATCGGTATATGTTTACATGTATGTGGAGTTTTGTGGAGCACGCATGCTAATTGTTTTCCGGTTTTTAAACGTATTTAGCATGATTGGATTTTCAGTTGGTTTATATGGTACAAATGGTGCATGGTTTGGAATATAAGATGTTGGTTTGGTTTGTCACACTTAAGGGGAGGCACGACCCCGAAATGGGTGACTGGCTCTGTGTGATTGTCACACTTAAGGGGAGGCACGACCCCGAAATGGGTGACTGGCTCTGTGTGAGCGGTACACACCAGGGAATGCCTGTGACATGGAAGTATGACCCCGTAATGGGTTATTGGCTATAGGTGAGCCGTACACACCCAGGGAATGCTTGCAACTTATAAGTCCTTACTCGAGGAGACGGTTACGAGGTCTCGTTTATTTTTGTGTTGCATGTTTCAGAAAATGAATGTTATTTTATACGAAGTTTGTATGTTTGATATGTGTGGCAAGATATGATTTCACTCACGCAAACCATGAACTCACTGAGCTTTATAAGCTGACTATAGTATGCATCTCATGAACGAAAGATTTCAGGTTGGACAAAGGAAAAGAGCACACATAGAGACTTACGTCATCTAAGTTATGTTCAAGCATCTATTACGGATAAATGTTGTAACGCAGCTCGGTATGGGACGAGTTAGCAATTAAGTTACATATTTATTGTTAAAGCCTTCCGCTGTAAAAGGTTTAAAGTTTTATTTTAGCCGATTCTTTTTGGAGTATTTTTAGAGGAATTGTTCAGATTACGTAACACACGCAAAAAAAATGGGTGTTACAATTGGTGTTGCCATAGGGATGAAAGGCAAACCGTTTCGAGATGTTTTGATTAGTGGGTCTGATCGCGAGCAAACGACGGGGAAGTTTTGGGGTTGCCTCGCGTTGGTTTCGATGGCTGCTGTAAAGGCGACTGTACGAAGCTTTGAAATTACTTCTCTGTTTAAACATCTTTTTCTAAAGTTTTTTGATGTTCTCGAGTGCTTGGCAACGAAGGCTGCTGCCAGGCATGGTTCACAACTGTTTGGAGCTTACAAGGAGCGCTGTAGGATGAGCGATGTATATCCACGGTTTATCGACAAGGGTCCTTGTTTGCTGCTCGCAAACTCGAGCCACTGCTGGTCGGTATACCTTGGTTCTATTATGTGAAGTGTTTTTTGTAAGCAGTTTTTTTGGTCGGCGTCTTATGGATGGTTCGCTTGGTGGGTTTTGTTGGTGTTGTTTTACCCTTTTTTATCCTTGTAACTATTGTTAACCGTTGTGGTTGCTTGTTAATAAAAGTGTTGTTGCCGTTCAAAAATAAAAAAGTCAATAAAGAGTTTTAATAAGAAATCCAAACACTCCCTAAAATAATAATTATGTTGACATATATGAATGTTTTTATAGATATTTTTATAAAATATAATAAAGGAGGAATGAAACGTGAGGGTGTTGCTTTCAAATCAATTATAATTATAAGAGGGGACCAACATGCCACCCAACAAAATCTTAATGTTAATATTTTCGACTACTAGTGTTGGGCCCGTGCATTGCACGGGAGGATAAATTTTTTGTTGGAATATTGAACGAGTTAAAATGAAACGTAATTTCTCTGTTAACAGTTAATGAAATACAATGTGAAAAACGAATGTATTTTCATAAGTGGTTAACTTGCATATATTCTTAATCGTTTATTGTTATGAGTTTGTGCAATAATATTGGTAATAGTTTTGTATTATATTATTTAAAACTCAAACGACATATCTGACAACATATCACTATTATTGAAATAATTATAAATATGAACATACGTTTTTACAGATTTTGCAATTTTTCTGAAACCTCATCGACAACACTTGACAATCACTTTGAACGTATAAATATGTAGATTAATTAACAACATTCAACCCACATCAAATATGACAAAGAAAATAAATTATTTCTATCTTTTGTAACCGGCAACTCAACTGGTATAATTCAAATTCACTCGGTATCACTTGAAATTTTATCTGATTATTGACTTAAAGACCTCATAGTATTAGTCGATAAAAATAAATATATGTATATATATCTTATTCCCCTACTTCGAAAAATATGATTGTGGGTTTTGAAAATATAAACAAATCCTCAGTAAATAAAATAAAATATAAAAAATTATTTTTTCAAAGAAACAAAAATATAGTGGAATACCTTTTGTTCAGTTGCAGGTTACGCCATTGACACTCGACCGTTCGTCTTCTTCTTGTACTCGGATGATACATAGAGAAGTTATATATATTTATAGTGAATGTAGAGAATATTTTAAAATCTTTTATTTTCATTTTCGATTTTACATTTAAATGTAAATATATTAAAAATATGGAATAATATTTTTATATCTACATCGTTTCTATTTTATTTTCTTTACACTTGGTTAACTTGGAAAGTATTGCGGAATATTTTTATTTTAAAGAATACGATAATTTATTAGTGTATCTCGTTATTTTTTATTTTTAGTTAATATCAACCTTCTTTTTTCTTCTTTTAATGCTCGTGAAAGAAAAAATATGTGTAGAATTTATATTATCAAAAAAAATACGTGTAGATTTTATATTATGCTAATATAAAATACGTGTAGATTTTATAAAATAAAATAGATTTTATATTAGCAAAAAAATACGGAAGAAAAAAGAGTTTATATTACATCTCATTATGTAAAAAGATTTTATAAAATAAAATATGGAAAAATCATTATGAGATGCAATATAAAAAAATACGGAAGAAAAAAGATTTTTATATTACATCTCATTAATATAGATTTAAATGTAAAATCTACATTTAAAATAGATTATGCTAATATAAAATCTATTTTATAAAATCCTCCACCAAAAAAACAAATAGTTATATTAATAAATGAGTATCCATTCCACAAATAGATGATTATGTGAGATACTGTGCTTGGAAAGGTTATACCAAAGCATTAAGAAATTGTAAATTAAGTAATTGGCTTTATTTATTGTAACTTGTGTTTAAAATGTTGTAATTAAGAGTTTTTTATGCCGTTTTTATAATATAGTATAAAAACATTATGCTAATATAGAAAAATACGGAAGAAAAAAGATTTTTATATTACATCTCATTAATATATATTTAAATGTAAAATCTACATTTAAAATAGATTATGCTAATATAAAATCTATTTTATAAAATTCTCCACCAAAAAAACAAATAGTTATATTAATAAATGAGTATTCATTCCATAAATAGATGATTATGTGAGATACTGTTCTTGGAAATGTTGTACCAAAGCATTAAGAAATTGTAAATTAAGTAATTGGTTTTAATTAGTTGTAACTTGTGTTTAAAATATTGTAATTAAGAGTTTTTTATGCCGTTTTTATAATATAGTATAGATATATTTTATTCCTAAAGAAATTATATATTATTTCAAAAGATAATATATAAAATGCCATTAAAGTTTATAAAATATGTCAAATAAGTCATTCAACTATAAAAATAGTAAATGATGTCAATAGTGGAACCAATATTTTCTTTGAACGGATACATCTTTAAGGTGAATAAAAGGTTCGTAAGTCACTTGATATATTTTTACCGAAATTTCACATTTTCAAGAGAATATTTGAGCCTTTTGAGTTGATTTCGATGAATTTTTTTAGATTTTTTTTTTGTTGATGTCCTTCATATTTTCTGATAGGGAAATTGGCTCAAAGAGCCACATTACATTGGCATATTCGTCTCCTAGCCATTTCTCTACCTTATTGACGAAAATAGACCTAGGTCCGCAATGGCGGACCTGCAGGTCCGCTACCTCCAGAAAAAGACAAAAAAAATTGTCGGTCCAAGCCAGGTCCGCAACGGGTAGGTCCGTCACCCGACCCAGGTCCGTCATTTCGTCACGTGTCACGATCTCACTCAACGACAGCAGAGGATGGCGGAGGTAGAGGACCTGCAGGTCCGCCATTGCAGACCTAGGTCTATTTTGGTAAATCATGGAGAGAAGTGGCTAGGAGACCAATATGACAATGTAATGTGGTTATTTGAACCAATTTCCCTTTCTGATATTACAATTTACAGAGCACCTGTCACTTTTAATACAAAAAAAGCTATATTTACGGAAATCAATTTGAGAATGTATAGGGGACCCGCTTGGGTGTTATTGGTCCCCTACTGATTTTGAATTTAATGTTATTTATATCGATTCCAATGTAAATTAATTATTCTACCCTTCAGTTTATTTTATTTTAAACACTCTTCAATTGAAAATGCATAACAAAGAAAGAAGAATTTTTGCAAATTTCAAAACTTGATTAAAAGTAGAATAAAATGCAATAAAACTCATCTATACTATATTATAAAACACGGATAAAAAACTTTTAAATACAAATTATTAGGCACAAGGTACCATCATGTAACACCCCGATTTTCGAAAGATATCGATCCAAGTTAATACAGAAACCGAGATATTAAGGAAAAATAAGATTTTTGATTTTGGACTTGAATCCTTGATTTTATAGTCTAGATGGATGAAGGATTCAATTACGAGTCCAACGGTTCTTTCCGGAGCAAAAACGGAGCTATAACGAAGAATTTATGGCCAAAACAGTATCGAGAAGAAAACCAGGGAAGCGGGCGACTTATGCCGCGACTTAAGGTCGCGGCACAAGTCGCGAAATCCACTGGATCAAGCTTAAATCGCGATTTTTAGCCCCAAACTTCATTCCTTCATATCTCCTTCATCCTAGCTCCGATTTGGGTGATTCAAAGTGCTACGGTTTCGTTTTTGAGAGCTTTTCAAGGATCTAGCAAGAGATTGGAAGTCTATTGAAGTATGCTAGAGCATTTTGTGGTGGTAAGTTTCTCATCTCTCCCTATTCATCTTCTTCCCCAAAATATTATAGGGTTTCATCCACCCTTTGTTCTCCCTTTCATAGATTGAAGGTTTGTGATCATTTTGGTGAACTAGAAGTGTTTTGGTTGGTGAATTCAAGCTTGGGTTAAGGTAATCTTTTATTCTCTTCGGTTATGGAAGTTAGGGTTTTGGTATTAGTTGAGGTATCCATGTATATGGTTTGGGAAATGATTGTTTATGGTAGAATATGTATATTTATGGTTGGAACCTTGTGGATCTAGGTTTTGGAATATTTGATTTGAAGAATCAAGTTCTTCAAATAAAGTTCTAAGTGGGTAAAATCTAGATTTAGTCTAAATCTAGCAAGGTGAGTTTACTAAACTTTTGTTAAAACTGGATACACATCATATTTGCTTATTTGTTGTTATTATCACATATTTGCTCAAAATATTCATCTTTACGGGTTTAAGTATTTGATGGTGTTTTCATGAGATTATATGAGAAATATGTTTTAACAAGTATCATCCCATGATTTACTTTATTTTGTGAAAGTATTTGGGGTCTTCATTATGTACACCCATAATGGGTATTTTGGGTTATCTTTTATGAGTATCTGCCATGATTTGCTCTATTGGTCGAATATTTGGAACTTGCTCCATGAATGTACATTGTTGGCATTTTGGCATGATATAGATTATATGTGGTATAGCATATGATAAATTCTACTTGGAATGCCTTCTTGGCGATTTAATTATTGAACATTGAATATGTTGGAATTTGAGTCTCACATTGGACTTATGTGAGGATGGTAGCATAGTACCCATGGTTGGTATCGAAATGCATTGGTAGATATATATACCTAAAGACCTCCTATATAAATTATGTTGGACGAACCAAGGCAAGTTCACTAGGAGGATGTAGTCTCGGGGAGCCACTGTGATGGTATATGCCCAGTAGACCTCCGCCACTCGGAAAGTTTCCTGTACGGTCTGATCTCCGGGTGGGTCGGGCCTTTGGGGTGTTCCTTGTTAAGGGCATCAAGGTGCATCGACTCTTTGGAGTGGAATTGATTGGTGCTATGGGTCTCCCCCGTTGACTCCATACATGTTGAAAACTGGTTAACTGCTGATAAGAATTGTATATGTTCTACCATGCTATTTATTGTTCAACTCACTAGGCTTTTTGGACTAACACTTGTCTGGTGTCGATGTGTATCTCAGGTTTTAGCGGCACCGGTTCTAAGCGGGCGTAGTGCTTGGGTGAGAGATTTGGGAATATTGCAATCGGACTTACTTTTGGTAGGAGAACCTTTGGGTTATAAATGACACCCTTATTTGAAATCTCTTTTCTGGTTATAGAAATTAGATTAGTTGGTTGTTATTTATTGTCCGTTTATTTACGATTGTATTTAAACAGGTTTTTGTATTTTCCCCATTTTTGGGAGGCTCTTGCTTTGGCAATTTTAAATACCGCATGTCCGTTTTTCGGATTTTTGTTATCCCTATTTTTAGGGTGTTACAAGTTGGTATCAGAGCTCTAGTTTAAGTGAACTAGGCATGAATGTAAGATGTCTAGACTTAGACTGAGTACGTTAGGCAATGATTTGCGAGATGGGTAGAATTTCTAAGATGGGTTAGTCTTAGAGTCGACGGAAACTATGGTTATCAGGCGTTGTGGCGATGGTAACGAGAACCTTTATGTATTATATGTTCATAATCTCACCTAGCTAATGTTATTATGAGGATATTTATACATGATGGTGCTTGAAATGCCGTTACTGTGACAATTGGTAAGGTAGTAGTACGTTCTCTTGTGTTTGGTTTTCTAATGTTATGATATTTGGTAGACATAGTAGTACGTTTCCTTCGTGTTCAATTCTGTTAATTTCCTTCTTATTCATCCTCGTGCTTGTATGAAATGCCTGGGTATGTTGACCGTTGGAGTAATAAGAAAGTTTCTGGATGGGTAACTATTAGAAATAGTTGATGATTTTATTATTCGTCACTTGGAGTAACGGTAAGTATGGTGACTGCATTAAGTGGACAGTTTCGAGTCGGATTAATTGGTTGGATTAGAACTATTGACTTTTGAATCGGTGTATTCGAGGAGAAATTGTAAGGTGAACCTATGAAGTCCGTGGCCTTGCCTGAAGATGTTGAGCATTTGGATGACGATAGTGTAACTATAGAAATCGAGGAGCGTGAGTTCAAGTTGACTTGTTAAAACGGTGCACATGCCAAAATGGTTATTTTAAAGTGTTTTACATGAAATGGTTAACTACCGGTAAGTTCCGAGTATTTTGAAGTAAAAATGTATTTTAATTGGTATCTGTCAAAGTATGAGTATTTTGATGAGTTTTCATATTTGATATACTTGGCTTATTTTAGTTCCATAAAATACTCATATTTGGAATTTGGATATCTTGATAAGTAATAGCATGATTATAGCATTTTGGGAATTTTGTACAAGAGTCCATTTCATGACTTATGCATCTTGGTAATTTTGGTACAAATGAAGTCAATTATATGTTATATGCATTTTGGCGTACTCGCATTCATAAACTCTTTTGAAACTCTTTGGTCCCATTATGTATTGAGCTTTGGGGTTAATCTCGTCTTTGAGGTTTTGTCTTCGTAAACGTTGTTTAAAGACATTTCATTAATTGGGGGACCGATAATTGTTGGTCAAACGGATTTTTGAGCATTTTAGCTCTCGGTGTCGACTTAAAGAATATTGAGGACAATTGTCCGGTTTTAATGGCTCGATGTAGAGTCCAATTTATGACGTACATCTTAATGCATTTCATTTCATATGGATAATCATTACACGCTTGAGTGCTTTTGTCATTCATGTGTAGTCGCGTATTTTTTAGGCTGTGTTGCATTAGATCCATAGGCACGTGAGTCAGTCTTATTGGATGGTCAATTGGGTAGTACGGGGTTGGACTCCGGGACTCATGTTTTATGACCGAAGCTTGACAAGTAGGCACTAGGATGAGATAGTCTTGGGCGATACTGTGTGGGTGTGCGCCTAGATCTCCGCCGTAAGGGAATTTCCTCAGTAGTAGTCCTCGGACGTGCCGGGCCTTTCGGGTGTCCTTTGTGGCATCAAGGTATATCGTCCCTTGGGTGGAACTTGTCAAGGATTCGTAGGGACACTTGGGCTTTCATGTCGTTAGGTGTCATACGATGAACGTTGTAGGAGTAGCATACTTCGTGCTCTTCCGCTCTCAACGGATACAGGTATCCCCGTTATTGGTCGCTGTATTTTTGATATTTAATTGTCCATTTGGTGCATACGATTTTATAAACCGTTGGAAAATTCGTGTCATTGAACTAGGAATCGTTTTGAAAACATGAAGAGAAAGAGTTAATTTGAAAAACATTTTGTTGCAACCAATGGGAAGTTTTGATTATTTGAAATGTTTAGTTTTATGAACATGTTGAGTCATCCATTTTGGAATCTTTGGGAATTTTGGTAAATAAATCATGTTGAGATGTTTCCTCGATGATTTTACATATATAATTGGAGTTCAATTGACGTAAGTGTCATTTCGTGTATTTGATCTTATAAACCTTTTTCAGAAAATACATATTATTGTGTTATGAGGCATTTTAAAAACATAAGAATATGAGTTCCTTTGAAAAATGGTTTGTCTCAACCAACAATGAGATTTTAGTTAATTATACTTTGGGTCATGTATGCATATCTTATTGGAAATTTCCGTCATGGTATTTTAGCCAATGTTTTAGAACGATGAGAACATGTTTATATTTGGCTTTGAACTCGAAAATGACATAAATTATTTCATGTTTTAACCGGGTGCATACGCATATCTATCTACTAGCTTTGTGAAATAAACAGTCGCATGCAAGTTCTGTTGTGAAATCTTATTTCGTGCCGCATTGTGACTAAAAGAGATAAGACTTTAAGAGTTTGATATTGAGCATGTGGTCTTGGATTTTGCAAACATTTTATTTATACAGTTTGGAATTAAACTAAATTACTCTTACAATTGCTCAAATCGCATGCATATGTCTTTACTAAATCTTGGAGAATAAACCGATGTATGCGAGTCACTATGAGAAGTTTTATTTCATGACATTTCATGGTTAATTGCAGAAATTTTAAGGATAGATTTTGTGAATTTCCCTTCTGTAGCTTTGTATGAAAGATTTATGGTATTTCGGATAGAACTTTTGCCCAGAACATATTTCAGTTATTGATTTTACTGATAGGAGTTTTTCCGCAATGCATGGAATGAATTTTCGGTTTGCATGTCGTAGTAATTACAATTTTGGGCAAGTACGTTTCATCGGTGCGGCCTAAATTTGAAACGCGAATAAAAATATATATACATATATATTTATTTATTTATTTACGTTTCTATTGTGTTGTTACATTTGGGAAATGATCGGACGTATATAGGTCTTGTTGGAAATTTTATCTTCCAACTTTTTGTGTTAAATTAAAAGATTTTAAAGTTGAAGTTGTGAAATCCTCTTTTGTGAGTTGTACAAACTTTTATTGCATATGTTATGGGACGGAAGTATCATCCCATGATTTACTTTATTTTGTGAAAGTATTTGGGGTCTTCATTATGTACACCCATAATGGGTATTTTGGGTTATCTTTTATGAGTATTTGCCATGATTTGCTCTATTGGTCGAATATTTGGAACTTGCTCCATGAATGTACATTGTTGGCATTTTGGCATGATATAGATTATATGTGGTATATCATATGATAAATTCTACTTGGAATGCCTTCTTGGCGATTTAATTATTGAACATTGAATATGTTGGAATTTGAGTCTCACATTGGACTTATGTGAGGATGGTAGCATAATACCCATGGTTGGTATCGAAATGCATTGGTAGATATATATACCTAAATACCTCCTATATAAATTATGTTGGACGAACCAAGGCAAGTTCACTAGGAAGATGTAGTCTCGGGGCGCCATTGTGATGGTATGTGCCCAGTAGACCTCCGTCACTCGGAAAGTTTCCTGTACGGTCTGATCTCCGGGTGGGTCGGGCCTTTGGGGTGTTCCTTGTTAAGGGCATCAAGGTGCATCGACTCTTTGGAGTGGAATTGATTGGTGCTATGGGTCTCCCCCGTTGACTCCATACATGTTGAAAACTGGTTAACTGCTGATAAGAATTGTATATGTTCTACCATGCTATTTATTGTTCAACTCACTAGGCTTTTTGGACTAACACTTGTCTGGTGTCGATGTGTATCTCAGGTTTTAGCGGCACCGGTTCTAAGCGGGCGTAGTGCTTGGGTGAGAGATTTGGGAATATTGCAATCAGACTTACTTTTGGTAGGAGAACCTTTGGGTAATAAATGACACCCTTATTTGAAATCTCTTTTCTGGTTATAGAAATTAGATTAGTTGGTTGTTATTTATTGTCCGTTTATTTACAATTGTATTTAAACAGGTTTGTGTATTTTCCCCATTTTTGAGAGGCTCTTGCTTTGGCAATTTTAAATACCGCATGTCCGTTTTTCGGATTTTTGTTATCCCTATTTTTAGGGTGTTACACATCATTTTATGCAAGATTTTAAAAATATCTTAATTTATAAGTTTCAAAGCACAAAATATATACTACTACTGCAGACTTCTAATACCCATCAATTTGGTATGTGCAAGACCTTTCTTTTATGCAGATCTTTCCATGTATCACTATTAATTAATATATTATATTACTATAAATTTGTTTTAATTATATTATTAAATATGTAATTGGTTGTTTTTTCTAAATGTCATTAAAATATATAAGATAATCATTGAATTCTAACAAAATACTTAATTTTTTTTATATAAAATACATTATATTATTAAGCCTAAATTAAACAAATTTATAAAAAAAACACTATCACTTTCTCAAAACCATCCAAAATCGTACTGTAAATCAACAAAAAAAAATGAAACATTAAAATCTCGCTGCATTGCGCGAGTACGCTTCTAGTATTGTATAAAATATACAATAGACGAAATGTTAGCCCATCTCGACAACTGTCCTGTAATACTACCGTTCTCCTCCCATTTATTACCCGTTGCCCTCCTTCTGCCCTACAATTTTATTTTCCAAAGGTTTTATAATCTTTTTGACCGATAAATTTTATATTTTTATGTTTTAAGCACAAAACAAAATAGCTTTGATGTTTTATGCGTTTTTAATTGTTTTGGTACAAATGACATCAAAACTAAAAGATCTGTGATATATGTCTATAGTTAGGAGACAAATATGACATCTTTTATAAATATTTGTAGACTTTTTGTATATTACGTCTTTTTTTCCCCTCATAAATATCATCATAAGGAACATTTGACAAAATTGCAAGCTTGCAATTGTTTTTAATGTTATATTTTTCTACGAATCACCAACTTTCAATAATGAGAGTATCACTCGATAAAAGTGTACAGGACAATTGATTTAAACTTAGAAGTTTAATCGGTCAAATATTAGACATCACAAGTATAAGTGATGGTAGATTTAAACTTAGAAACTTACAATTGTTTTAGCATTTAAAAGTTGTTCTATTTTATTCATATTTACTTGATAATTTAGTTTTCAACCTACATGACGTCTGTTAATTTTTATGTGACATTTTTAACGTGATTTATACATAATTAAGAACTACAGTATAATTCAATAACTTATCATCCACATTACCAATAACCACAACATCTACTAGTTACCAGTCAAAATAAATACAAAATAAAAAGAATTCAACGTTTGTTACAATAATCGTGAAAAAAAAAATAATACCAAAAAATGTTACATTTTGATTCATTTGGATCAAATTTAAAAATGTGAACTATAAAGTAGAGAAAGGTTCACTTATAAATATTTTAGAAACCCGGTAACCTTTTTATGAATACTAGAAGCGTACTCGCGCAATGCAGCGAGATACATCACGACTTTAATGTTTTATTTTATTTTTTTGTCCATTTACAGTACGATTTTGGATGATTTTGAGAAAATGATAATTTTTTTTTTATAAATTTGTTTAATTTAGGCTTAATAATATAATGTTTTTTATATAAAAAAATTAAGTATTTTGTTAGAATTCAATGATTATCTTATATATTTTAATGACATTTAAAAAAAAATAACCAATTACATATTTAATAATATAATTAAAACAAAATTATAGTAATATAATATATTAATTAATAGTGATACATGAAAAAATCTACATAAAAGAAAGGCGTTACACATACCAAATTGGTGAGTGTTAAAAGCATGCAGTAGTAATATGTATCTTGTGCTTTGATACTTGTAAATTAAGAGATTTTTAAAATCTTGCATAAAATGATGGTACCTTGTGCCTAATAATTTGTATTTAAGAGTTTTTTATCCGTACTTTATAATATAGTATAGATATAGATTTATTTTTATTCCTCATAAATATTTTATCATATTATTAATTATAAAATATTAAAAAAAAATTATGGGTTGGTTTATTGGGCCCATGAAATTGGGTCATATTTTGGGCTTCTAGTAACAATAGGAGTCGGAATCTCGTGCAGCCGATCTCGAATCCCTTCTTCGTTCTTTCTCGTCGCCATTTTAGAGTGATTTGCAGGATCGATTGATTCTACACTCTAATTTCCATTTTTCGTTGCGTAGCTAACTGATTTTGGTACGTTTTTATGTAAATTTAAGTTGCGTTTATTATGAATTCGACAAATACAGTCAGTAATTGATCATAAATCTACCTCGCCGTCACTCGAAACGCCGATAATTACTTTCACTGAAGCACATTAGAAATCCGATATCAGAACATCGCTAAAATTGTTTGCTTTTTTCGTTTTTACTATGCTGTTTTTTGTTGAATTCGTTTCTGTTAGTTTTCGTTTAATGCCTGCCAACGATTCGACGGTTTGTCATTTTGAATTCTGCATTTGTGGTTTTGCTGAAAGCTCTATTAGGGTTATAAGTTTATCAAATCTTGAATTGCTTACAACAAATAAGAGATTTATTGTTTGTGAAAGGTGTTGTGTAGTGGATTGGTTGTTTTTTAGTTTTTTACCAAATGAAAATTGTGTTCTTTTGGTGTCTCTCATGCAGAATTCTGGTGTTAACATGTTTTTGGTAAGAGTTTTTGGAAGGAGGCTCTTTGCAACAGCAACATCAGAAGCTTCTGCTGCTGGGGCTGCTGCTGCTAGTACAATTAGGACTGCACATAACCCCCTTGAGGAGTTCTTTGAGGTTGATAGAAACCCCGAGGAGGATAAACCTGTTGTCTACGGTACATGCTTCGAAGTCCATGTTTTATTTACATTTATTAATGTTTTAGAGAAATTCTGTTGTACTATTTGAGCAAAAGGTTGATTACCGGCAACCATGACTTGGAAAACCGCTCCTCTAGGAACCACATGTGAGGAGGCATTTCGGAGCTGACTTGGCTAGCTGAGGCCTGAGGGGTTCAAGCCTGCCTCCCGCAGGATTGAAACTTGAACCTGTTGTGTATTTGAGCAAAGTCTCTTTGTCCCTTTGCCAACTGAGCTACACGCCCATGGGCTCTGTTGTACTATTTATGATAAACTGGTTTATATACAACCTAAAATACATTGCCTACTTTAAGGGATTTGCTAACCAAGAAAATGAGCTTTCTGACTACAGTCAAAATCACAAAATCTGCTAAGAATAGAAATATAATCCCATGAAACCCTAGATTATATTTCTGTATAAAAGAATAGGAAGGGTAACATCTGCCAACACTTATGTATGTGTTTGTGACTTGCTTCATGTGATGAACACAGTTTCTTGAGATATGCATAGGGTTTTTTTGTTTTTTCACTTATATAATTTTTCATTATACTTTTTGATTCGTGTTTTTGTAGTCTGCTTTCTGTCCATGCTACTTCTGTATACTGCATCTCAAACAAATAAGATGTAGAGGAGATCCTTATGGTAATTTAACCATGTGGCTGACTCACATATATAATTACTAGCAATCCATACAATGGTGGAGCAATGATTAATGCTATCTAAATGAAGTCAATTACATTGAGGCATACAGAGCCACTAGACAACTCAAAATCCATTTGTTTTCAAATGCATCATAGTGGGTGAAATAGATCAGCATTTTAAACCATTAACATTAAACATAGACCGGAAAGTGTAAGGGGGCGTTTACCAAACACTTACCAGGTAAGCGCTTACCGGTAATAGTCAACACTTTCACTTAACTTACGGGTAAGATTTGAGTTCATTAAAACGGCATCGTATGTAACATATTTATCTGGTAAGCGCTTAACGGGTAAGAGTGTAAGACTCTTGGTCCTTGTTATCGCTCTTACGGGGTAAGATTCTCAATCTTTGCCATGTACATCCGATAAGATAAAGTGACCCCATAAGCACTTACCAGGTAAGCGTTTAGTAAACGCCCCCTAGGATTACATTATGGAAGTGAATGACACAAACCTTGCTGGTGTAAGTGAGATATGAAGCTTTCTAATATAAGATTGGCTCCTCAGTCTCCTGTCGTCCTGTTACTCTTAAACTATTTCGCTTATGGATGTTTTCGTTAGGAGTAAACACGGTGTGCTTTTTGATTTTACAGAGCTGAGTTTTGACCAGCCATATTTGGTTTCTGGGAATAGAACCACTAACCTACCGAAACCAAGGCCATTTGGTGGTTTAGTAGTTTTGGTTTCTTTGGTGATTTGGGAGGTTTTTGACACTTTGGGTCTTCAGGATGGGTTTAATAAATAATTTGGTCTAGTTTTGTTACTGTTGGACACAATTGATAATGCTATTCTTTGAAGTTATCTAATATGTTAATGAAAACAAATATAATGCTATGTTCTTAAAATGTTACATTTGATTGGACACATAATTTGATTTAATAAATGTTTGTTGAACAAATATCTAAACCCCCCTTTAATCGGAAGAACATAAAGAAACTTGTGGACGAACTAATGGACAAAATGCTAAATTAGGATTCAAAGCCTACCACTTGCAATTTTCGCAGACAACCCAAATTTTGAGATTTCCGATTTCCCCTCTTGAAAGTTTCCGTTTATTAAACATAATATATGTAAAATACATTGGGGATGAATGGTAATAACTAATAAGTGGGTTCCGTGACAATCTAGGCTGCACGTATGACCAGTTTCCCGGGAAGGCCTGAAGTAAAACTCATAAACTACGTTACATTTATGCTTGTTATTTGCATACTCCATTGATCGATCATCTATGATTTTCACGTTCTTTTGGCACATTAAAATAACTTGAATATTTTTTATTCAGGACGTAGTTGGAAGGCTTCAGAACTGCGTCTCAAGTCTTGGGATGATCTTCACAAATTATGGTATGTCCTGCTGAAGGAAAAGAACATGCTGATGACTCAACGCCAGATGCTTCATGCTCAAAACTTGCGGTTTCCTAACCCGGAGCGGCTACCTAAGGTTTGACACAAATCATCTATTGGTTGTTCCATTTAGGCAATGTTTGACAAACTAGCTGATAAGCTGGATGACAATGTAAAATGACCTAAAATAACATGTTGAAAAATTAATTGGAAAAATAAAGCGGGCATAATTGGAGGAAAAGTGGAAAAAGCTTCTGCTGCTTATTGAAATGCTACTTGAAGTATTTCAAAAAGCAAACTTGTAAGCTAGCTTATGGCCAACTACAAACGGAACTTTTTATCAATAAGCTCAAAAAATAAGTTAGGTTATGGTTGTCATACATGCGTTACGGTAAATCCTAACCCCTAAACCCTACTTCTGAATGAGATATACCGGGTTTCTTTGGTTTTTCTGGTTTTTTCATCTTGCCTCTTAAATTTTGCTAACAAAGCAAAACAATAATATCGTACATACTCTTGAGTTGGACTTTTCTTTATAGTAATTAGAAAAATAAGAATATTTTTTCACAGCTCCCCGTACATCCTAACCCACAGACCCTACTTTTGAATGAGATATACTGTGTTTGTTTGGTTTTCCTGGTTTTTCCATTCCGTCTCTTACATCTTGCTACCAAAGCAAAACAATAATATTGAACACACTTTTGAGTTGGACTCCTTTTTATAAATAGAAAAAAATAGAATCTTTTTTCACATGTCCCCTTACATTTTAACCCACATACCTTACTTCTGAATGAGATACATTTGTCTTGTTTCGTATTCTGGTTTTTTGCTTTTCTGCTTTTTTCATCCCGACTCTTGCATCTGCCTAGCGAAGCAAAGCGATAATATTGAACACACTTTTAAGTTGGAATCTTTTCTATAAATAGAAAAATAGATAATCTTTTTTCAAAGGGACCTACTTTTGAATGAGATATATTGGGTTTGTTTGTTTTTTCTGGTCTTTTTGTCTTGCCTTAAAAGTATTAACTCTTGGTCAACCTTCAGGTTAGGAAATCAATGTGCAGAATCAAGCATGTACTCACCGAAAGAGCAATTGAAGATCCAGATCCTCGGAGGACCGCTGAGATGAAGCGAATGATAAATGCGCTATGATGAGTGTGTTCTTAATAGTTAATGGTAACTTGTTGCTTTAAATAGCATCTATAACAATTATAGCATCCCCTTTGAGTTTTTGTGTTCAATTACGGCTCTTACGACCAAAAGTTCACTACGAGCAATGGTTTTTTGAGTCATGGTTACGTTACGCACACAAAAGCCCATTGAAACATGCTTGTAAGGTTTGTTCTAGTTTAGACTCGATCATATAGCAATAAACTGTTGTGGTGATGTATGCAAACTTGACCCGGTTTAAGACTCTTTTATCATATATCACATGCTTGTGGGCCCCAAACCAAACAAGCAAGAGTATATTGCACCCGGAGGTGAGATGTATGATGACCTTTTCTTTTTGATAATTGTGGGTTTTCGGGTCAGTGGACTAATCCCCGGACGACCACGAATGGCCTGGAGTCATCACAGGTGAATCTCTATGGCCACAAGGGCTTTGTTAGCCACTGGATTTAAACTCTGGGTAGATGAGATTTTCCATTATATCCTCCAAACATTTGGGTTGTGGTGCACCGGTAAAGCCTTTGGGGGATGTAGTAGAAGATCTCATCTACTCAGGGTTCAAATCCAGGCGTTGTCAAAGCTCTTGTGGCCATGGAGGTTCACCTGTGATGACTTCAAGCCATTCGTGGTTGCCCGAGGATTAGTCGGTGGGCGTAAGCTGACCCGGAAACCCAGGGTTACAAAAAAAAAAGGTTAATGAACGTCAACGTAAATCCACTTGCTAATAAAACAAATTGTCCACATAATTGGTTTTGAAAACAGTGGTTGTGAACAATACGTTAGAAAAAAAAAATACAAAATATGATGATTAGATGACGTTTTGTCTTCATTACAACCTATAATACATCCAGATATTTATCTTGAAACCTACTTAATAAAGAAGTATAGATGTTAGTTAACACCATGTGATATGTCCATGGACATGAAAAATGAAAATAATTTTGTAAACTCAATATGATGTAGTAAATGTTAGACGAATGATTGTGTGAGAAATTGAGTTAACGTAAGAAATGGTTTGAACCCTTGATCACTTTTAGTCTCAAGCCCAAATCGTGCCATATATGGGGATTGATATGATGCATCTCCGTTCATCTTATCTTGGTGTATCTCATCATAATTTACATCCAACGGTTGATAACAATTTCTCACGTTAACTCAACTTCTTACCTTAACCAATCCATAAATGTTAATACGAAAAAAACATATCATAGCTCTTTTATTTTGTAATAATATATACATATATAAAGAGAGAAAATGAGTGTGTGTGTGTGTGTGTGTGTGTGAGAGAGAGAGAGAGAGAGAGAGAGAGAGAGTGTGTAACACCCTGAATTCTGTAAATAGCAACAAATTTAAAATTTTCTAAATACACCAATAAAAAAATCATCTACAACTACAATTTAATATTTAACCTCAACACACACATTCATTCTATACATACGGTTTATAATAAGGACGGGTGCTACTAAAACCCAATAAAAGTCACTATCTCCAAATTGCGGAAGTCTTCACTAACTTACACTCGGGAGAACTAAGCATATCTCTTCTTGGGACAGCTAGGACCAAACCCCCATCTGAAACCTGATGCACATGCCGACAAATAAAAAAGTTAGGCTAAACGTCTAGTGAGTTCAAGAGTTTATATCATGATTATAAAGAAAACGTAAAATGGAAATATTGTAACTTATAATCATGATCCTTTAAAATGATTTACTTTAAAATAATGGGACAACTCATTTACCAATAATATGCATTTTATAGATGGTCGCCTAAACGCCAAAACACTCTTTCATGAAATGATGCAATCCAACACTTAATTGAAACGGGAATAATGGTAATGCTCAATTAATGAAATTTGAGTAAGCTTTATAAAACAAACGACCAAAATATGATTAAACTCAAGTCTCCAAAATTATAGCATAAGGGAGATAACTCAAACTCAAAACATGGATATAAAATGACTCCCAATTTATGATAATGTAAATAATACTTTATATCCCAAAACATCCCAAAACACGGATAGGGATTAATACTCGACCCATAAAACATGGAATAAACTCATGTATGAAAATGTCATCGAAAACAAATAATAAACGACTCGGCCCAAAAATAACACCTTTCGGTGACGGGGGAAACCCGATTCCGCATAATGTGACGTGCACAGAGTAAGCCACACATTACGTTAAAGTGGTATAAGTATCGGGCTCAACATCTTTCAGAATACACCCATAGATACTAGCACGGAGGACTTACACCATACCAAAGAAGCCAACCGCGCCTCAATGGGGAAAACTAATCGTTCCACCATCGGACAAAGCAATAAATGTATCGAGCTCAGCATCTTTCAACATACACCCATTGATACGAGCACGAATGACTTACATCACATCCAATGCCGAACGTGCCTCGATGTGGAAAACTAGTCGTCCCAACACCGGATAAAATACAAAAGTGCTTATGGATCCATAGCAGACGGGGCTGAAACATTACATGACTCAAAACGAATGAACTAACGCATTCCAAACATGTAATTCCCAAATAAGATGCAATAAATGCAAATAATAACCAAACGCTCTACATTGAGCTATCAAAATCGGACAAGCGTCCTCAAAACCCGACAAAATCCAAACGAGCCATAAGCTCAACAAACCCAAAGACCTAACGTTGAAAATCATAAAATGAAATCAAGCGTAAACGACCCGAAATAATGCAACCCATGCTTCAACACACCCGAATAACTTTAACATGATTTAGGTCGGGACGAAACATTTTCCAAGTGAGTTTATACCATTTATCCTTTCAAATCATCCCATGACACCCAATAAAATGCATTTATACTCGAAATTATACTCCATGAAATAAATCATTTAGATACCCAAAATATATGATTATTTATCAAAATGCACAAAATCCCAAAATGGGTGTCTCAACATGTTTATAAAACTAAACATTTCAAAATAACTAAAACTTATCAGCAGTTAACAATTTGAGGTAAAACACAAACATTTTAAAATAAACATTTTGGCATGTACACCGTTTTCACAAATCAACTTGAACTCATCTTGCTAGATTTAGGCTAAATCTAGATTTTTCCCCCAACTAGAGCTCCTTTGAAGAACACTTGGATTCTCAAGACAAAACCTAGATCCATAAATTTCCAACCATAAATATACATGTTCAACCACATAGAATTGTTTCCCCAAACATTTTACATGAAAATCTCATCTTACCTAAAAACCCTAATTTTCCATAGTTGAAGAGAAGGGAAGATTACCTTTACCAAGACTTGAATCCCTCAACAGTACACTTCTAGGTCACCAATACGCCATCAAACTTAGATTCTTCAAAAAGGATGGAAGAGGGTTTGATGAAACCCTAAAACTTAAGAAATTCTTGAAATGAGATGAAATGAAGAGCTTCACACCTTGCTTCCAAAACCTCACTAAAATGTGAAGGATCTCTTTACATACCATGGAAATGCACCTTAAAGGCTCCAAAATCTGACTTTTAGGGTGAGGGGTCGATTATTGGGAGAGGAGTGAAGTGGGTGAAGTAACAAGTGAAAAAGACTGAAAATTCGAGATTTAAAACAGTTTGAGGCCGACCGCGATTGTGCCCGGCGACTGTGACAGTGGGCACTGTCGCGAGGGCACTATCGCCTGAAATGTACCGTGGGCACTCCCCCACCAGCGACAGTGCCCCGCGACAGTGCCCACTGTCACTGTCGCGGGCACTGTCGCCTGAAGCTTTCCGAACCCGAAATTTGACCCTTTTCTCATCTGAAGGTTCCCGATTCGATAGGCGTCTCCGTGAAGCACTAACCCACGATTATCCACTGACGAAGACTTGTTAAGGGTTATGATAACATTTTTTTTATCTTGATAAAATTCCGGGTGTTACAGTGTGTAAAGATCACGTGATAATTTGTTTACTATGAGAACTGTGAGACCCTCGTTGTCCTCGTATGACTTTGGCTGTTTGATCCAACTCCCTACAAAAACGCAATGGCAAGATGGTAAATGAGTGGAATTTCGAAGACAATTATGTAGACAGATACAGAGCTTAACATAACTTAACACCTCTCACATATCTTAACATACATCGACTTGCCAACCTTAACATATATTAACATGAAAAATACTAAATCTTAAACACACCTTAGTTGACAATAACAACAATGAACAAAGCTTAACATGCATCGCATACCTTAACAAGCAATTTAACATTCCTTATTGAAAATAATGAACATTAACATACCTCAATATGGTTTAATATAGATTCCATGCTTTAACATGAAAACTATCATACTAAGATATGTTATATTGTCTAGATGCAGAAATCAAATAACCAGATTGCCCCTTCTTTCAAAACCAACACACAAACAACACAATTCGATCGGAATCGCGAAAAACAGATCGATAATCTTGAGAGCGCTCTTAATCTCATGGTAAGGAGGAGTTCCCACCGAACCAAAATCCCCTGTAGGTCTCTTTCAACAATGATAATAATAATGATAAAAGAATATTAAAAAAATATAGAGAGACAAAAAGAAAATGCAATTAGGAAGTCCCTTCGGGGACATACGATAAAATTGGAACGATACAGAGAAAATTAGCATGATCCTTGCACAAGAATGACACACAAACCGAAAAATGGTCCAATTTTTTTTGGGAAGTCACTTTTTGGTTTAGATCTAATTTTCTTTTAACAAGAAGAACTTAGCCCATTTAGCAAACTATTGGAAAAAAACTTTGTTTGGTTAACAATAAACTCGTTATGATTCTAAATAACTCATTATGACGCATTATGGCATCGATGCTTGGCTTCGTTGTCGCGTTAACCCTTGTGATTTCACTCTAAGACTTTACTTATTTGAAAATTGACGAAAGTAGTGATTAGAGATTCACGAGATTAAATCCTGATTTTGCACTATTCGATATCATTTTTATAAGTTCGACATATTTGATATAAATGTTTTATTTAGTTTATAGCTTTACATAAATTTAAATTGTTCCAAGGGGGTTATTCAAAACACTAAGGGGCTGTTTGTTTTTTAAAAATCAGTACTTATTTATCACTTATCACTTTTTCGGTCAGATGTAGACCAATTAAGACCGTTTGTTTTTTTTATTAATTCAGTCTCACTTATCTCTTAATTTGATCTTACCGAAAAAGTGATAGTCTAATCACTTTTTTTCACTTATTTATAACTGATCTATGCCTCTCCAAATCGATCTTCTTCTCCACATCGACTCTTCTCCAAATCGACTCTTCTGCAAATCTAGGTCTGCAAGTCTTTCAATCGAACACTGCCTTATTCTCCAAATCACAAACCTCGATTTGGAGAGGAGGTGATTTTGATCTTCTTCTCACAATGCTTCTTCTCCAAATCGCCTCTTCTCCAAATCGACTCTTCTGCAAATCGAGGTCTGCAAGTATTTCGATCGAACACTGCCTTCTTCAAAGGGACTATCGAGGTATGCAAGTCGTTCTTCTTCAGAGGGACTATCGAACACTCCCTTCTTCAAAGGAACATTGCCTTATCAATCTTCTTCTCCTCTCTGCAGGTCCATCGATCTCCTTCTCAAAATCGGTATGTTGAGATCCTACTCCCAATTTTATGTTATTTTTGCTCGATTTTCTGAGTCCTTGTTTTATTTTAGCTTGATTTTCTGAGTCCTCATGTATTGCCGAATTGATCCAACACAGTGTGGAAATCGAAAGCTTCAATAGGTAGGTGAATCAGAGTGTGGAAATTGATTTTCGTTTTTTTTCCTTAGGTTGTAGTTGGTGATTGCTTGGATGAAGAATTGGAGTCATGGGTTCGATGTTTGAGAGCTTCTGAACTAGTTGGGATATGTGGAAGTTGTATCGAACAATACCTACCTCATAGAGTTGCAATGCAATTTGGGATGGACCAAGATATTCCTGGTGATTTGCCACAGACCAATGCATCTCCTGAAACCGCGTGGAGGTTTTGCACACGGCTAATTAGGGATGTTAAAGTGTATCTTCCATCCAAATTCTGTGAGCCATGTGTGACTGCTAGATACTTGGAATGGTGGAATAAGCCAGTTGGGGTCCAAGCAAGAAGCTCTCCCATGGGTGATGATGAAACATTGGAAAGTTTTGACAAAGATGAATCAAGAACTGAAGGGTCCAAAGAAGGTGGTGTCCAAGCAAGAAGCTCTCCCATGGGTGATGATGAAACATTGGAAACTTTTGACAAATATGAATCAAGAACTGAAGGGTCCAAAGAAGTTGGGGTCCAAGCAAGAATCAGAAAACTAGAGGAAGTTTTTGCACATCTCAAATCTAAAAAAATTGGTCACAGGTTAATGTAGATTGGTTTACATTTGACACATACGTTTTGTTTGAGGGACGTGAAAAACAGAAGTGAAATCAGACTTCAGACTTCAGCACCACCACTTAAAAAAACAAATAGTCTTTTTTATTCAGATTTCAGACTTCATCACCACCACTTAAAAATCAGAAGTGAAATCAGACTTCAGACTTCAACACCACTTAAAAAACAAACGCCACCTAAGTTTATCTCTTAATAGTTCCATTAAGAGGCAACATCTGAATCGCTAAGAGGTGAATCTTGTTTGGCAAAAAAAATCTGTCTCTTAATGGTTATAAAATGTAATGACCCGGTTTCCAAAAATAACCACTTAAACCCACAAATACAGGAAACCACCCAATATGCGATCCAGAAAGGGTCGACTAAAATAATCTCCCCAGAATCATCTCAAATACAACGACAGTAAGAATATTTCTAACCTCAATAATAAATTATAATCGAAGATTTAGATCCTTACCGATCTATGATCACCCAACTGATAACAAAAAATAAACAACCTGATCAACATTAGTGAACTGGTAAATGGAGACAATCTTCACCACAATAATTACTGCTACCTTTTTTTTTCCCAGGCTAGCAAAATTGACCATACGGTCTAGTGAGTAAATCCATATTTTTGAAAACAAAATTGAGGGTTAGACCATACGGTCTAGTGAGTAAATCCATGTCATATAAATAATTCAGTAAAATCACTTTGACATAATGCCTTAAATCATGTAGTCATAAAGTAGGCTCTCAGGCACTACGAACCAATTTTAAATAAATTGACACTCAGGCACAATATTTCGCCCAGGTAACTAACCACAACAGTCGTCACAATTTAATCGCACACACCCCGATAAGACCGCAATCAATATCGGTTGTGGCCCACCACACGAAACAAATTCGCGGGCACTATATATATATAACCCTTTGCTCGGACCATCACAGTTCTAACACACCCGACTTCTGTTGTGAAAGTCCCTTTATTCCAAAAATTTATAATCCAACCACATGTATTTTATCACAGTTAACGGTAATAATTCAAACATACCAATTTGGAATAACATCAAAATAATAACCATTTTATAATATATGCATTTCAGTTCGAAAATGGTTAAATGAAAAACTCACATCGATCACGACGATACTCTTAAGTTCTTAACCGGTAACGAATCTCGAAACTGAACACAAATCTTGATGCAAAGAAAATACAATCTGTTTATAATCTTTCAAACATCCTTTCATTCTTTCCTTTACCTTCGAAGTCCTCCACAGAGAAAATCATAAACACCACCAATACTTTTTGATTTATAGAAAATTCTTATCACAATCAATTGGAGGCGGTGGTCATATATCATCAATATTTCAAAATAAACCCTTTACTATAGATGAATAACACAATAAGTCCCCTAATTTTAAATAACACATAATTTTACTTAACGAGTTATTACATAAAACACTCTGAATGATTTTGTATTTTAGGACTCATTTAACCATTCAGCGTCCTAATTTCATTCAGAATAATTAATAAACAATCATATGAATTTGCACTATATCATAAGAGATTTTTAATCATTCTGCATCAAACCATTCAGCAAGTGCCAAACAACCCTAACACACACACACACACACACACACATATATATATATAGGGGCAGGTTCAAACGAGAAGCTAAACATTTTGCGAGAAGACGAGAAGTGTTTATTCATATATGATACACAAGCTTAATCATATATGATTAAACACATGTTATATTGGCAATACATAGACGTTTAATCATATATGATTAAACACACATACAGGCCGTGTAATCATATATGATATCACACTTCTCGCATTCTCGCAAAATGTTTAACTTATCGCATGATCCTTCCTCTCTCTCTCTTTCTCTCTCTCTCTCTATATATATATATGAAACATATATGCATGATGTCTTGGGGCATATCTTGAAAAATGTTGTGCCCTCTCCATAACATTTAATATTTGATCTTACTTCAACGAACGTCATTTAAAACTAATCTTAATTAAGTAATATCATTTCATTTAATCATTTTATTAATTACAAAATATCATTTCGAAAATCTAACTATTAATTAAATTTAATGAAAAAAATGGAAAATTGTTCTCTATATGTTATATGTATATGTATATATTAGAGTTGTTTATGGGCGGTACAGCCTGTTAGATCCGACTCGTTTGGATTGTTAAAAAAAGGGTTTGGACAATCATCTTTTAAAACATGGGCGGGCTAGGGGCTGCAGTGCTAAAATTAGTGGACGGGCTTGGACAATAAGAAAAAGAAGTCGGACAAGCCCACCCAGCCCGTTGTATTATTATAATTGATTAAATTTTAGACGTAGTTAATAATTTATTGTTTTTTTTACCAAAAAGATTTAGAAGTCGCTTTGGATTGGATTTCCACAACTGAGTACCAACCGTCACCCAAATATATATAAAAATGTGATATGTTATATAGTACGTCTTGAAACTCGATCTTGAAGGTGGAAAAAAAAATTTTATTGAAAAAACCCAGACTTTGAAAGTTGATAAATCATTAGAGAGAAAATGTCTATGCTCCATATTATTGTGAAAATACTTTTTTTCATACGCTATGTACATTGATAAATTTTATGTTCGAAAAACTTACGTAATTTAAATAATTTTACATAACTTATGATTTTATACAAGTTTTATTTTTCAAATGTCAAAAAAAAAAATAAGTCCGGTAAGCCTGGTCCGTTTATAAGGTGGGTATAGACAAGTCATAAGCCCGTAAAAACGGGTTTGAGTTAACCATATTAGGCCCGTTAGACAAAAAGATTATGTTAAGTCCAACTCATGCCCGTAAAAGATCACCTCTAGTGTATATAGGGTTGGGTTCCGGTGAGAAACGTGAGAAATGTTTATCAACCGTTGGATGAGAAATGAATGCACATTAGGATAAGATGCACCATATCAATTCCTTTATAAGTCACAATTCATGGGAGAGCTTGAGATTAAAAGGGATCAACGGTTCAGATCCACTTCTCACGTTTCTCACCGTTAACTCAACTTTTCACGATCGTCGGTGTATATATACACACACATAAAATCGTAAAATACAATATATATATATATATAGAGAGAGAGAGAGAGGCCCATTCATTTGCTAACCGTGATATTGGTGCTAACCAATCTCAACCGTAGATTGATGAGATCAATGGTCCACAATTAATTGATTTTTTATTAAAATAAAATATAAAAAACGGTTTATAAAAATAAAATGCATGTATGCACAGGGGTATTTCGGTCAAAATACATTTTCTTTTATATTTTAATTGAAATTTATTTTAATTAATTTTGAAGATAATCACGACATGAAATCAGGGAAAATCTTAAATTTAAATTATGCAGTTAGTTATTTTTGGGAGTTATTTTTTTAATTTGAAATTATCCTTTTTAATTTTAATTTCAATTTCAATTTCATCATCATCTCCATATAACTCTCCGTCTCTAATATTCCCGCCGTCTACCACCTTCGTCTCCGCCTTGCAGTCACCTTACATATCTCCGAGAGCCACCAGAGATGACCTGAATCCGCCCTCGACCACCACCACCAGCGCCACCACCACACCGACTTCATTTACTCACCATCGACTCCGGTATCCTACTGTGGGTCCCCCAACGACGATATCCCGAGCACTTCCTACACTCCAACGTCGGAAAGATGCGATTTTTCCGACGATACGAAGCTGAAAATCGTCAACCGTGTTCCTCTACTGTCTTCCGATAACAATCCGATAGCACCGCGTATCTCGTTTTCGTTTCCGGTACCTAAGATTTCTTTCGCGAAAGGGTCGGTATCGCATGCGAATGCGAAACTCAGGAGCTGCTATGTTTACGTAGGATATCACGGCCAAAACCCGAACTTGATACGGTTCTGTAAATGACTGAAATCCGAGCTCGAGGTTCAGGGGATTGCTTGCTTTGTAGCGAATAGATCGAGATACGCGGATTCACAGAGCCACGAGGTTGCCGATAGGGTCATTTAGAACAGTGAATCTGTGCATATATGCAGTCTGTGCATATATGCATATGCAACCTGTGCATATATGCAGTCTGTGCATATATGCAGTTCGATGTAAATTGTATATTCATATATGCAACCTGTGCATATATGCATTTGTGCATCTTTTAAGATTGCATATGTGCATATGGTTATATGTTAAGTTTCAAACTTTAATGTTTAAAATGTTTTTTTTATGTGCATGTGTGCATTGTGCAAATTATTAAGCCTTGATGTGCATATATGCATTTTGAATACACTAGAAACAATAAATTATTATATTTCAAAATAAAGATAACTATCAATTTAAAAAAATCTTTGAACTATGGAAAAAAGATAAATGTGGCATGAATTAGGATAAATGTGGCGTGGATTAGGAAATTACCAAGTTTAATTTAAAAATATTATATTTAATATTAAGATAACTACCAAATTAAAAACCTCCTTAAAATATGAAAAAAAATTTAATGGCCGAAAATTGTAAAATTCCAATAATACCCTTTGAGATTTAATAGATTGAGTGAATGACATAAATTCTAGGAAGCTTTTGATTGGTCGAAAATTGGTTAACACGGTTAACACCAATGTCATGGTTAGCAAATGAAGGGGACCCTATATATATATAGGAAAGAACCTCAAGTGATTTATTTAGGGGGTGTTTGAGATTGCTTATTTGAGGTGTTTTTTAGCTTATTGCGATTTGACACCGAAAATAAGCATTTTTGAGTGTTTAGATGAGGCAAAATTAAAATGGCTTATAACGGTGTCAAACTGCTGAAAAACACTTTTTGATAAGTCATTTGGTTTTAACTTATCAACTTATTTGAAAAGTGTTTATGACTTTTTTGGTTATTTTATATGTATAAGCAATCTCAAACACCTTTAAATAACAACTTGTTAGTTTATTATGTTTTGATAACAAATAAGCTAATCCAAACAATTTTAAAAAACTTTAATTTTAAGTTGATAAAATCTTTTTAAAATAAACTTAAGTTGTTTTAAATAAGCAATCCCAAACACCCCATACAGTCGAAGGTTGAAGGAAGAAACCTGCACTCTTCCATATAAACCGGCCGGCAGCCTTTCACCGGCAATCTTCACAATAACAACATCAATCCTCCTTCCATTTCCACCGCCGGAGTTTTCACCTCTTTCGTACTTCTCACTTTTTCAACCAATTTATTACAGAAATTTAACTCCAAAATGGTCGATAACAAGCGAAAACGAGGTCGCAAGACTAAATCTGGAGTACCAGAAACCCTAGATCTTCAAACCTCCAAAGCCACCACCACCTCTTCTCCCTCCGTCGACGACGTAGATCTCACACTCAACGACACTCCCAACACCAACCACCACCACCACCTCCGCCGCCGCCGGAAACCTCCTGTTCACGCCGAAAACCCTGAGAAAACCCTAATTGAGGCGAATGGAAATGGAAATGGTTCGGTGCTTGAGAGCGTGGTGATGGCGATGGCTAGGGTGATGCCGGCGATGGACGCGGTGGTGAAGGTGTTTTGCACACACACCGAGCCGAATTTCTCGCTGCCGTGGCAGAGGAAGAGGCAGTATAGTTCGAGTAGCAGTGGGTTTGTGATTAGTGGGAGGAGGGTTTTGACTAATGCACACTCGGTGGAGCATTATACACAGGTGAAGCTGAAGAAACGTGGTTCGGATACCAAATATGTCGCCACCGTTCTTGCGATCGGAACTGAATGTGATATCGGTGAGTCTAACATCTTTCATTGTAAACCTATTTTACTGAAATTGTAGAGATAAGGTGCATAGAATACATGGCCATGGTTTTTGTAACAATTTCCTTTTCCATTTCTTGTTTCAAATATGAGGATAACACATAGTGATTGAATTTATTTAGATTTGGGGTGTATACCAGTTGGGTTTAAAACGTCCAAACCCAACCGGTTACAAAATGTAACCCAACCCAACCCGCAATTGTTGCTGGTTGGGTTGGGTTGGTGGATTGCCATATTTGTTATAAATAAGTCTGTGGCTTTGGCCTAGCGGTATTGGAACCTTTGTCTTCCTAGGAGGTCAAGGGTTCAAACCTCGCCAAAGGTGAGGAGGATGTGTGAGTTTATTTGTTGCATTTGCCATATATGATTATTATATACTTCAAAAAAAAAGTCTGTGGCTTTGATCTTTGGTGACATAGGAGTATTGTCTATGGTTCTATTTAATCTTATACATCTAACAAATTGGTAATATTGGATTACTGATACATAAGTACATACAACAAGCTAATAAATTGTGTTTGCGAAAGATGAAAATATGATTAAATACCAACACTAATGTCTGTTGCCTTCACCCAACCAAGAGCCAATATATGTACATATTTATATAATTATATATTGTTTAGTTTCACACATTTGTATGCATAACTTAATTTAGTTCTTTTGTTGCTATTAAATTTACGGTGGATAGGAACATGTAAAAGGAAAACAAGAATTAGGCAAAAAAATGGTGCTCCAAAATGGAGAATTTGGAGGGTTGGGTTTAATTGAGTTGTTTGCGGGTTGGGCTGGGCGGAGTGGCTGTTTTATGTACAACCCTATTTTAGATAATTTCATTGAGAATTAGCATGGCAAGATCAATGTTAATTACAAAATTTTAGGTAATATATGGTTTTGGTCTATTATCATGTGAATCACTTTCTTGTTTTTTTGTTTTTCAAAATTTCACCATGATATATTAGTTCATGGAGATGCTGAATTTGGAAGAATGATGTCTTTTTGTTTGACGATCATGTGGACATTTATTCTTGTTATTGACTGTCATTTGCAGCTAATAGTTGTTTCATATGATTATGTGCATTGATTATTTCTATTCATTGATGAATATGTTCATACAATGATGCAGCTTTACTTACGGTGGAAGATGATGGATTTTGGTTAGATGTATCACCTGTGGAGTTTGGGGATTTGCCTGCACTTCAAGATGCAGTTACAGTTGTTGGGTATCCAATCGGAGGAGATACAATATCCGTCACTAGTGGAGTTGTTTCACGTATAGAGATCCTATCGTATGTTCATGGGTCAACTGAGCTTTTGGGATTACAGGTTAATGAAGCTTTCTTGACTCTGTTTTATGATCTTATTTGTATTTATTAACACACATTTATGGTGAACTTGTTGCAGATAGATGCTGCAATTAACTCGGGGAATTCTGGTGGGCCGGCTTTCAATGACAAGGGAAATTGTGTTGGTATTGCATTTCAGTCTCTTAAGCATGAGGATGCTGAAAACATTGGATATGTCATACCGACACCTGTTATAATGCACTTTATCCAAGATTATGAGAAAAATGGATCATATACTGGTAATTTTTGTAAAAGTTCTATAATTTCTTTGCATAATCTATTATCAACTCTTTTCTTCAAGACACACACACACACACATATATATACATATATATATATATACATATATAGTGGAAGGATATTTTGCAACCCTGAAAAAGGTTGCAACTCTTGCAACCCACATCTTAACCGTTGGATTCATGATCGGCGGTTATTTTATTTTTATTTTTCTGTTTTTTTTAATTAAAAATATTGGGCCCCATATCTATTGTAACCGCCGATCATGAATCCGCCAATTAAGATGTGGGTTGCAAGGTTTGCAACCTTTTTAAGGGTTGCAAATAAAACAACCCCTACATATATATATATATATATACATATATATAGTCACAATCATTTGCAAACCTCTTAATTCATACAAATCATAAGCCAATCTCAACCGTCCATCTAGTCTAATGAATATCTGGTTTCGTAAATATCTCGATTGTTTCCTAATCTAAAGCACTGATCATAAGAATGAACTCTGATCGTCTTCCATAAATATCCAGATCATAATGAATGAAACCTCATAATTTCCATTAATATCTCAATCGATTGGTTTGTATGATTTGTATGAATTAGGAGGTTTGCAAATGATTGGGATTCTCTACATATGTTGTAAATTTTGGTTTTATATATACTCGGGGGTTGTTGGCAGTTGCTGAATGGTTTGGTGCAGAATGATTAAGAGGCTCTTATGATATAGTGCAAAATAATATACGGTTGTTTTTTAATTGTTCAAAATGAAATCAGGACTCTTAATGGTTAAGGGAGGGTCATGATACAAAATCATTCAGAGGGTTTTGGAACCATTAAGAGGCAAACATTATTTTTGCCAAACAAGATTTACCTCTTAATGATTCAGAGGTTGCCTCTTAATGGAACTATTAAGAGGTAAACAAACAACCCCTCACTTGCGATGTTTTTGTTTATTTGTTATTTTTGTTAATGACAATAAGAAACTCTAACTTTGTAATTCTAGGATTAACTTTTATGTGTACTATATAGAACTAGTGTTCTTGCTCAATGTAGTAGGATGTAAAAGTTTCAGCAAGATTCATTCAATTTTGAAATCCTAAATTCTTTCAAGACGTTAGAATGTCTACCATGGTTTTAAAAAGCGTGTGAGGCGTCCTCGAGGCGAGGCGGTCCAAAATCGCCCCTGAGGCGGTGCCTCTCAATCCCCAGACGAGGCGTATGCCTCAATCGTCTGAGGCGGTGATTGAGGCGGTAAGGCGTGAGGCGGTAGAGAGGCGTACGCCTCAATACAGAGGCTAAATTATTTTAAAAAATGACTAAAACCTTCTCTATTTCTTTTTTGAAAACCTTGTTCTTCTCCGGTTCTCCTAAGCCCTATCTGCTACTCGTCTATTGTCCTTCTTGAGTTCCATTTTTCTCCCGTTTTCTTTGCATTTTCTTCTTGGATACTCTTCGGATCACAGAAGTATTATGTATATGTATGTATCTACTGGATACATTTCTTTTATATTTAGTCTCTACTACGTGTGAGGGTCACAGTCACACTTCTATCACACTTTGTTGATATTTAATATATATACATATACACACACACATATATATATATATATGATATGAATAGATCAATAATTTTTCTCTTTGTTAGTACATGTACATCTATATTTCGTGATTGAAAAAAGTATATGTAAATCTTTTTAGTAATTTAGTATGAAATACATATTTTGTGTCAAGTACTCAAGTGTCAAGTGTGTGTGTATATATATTGCATATATTTTCGAGCAGAAGTAGTGGAATGCAGATTGGTATATATATATATATTTCCGCCTCGGGGCTTACGCCTCGGACCGCCTCGAGGTTTACGCCTCGGACCGCCTCGAGGTTTACGCCTCGCCTCATTAAGGGAAAACGCCTTGAGGCACGATTCCGCTTTTTAAAACCTTGATGTCTACTACTTTTGGAACCTATGCTAGATTCAAATCTTCATCCATAAGAAATGTCGGTGTTAGCAGCTTGTGCAACCATTTGAACAAAAGGAAATTCTTTATGTGGATTGCATATAAACCTAATTTGATAATCCTAATTAGTATGATTGCAGAACTTTCCTAGCAGACACTTAGATGGTCGATTACGTAAAAGGAACACCTCAGGAATAGCAATTAACCTTAAAACTCTTAGATGGTCGATTACGTAAAAAGAATACCTCAGGAATAGCAATTAACCTTAAAACACTTTGCAAGTGAAGCGAGCAGCTTTGCACCAAAGTCAATTCCATCCAAGCAAGCCAAACCAGAAACTAAAGCTGCAAATGTAATTATGTCAAAGGAAAACCAACGGAATGATGAAGAGAAAGAAAATTAACTGTTCTATGGAAGCAAAACTATTTAAAGAGCATTGGTAAAAAATCATAATGGACCTGCATAAAGAAATAAAAGAACCAACCATTTGCAGTCTTGAGAATCAATAAATTGAATATTTATATCTTTGGAAGGAAAGATTGCAAACAATTACATTGCAAAAGTGGAGATGGAAAAACATCGATAGTATTTCACTTTTACGAGGGATCATGAGTAGTACACTGATAAAGAAAGTAATCCTAACCATTGAAAAACAAATAAGTTCTGGATTCATATAAGTGACAATAAAAACAAATTTGAATTCATGAATCCACTTGTGCACTGACCATAGTTACATCATGAGTTCATAATTGATTAAAAAAGAAGCCATTTGTCTTGATATAAAGGTGCTATACGTATACATAGAGGTTAAACCGCTAATCTGATGTAATTCCCTTCTCTTTGAAAGGATTTATTGAGTAAAGCACCAATCCTACCACTGTTTCCTAAATTTTGGTTTATATATACTCGCTTGTGATATATTGTTTATTTGTTATCTTTGTTAATGACAATAACAGCCATACTTTGTAATTTTAGGATTGACTTTTCTGCGTTTTATATAAATTTATTGTGGTTGTGACTTGCTTATTGTAATAAATCCTGGGTTTGAAACTTCTGAATCCTTATTAGGTTCCCCCCTTTGTGCCACTGCTTTCATGGATGCATAAGCACATAGATAGGTCTTCAAAGTTCCTCCCTCTCTATATGGAAAATTGTATGAGGTGCGTGTGTGTGTATATATGTAAATCTTACAACCTCTGCAACCCACATCTTAACCATTGGATTCATGATCGACGGTTACAATATATGTGGGCCCAATATTTTCAATTAAAAAAATCAAAAAAATAAAAATAAAATAACCGCTTATCATTGATCCAACGGTTAAGATGTGGGTTGTATGGGTTGCAAGATTTACATGGGTTGCAAATTAACCTTGGCCTATATATATATATGGTTGGGTTAAGGGGAAAACCACAAAAAAATGGAAAACTAAGGAACACCCTAATAACCATTCATTTGTCCAGTATGCACATGTGCATAAAATGCCCAGGTGCATAGAAACCAAAAAACATTTTCAATGACTTTTATGCATATGTGCATACCGTACAAGTGCACGGATATTAGGGTGTTCCTCAGTTTTTCATTTTATGAGAGGTTTGCCCCTAAACCCGAGTCTCTCTCTCTATACGTGTGTTGGGGGGGGGGACCAAATCTGCAGACAATATTCTATAAGCTTGCTCATAGGTTCTTTATGGTCATTGAAACTACCAGTGATCTCTTATGGATGGGATTTTGGTTACCCTTTGCCGTTGACATAACATAGAAGTGATTCTTTGGTAATCCTGTGCTCGATATTGTCGGTGATGCATGTGAAAGCATCTAATGGAAAAAAAACAATTCCATGTTAAACACATGAATGAATTTGTAGATATGATGTATTCTTGTAGCCTAGCTCATTCTGCTCGGCTGAATTTAATTTCGAACAAAATTTCATCAATTTCATTTTTATTTCATGATGCCAGGATTTCCCATTCTTGGAGTTGAGTGGCAGAAGATGGAAAACCCTGATCTGCGAAAGTCGATGGGGATGAAGGATAACCAGAAAGGTGTTCGTATTCGAAGAATTGATCCCACAGCTCCTGAGCATAAAGTTCTGAAACCATCTGATATTATCCTCAGTTTTGATGGGGTTGATATTGCCAACGATGGAACAGGTAACAGTGTATTATACATCAATTTTCTTACCTTAACCATGTTCAGTTTGTTGACTGTGTTGTGTTGAATCTTTTTGTTTTCTTGTTTCCGATTTCATGACGGTATTTGGCCTTACTTTTTCAATTTCATATTGCGACTAATGTTCTTTTTGGTTATTAGTTGTCTTGATTATCTGTTATTGCAAGTGTCAACTTTTGGATGCGTTATTGGCATTCCTAATGCCTGAAATATATGAATTTTCTTTAAGGACTAAATGCAAGAAATAGTAACGTACTTTCCAATATCTTTTTATTATAGCATTGTACTTTTATTTTTTATTTATTTCTAATTTTGTAGAACTACCCAATTTGAGTTTTGTTGTTTTTTTTATTTTTAAATTATTATTATATATTTAAATGCAAGGAAAAACACATGTTAGCCGTTGCGCCATGTAAGCAAAGAAAATAATGGATAGATTTTCCAAAGAAAAATGCCCTAATAAAATATAATTCGAAAGTACATTGTTGTAGTAATAAAATGGAAGTACAATGCAATGATAAAAAATATTGGAAATACATTGCTATTTCTTGCATTTAGCCATTTTGTATAATGGTGGCAATGGTAACTTTTTTCTTGTCAACCTTTTGGCGGGTTCTTTAAGATGACTAACTTGAGTAGGAAACAATCTATACAAAATGTTTGTGAGCTACTCATAGCTGAATTTCTAGTTCTCCTTTACATTTGGTTTCCTATTTGGTTTTTTGTGCCTCGTGTGACTGGTTATTTAACTACTCTTCTTTGGTGTGTTTCAGTTCCTTTTAGGCATGGAGAGCGGATAGGTTTTAGCTATCTTGTATCTCATAAATATACCGGAGATACGGCTCAAATCAAAGTCCTTCGTGAATCTAAGATCCTCAAATTTAACATCAAGTTTGAGACTCACAGAAAGCTAATTCCTGCACACAACAAGGGTCGACCTCCTTCCTATTACATCATTGCAGGATTGGTTTTTACAACCGTATCCGTTCCTTATCTTCGTTCTGAGGTGCACACTCTACTTAGACCTTTATGAGTATATTTTTATGCCCTGTCCAATATGTTCTTTCTGATGTTGAAGTAATTGAACCATGCTACAATCTTATTAAGAATTCTCATAGCACTAAAATCTTCCTTAGTATGGTTTTGATGAATAAAACTTTTCTTTGTTATGCTACAAAGTGCTGTTTGATGTGGAATGTGTGTTTATATGAGCTAGTCACTTCTAGTTTTTGTGCGAGTGTTATGACCACAAACATTGGCAATTGCCAGCTTGTCATTTCACCATTTTTTTTCTATCCACACCCAGACAATTCTCCATTATGTTATTTTGTTTTGTGTTTTTTACTGTCAAATGGTCGCATACGAGCTTAATATTACACCCTTCAGATATGGATTTGCGGTGTACTCTGTAAAAATGCCTTTCTGGTTTATGTTAATATAATTTGGGCGTATGGTGCTTATATTCATAATGAATAATGAACAACTAAAGCTGTAGCCACATGTATTTACTGATCATGTATGTCTTCAGTATGGAAAGGACTATGGATATGATGCTCCTGTTAAGCTGTTGGACAAACTCTTGCATGAATTGCCAAAGTCACCAGATGAACAGATTGTAGTTGTCTCACAGGTTTCTAACTGCCTTCCCCCCTCATTTTTGGTTTCTTTTCTACTGCTTTTCTTATTAACTTCCTGAACCATTTTATAGTCCTTATTTTTGTCAAATGGAAGTTCCAAAACTCATTATTGACACATTTATTGAAGGTACTTGTGGCGGATATCAACATAGGATACGAGGATATTGTCAATACTCAGGTTAGTCTTGTGCTTGTGATGGTTTAAAAAGTTTCAAATATTATGAGGTCTAGAAACTATCATTTTGCCAAACTAAGAAAAGAACCGTAAGTGCCGTTTTTTTTTCCTTGTTTTTATACAAATATTTGTTATTTGAGCTCTCTTGCAAGTATTGTTTTTAGTTGGTTAATTGTGGAACAACTATCCAACACGCATAGGGGATATGTTTTTATTTTAAGATGCCATCCTAATAATTTTTTTAATTTTAAGACGCTATCCTAATAGTTTTATCTATGGTGTACTTTTCCCTTGCAGAAGACTACAATTCATTCTTGGTCTCTATTGGTTAGATGGATTCACTGCATTAGACCTGATACAAATACTATGCTATGAAATTTAAGAAATTGCTCCTAATAGAAACACAATGCTATGAAATTGAAGAAATCACACCATGAAGATTAGCTACCCATGCATTCAAAAGTATGAAATAGAAAACCGAAAGACAGACTCTAAGCTAGACTTTAGCAAGTGAAAACATCAGTAAGTGTAAAATTTTGAAAAAAGGCAAAACAAAATAATAATCGTGTCTAGAGAATAATTTTGCACAATATTGAAGACTAAACCAAACTAAACAAATCCATTAACCTTTCCTCTGGCTCTACCCCATGATCTCATTGATTGTATACAATCCCTTGTTTGGAAAAAAAAAAAAGCCTCCTGCATCACACAAGATGACTCATTTTAAGGTTGGTGCTATGCTTGTGTCACGTGGCATGAATACTATGATTTTTACGACTTCTGTTGTTGGGGATGATTTAGAGGGGATTATAACCTAGAAGTTTTTCATTTGGAGAGAGTTTCATAGAGGGTATACAAAGACTCGGGGTACCTCTTAGACATTGAGGTGGTTAGATCTTGTAAGAACGCCTTATGTCAGAGTAAAGACGTCGATAATGTTAATGAGGTTTCTATGTTTGATAGGTGGGTAACCAAAACCAAACCAAACTAAACTGGCCAGTATATCCCACCCGAATGTGTGATCTGGGGAGGCCGGACGGTGGGGTGTAGAGCTGACCTCTACCCTGAATAGTAAAGCCGTTGTTTCCGTGAAGACCCTCGGCTTGTGAAAAAGTATTCGAAGAAAGAGAATAGTTGGAAACCAAACCATCTTAGCTTTACCTTGCTTGTTAAATGAGTGCGGTGTCTTCCCTTTTTACACTAGATATTGGAATATTATAATTTCAAGGGTCCTTGAGGATGAGATATGAGTTTAAGTATGGATCTATGGCATTGATAGTTTATGGGTGCATTTGGTACATGAGTTTGGAAGATTCTATGCAAATGAACCATGAAAATGAGGCAATGATGAACGAAATCAAACAAACCCGATATATCCCATTTGGAGGTGGAAAAGGGGGGGGGGGGGTTAAGATGTAAGGAGACCTGACCTCTACCCCCAAGAGTAGAGCGATTGTTTTCATGAAGATCATTGGCTTGTGAAAAGTGTGTCAAAGAGAGTCACATATTATAAATTTTTGAAAAGTTGGTTAAGAATAAGACTAACATATAAACTGATATTTCAAATAAACCCCTTCAATTGACACATACCTGTATATGGCAAGTTCGTCATATGTGTTTCAACTTGAAACTTGAGCGATAGGCTAAAACAGAATTTTGGGTTTGCTTGGTGTTTCAAATCTCAGCCCGTTGGCTTCTTTTGACCATTTTTTCCATTAATGACACAATTCACAACTTTTGAGTCCCATTCTTTACAACAAACCAAGTAAAGCTTGACTTTTTATTGATGTTGGCAAACTATAAAAATCTTTATTCATGTTTATAAACTGGTTTAGGTTCTTGCTTTCAATGGTCACCAAGTGAAGAATCTGAAGAGCTTGGCGAACGTGGTGGAAACCTGCACCGATGAGTATCTGAAATTCGAATTGGATTATCAACAGGTGTGTTCCTTCTTTTCTCTCCCTCTGATCTTTCCGTCTCTACACATTTGTTGTATAAGAATGGAGGATGTTGAACAAATTTTGGAAATGCAAAGTTAATTGATTTTGTAAAAACTAACCGAGTCTCAAATGGGTTGTTGTGCAGATAGTTGTACTCCAAACAAAGAGTGCGAGAGCAGCAACTGTGGACATCCTCTCAACTCATTGTATACCTTCTGCCATGTCCGATGATCTCAAGACATGAGAGAGAGACTGTTTTTTGCCCTCGATGAAATTAATGCAAGTTGAACGGAGATGGTTGGCGAACTGGATTGTTGACTTTTTTGAAGGGGGAGGGGGGAGGGGGGAGGATATATATACAGAAGGAAGTAGGAAGAAAAAGATGCAGGAATGGTAGTGATTTGTGTTTTAAAAAGCTTCTATTTTGATTCTTTAAGCCTCCCATTTGAATGATTTTTCTTCATGTGAAGAGAGGGAGGGAGGGAGGCTCATTGTATTAAATATCATTCTGGTAGTTTATATTGTTGTTACTGATGGAAATCATAAACCTTTTTACATTATAATTGAAAAAAATATATATCCTATGGGTTTAAAAGTTGATGCATGTTATGATATATATATATATATATATATATATATATATTGAGGGAGGATCATGCGAGAAGTTAAACATTTTGCGAGAAGGCGAGAAGTGTTTAATCATATATGATTATACGGTTTGTAAGTGTGTTTAATCATGTATTAAACGTCTATGTATTGCCAATATAACATGTGTTTAATTATATATGATTAAGCTTGTGTATCATATATGATTAAACACTTCTCGTCTTCTCACAAAATGTTTAACTTCTCGTTTGAACCTACCCCTATATATATATATATATATATATATATGTTGATGTTTGAATCACAAAGATTGTACTAGGATCTATTGGAGGACGATTGTGTTTGTGGGGTAAGTGTTTCATTAATTTTTGATGCCTTTATGGATGGATTCAAATCTTTGTATCATTTGTTTATTAGCAGTTTAATGGAACTTATAGCTTATTCGGTTAGTTATATATACTTTTTGGTAGTGGCTTAATTATATGAAAAGTGGCTTATTCAGTATGCTTCTTGGAGGAAGTTTTATGCAGATAGCCATGTTTTTTTCCAAATCTGACTCTCAATTAAAAAAACCGTTCCTTTCATGTATGATTTTTTTTTTCTCAATCTATATAGAAGATTAATCCACTCCCACAACTTTAACCATGTATTCATATGTTAGGTTTTGATGAGAATTGTGAGAACAAGGGTGGTGTGTGGAAGGTTTGTGTCGAGCTTCCTGATGCTTACCCATACAAGTCTCCTTCAATTGGATTTGTAAGAGCATCTCCAACAGATATGCTATAATTTCTCTAAAATAGAATAACAAAAATCAAAATCTTTAAAAAAAATACATTCAACTCCAACAGCTACTCAAATTAGCAATTCTAGTATTTACTATATTAGTATTAGAATATTCAATACATTTAATAAAATATTATTTTCTCTCATAAACATTTATTTTCAATACCTTTTAGTGGTGGAAAAGAATAAACTTAGTATTTCTCTTTCATATACAGACTTTTAAAGATTTCTCTGAGTTTAGAGATAATATAGCATTGTTATTGGAGCACATAACTCACCTAAATCGCCAAAATTTCTATTAATAGTATATTTGTTAGAGATGCTCTAAATACCACCACAATGTTGATTAACTTTCAATAATTCATTATTTATGGTCTATTAAGAATATACCATTTACCAAATTAAGTTGGATAAGCTGAGATCACTGTTCTAAAAAACTCGCCTTACAGCCACCATGGCGTACCATGACACCAAGGTTTGTGTCTCACGCCACGTTATGCCCATGGCACGCCATGACTTAATGCACAACTTCGTAAATATTTGATTTTTCTTTATGTTTTTAATGTCTTATTTGCAAGTTTTTTAATATATACCATAATTTAACTTGCTTATTACTATTGACTCATTGAGTAACACTACAAAACATACGTTTATATATGATATTATATATGAATTAGAAAAATGACGTCATAAGTCACGCCTTGAAAACGCCATGGCTTCGCCGTGGCTCCTAAGACTTGAGGCTTGGTCTCGCCGCCACGCCACGCCTCATGCCATTTAGAACCTTGGCTGAGATTAAGGTAACAGGTTTGAATAGAATAAGGAGTTGTTTACTAAAACAAACTAGGTAAACACGGATATGGTAATATGTTAAGCATACTTTAACCGGGTAAGTGAGCATCTCCACTCTTACCAAGTCAACATTTCAATCAACAACATTTGTTGAACGACATTACTCTCTTATCCGAAAAACGTTTAGGTGAGTACAACCCATAAATTTCCAAAAAATCAATTTTCTTATATACTTTTCTTTTGACCCCCAACGGTTAAGATGTGGGTTGCATGGATTGTAAAATTTACATGGGTTGTAAATTATTCTTGGCATATATATATATATATATATATATATATATATATATATATATATATATATAGTGGAAGGATATTTTGCAACCCTTAAAAATGTTGCAACCCTTGCAACCCATATCTTAACCGTTGGATTCATGATCGAAGGTTATTTTATTTTTATTTTTATATTTTTTTTAATTAAAAATATTGGGTCCCATATCTATTGTAACCGCCGATCATGAATCCGACGGTTAAGATTTGAGTTGCAAATTAAACAACCCCTATATATATATAGGGGCAGACTCAAACGAGAAGGTAGTCAATTTGCGAGAAGACGAGAAGAAATATGAGTCACATAATTTATTAATTAAAAAATAGCATAAATAATTTTTTTAAAAAAATTTAGAATAATTACAATTTGAATTGGATAAATCCTTAAAAATCTCATAATATCTTTTAAATTTATTTATTTTTTAATTTTAATAAATTCATAATATTTTTATCAAATTTATATTATTATTTTCTAGATAAAATCATAATTTTCATCAAATATCACATATGATATCCATAACTAATTCATTATTTATTTCACCATTTATTTCTCTATTTTTTAGATTTACGGTTTGAATCACATGTGATTAACTTCGTTTAACATGTGATATATTATTATGTATCACATATGATCCCACTAGATGGATTTTTGTAAATATCACATATGATAATATATGTCTGAATATAAATGAAAAATAATCACATGTGATAATATTTACATCACAAAAAAATCTATAAAATATAAATATACATAATCACATATGATTAACTAAAATATATACACTTATCACATGTGATAATATTTACATCACAAAAAAATCTATAAATAGAAGTATACATAATCACATATGATTAACTAAAACATATACAATTATCATATGTGATAATATTTACAGCACAAAAAGATCTATAAATACAAGTATACATAATCACATATGATTAACTAAAATATATACAATTATCACATGTGATAATATGATATGTGATATGCATAAATATTCATATAATGATATCACATGTGATATTTGGTTAAAATTGTGAATTTTTTTATTATAAGTATATTTAGAAGAAAAAAATTTAATAAAAAATTTAATAAATAATTGAAATTAAAAATTAAATAAATCTAAAAGATATAATGAGAATTTTAAGGATTTATCCAATTTAAAATGATAATTATTCTAATTTCTAAAACTATTTTTTATTTATGTTTTTTTAATTAATAAATTATGTGATCCACATTCCTTCTCGCCTTCTCGCAAATTAGTTTACTTCTCGCATGATCCTCCCTCTCTCTCTCCCTTTATATATATATATATATATATATATATATATATATAAGGGCAGGTTCAAACGAGAAGTTAAACATTTTACTATGAAAATACGGATCTCTTGAACATATTCGAGGTTTTTCCTCCTCAGCTCTAGCTTTACCCAAATTCCTCTCAATAGTGATTGCTGCTTCATTGATGATGAAAGACAAAAATCAGTATGAAGACAGAGTAAAAAGTCATACTTATTACCTTTACCACCCCTCCAACTCTAATCCTGCATTCAAATTCAAATTATATGTTATGTACTTTTCTTTTCACTATATTTATCGTTGGAATTATTCGAATAGACTACCTGAATCATTATGCAAAAAGGGAGAAAGTTCCGAAATCTGCAGTTGAAGAAGATGGACAATAGTGGTGAGAAAGATATCAAAGGGTACACTTCAAGCGGAAATGGTCAAAGTCATCGAGAGCCATCAAGAACAGAAGGAAGGTTCCAATATATATTTAGCAGAAATGTGACTCTCCACAAGAGTTATCGAGAAGAGAAGGAAGGTTCTAATATATATATTTAGCAGAAATGGTCAAAGTCTAGCTGACGTGAGATGTGTCATCTTACAAAAGGGGCTTATCTGCTACAGTGGGGGCACAAGGGAAAGACATGATTAGTAAAGATCACCAACTTGAGTGGGCAATTAGGGATGTCTGGCATGCCAAAAAGGGAATAAAAGCTGCAAGAGACCCACCCATAAAGTTTTGTCTACCATTCAAGCTGCTTCCATGCTTTCCTCTTCTAGTGTGTGTGTTTTCATCTGGTGATGTTGCCATTATTGGGAACCAAAACTAACTTTGCAATAAGGTCTCTATCTTCCATTCTCTTTTCAAGAATCTTTTAGCCAGTTTCTTCATTCATTTTCCTTCAATTATTAGAGAAATTAACTCAAATAGCCAAACTAAAAAAATGCTCTTCTAACCATTTCTCTCTAAGTCTTGCACCAATATCCAGGTCCTAATTGCAAACCTGGATAGAAAATGTCTTTTTTTTCAATTTTCCTAAAAAAAGTCTTTTTTTTACCTGGGTCCGTAATTGCAGATGTGGGGTCCACAATTGCGGTTCTGGGTATGTATTTTCTTTTGTTTTTAAGTAAAAAATGATCACATTCGTTTTTTTTTTTGTGTGTCGTTTAGCCTGGTCCACAACTAGGTATTGCGGAAGTAGTGATATGTATGTAAAACCGGGAGAGAAATGGCTAAGAGACCAATTTGGCTATTTAAGTCAATTACCCCAATTATTATCTTTGGTTCTTGAGAGTTTTAGAATGCTGTCATAACTTCTTAAAATTCCTCACCATGGCTAGAACTGTCAGCCAAGATCACCAAGAAGATGGCATCTCAGTTCACTTGCCTGCTCAATCTGAGATCACAATTAGTCCACCACTTCTCTGGTTGATCATATCTGTGGCTGCCATCTTCTTCATTTCTGGTATTCTTCATTTTCTGCTTAAATTAATCAAAAAGAAGAAGCAAACTTATCATCCATCAGTCTCACAATCCAACAGATACAACCAACTTCACCATCCTCAATCTCTTGGAAGACAGCTTCAACACCTTTTCCGGCTACAAGATTCCGGTTTGGATCAATCTTTTATCGACAACCATCTGCCCGTCTTCGACTACAACGCCATTTTGATTTCGGGATTGCAAGACCAATTTGATTGTGCTGTGTGTTTGTGTGAGTTCTCACCTCATGACCACCTCAGGTTGATCCCAATTTGCAGCCATGCTTTTCACACTCATTGCATAGACACATGGCTTCTATCAAACCTCACATGCCCTCTTTGCAGGGTCAATCTCAGCATCGAAAACCACCCGTTACGTAATCATAACCGACCAACGGAAAACTTCAACGTCGCTACAAATAACATATCAAGTGAGATAAGTTGCGACGAGAAGAATCTTGGCAAGAGGGTGTTTTCCGTGAGGCTAGGAAAGCTCACGAGCTTCGATTCGGGAGAAAGATCGAATGAAGGGGAGATTAGTAGGTGTAATTTGGATGCAAGAAGGTGCTTCTCAATGGGTTCATTTCAGTATATGGTTAATAATATTGATCTTCAAGTGGCATTGTTTGATGTTAAAGATAATGTAGGATGTGGTAAAAGTGAAGATGATATGAACCAAAGGAAGATTAAATATGAGAGTTTTTCTGTCTCTAAAGTTTGGTTGTGGTCCAAGAAAGGCAAATTTCCAGTTTGTTCATCAGAGAATGGAGTTGCAAGTGATTCTTCTTCTTCTCATAACACTAGAGTTCCTGGCCTATGATTTCTCCCCAAAATTTGAAGTATTGTTCCTATGAAATATTCACTTCTTTGTGTAACACTTATCCATTTATCTAAGAACAAAGATACTATAAACACATAATCTGCATAGTAATTAGCAGAAAATGTACTTAGTTTTTTTTTTTCTTCCATAGGTGGTGTTTGTTTTCTAAGAGGTGTTTTAAGTCTGAATTCTGATTTCGGTTCTGATCCTTTTAAGAGGTGGAGGTGGTGCTGAAGTCTGGAATCTGAAATGATAAAACTGTTTGTTTTTGTAAACTGACAAACTTCTGAATATGTATAATTGTGTGTTTTATCCCTCAAAAATTCTACTTAAATATATCAATTGAAATGAGCATCGATGATTGAAAGACAAAACAAAAAAAAAGAAACAAAAGAAGAATGCTGACAGATTTGCGTACCAGTGGAGTTTTAATCATATCTCACACTAGAAAGCCAACACTAAGATCTATAATCTTCGTGTTTGTGTTTTTACAAATTCAGGTTGCATCTGGGCTAAATTGCAATCGAAAGAATGGTGTTGGACAGTAATAAGAGGAGATTTAAGAGATAGGGTTACCACTTTTTTATCTGAATCATATAAAGAGATAAGTAGCTCTGAAAATAATAAAAAAAACAAACGAAATGAATTATAAAACTGTAAGGGTCGGTGGCAGTTACAATATCGTATTTCAAGTGATTTACTGTCCCAAAAATGATAACAATAAATCACGTGCAACTGACCCGTTACAACAAATGCGGAATAACGAGATCTAAATATTGTATATTTTGGTCTATTGATTCATACCGATCCACAAGCGTAAATATAGCAATTATCGAATATACGATAAAATATAACGAAACAGCAAATAAATCGAGACAACAATATTTAATGTGGTTCCACTATCAGTGTGATAATGTACATCCACAGGGAGAGAGAGATATTTATATTACCAACCGGGAGAAATTACAACGTGTTTACGAGATCCTTGGATCAACAAATCAGCTAACCAAATGTTCCCCCAAAACAAGATATATAAATATATATCAATGATATATATATATATATATCAACAAAGAGGAACAAGGAAGAAGAAGAAAAATAGAAAGAATACTTCTATTTTTGTTGGTGTATTTTTGGGATGGAATGATGCATGTATTTATAGGGATAGAATGGTGCAAGAAGACAAATGGGTATGGGTTGGCATCTAGTTGGCATCCAAGATATCTTCCATATTTCCCATGCAAAAATAAAATCCAAGTCAAGTAAACTTCCAAATATATGTGGCTTAAATTAATCCACATATCCAAGCTTTAAACACTTGTACATTGTGTTTGGTGAGTTGCAACACTAATAAAACTTATCTGATTTAAGTTTTTCAACACTCCACCATAATGTGCAAATCACCCGACGAAAACCAAAGCACGAACCAATCCCCCGAATACGGACAAATAGTTGATAGAGATTGACACGAGGTAACATAATGCATTTTGATCGTGACGAGCTTCGGCTCGGCCATCACCCGTCAAAAACAAAAACAAAAATCCTCAAGTGAGCAATCTCAATAGACGAACGAGTTAAGCAACCTAAAAACATGTACCAAGTAATATCTCCCCAAAAGATGTCGCTATGTCATCTGTAGCAATATTCTCATCTCTCCCACAAGGTGCCAAACGACACTAACACAATCTGAGCTGGATCAAATTCGAGCAATGCTCGAATGCGGCTGGCGGTAACGACTTGGTGAACATATCTGCAGCATTATCTTCAGATAATATTTTCTTCAAGTACACAACCTTTGCGTCGTGTAAAGCTACCAGAAATGCATCACGCACATTAATATGCTTTGTTCGAGAGCTGAACGCCAAATTTGTTGCCAAGTGAATAGCACTCTGGCTATCACAATTAATACGAACAGTAGTCTGCTTCAGGCCCAAACCATACAAGAGTTCCTGTAAATGAACTGCTTCTTTAGCAGACTCGACCGCTGCAATAAGTTCAGCTTCGGTAGTCGATAATGCAACAACAGACTGTAATCGAGATCTCCAACTGACAGCTGTTCCACCTAATGTAAAAACATAACCAGAGGTGGATTTCCAACTGACACGATCACCTGCGTAATCTGAATCGCAGTAACCAAGAATATCACAGTTGTTTTGCATACCATAAATCAGGCCGTGAGTTTCCGTACCTTTCAAGTAACGAAATACAATTTTCACTGCATTCCAATGTGACTTACCCGGGTTTGATAGAAACCGACTAATTACACCAACGGAATGTGCAAGATCGGGACGGGTGCATACCATAGCATACATGAGGCTCCCGACTGCACTGGCATACGGAATCTTTGCCATCTCAGCCTTTCCAATATCGTCTACCGGACAATCGTCTTTTGTAATCTTGATGTGTCTTGGAAGTGGCGTAGACACCGCCTTTGCTCCATCAAGATTAAACTGCTTCAAAATCTTCTGAATATAGCCCTTCTGTGTTAACCTGAGAGTACGAGACTTTCTGTCTCGAACAATTTCCATGCCGAGAATAACACGAGCTTCACCGAGATCCTTCATTTCAAATTCTGATTTCAACCTATCTTTCAAACGGTTGATTTCAAAACAATCCCTGCAAGCTATCAGCATGTCATCAACATAAAGAAGTAGATAAATAGAAACGCCACCGCTTGATCTATGATAGACACAAGCGTCTTTCTCACTACGCCTAAAAACCCAACGAGAGCATAAATAAATCAAACTTCTTATACCACTGTTGAGGCGACTGTTTAAGTCCATACAGGGACTTTTTCAATTTACAGACCCAATCAGGTTTGTTGTCGGAGATGAAACCTTCCGGTTGCTTCATGTAGATGGTTTCTTCAAGATCTCCGTGCAGAAAAGTTGTTTTCACATCTAACTGTTCGAGCTCCATATCAAGAATTGCCACAAGGGCCAGAAGGACCCGGATAGATGTGTGTCGAACCACAGGCGCGAAGATATCGTCATACTCGATACCCTTCCGCTGTGCAAAGCCTTTCGCAACCAGGCGAGCTTTATAACGCTTATCGTCTTTGACTTTATAGACCCATTTGCAGCCAATTGCACGACTGCCTTTCGGTAATGGACAAAGCTCCCAAGTGTTATTTTTAGATAGAGATTCCATTTCCTCATGCATAGCTCCTAACCACTTATCACAGTGGCTCGAAGCTAGGGCCTCCGAATAATCAAACGGCTCATCATGTACAACATGCAAAGCATACTCTAGCTGGTCAGTAAAACTCATATTTGCAAAATCCCAATCACCATACCTATTAGGAGGACGAATAGTTCTCTGGCTCTGCCTCGCAGGTACTGATACTGGAATTGTATCGCCTTGACCTCCACCATCATTCAGAATTTCTTCCTGAACTGAACTAACTGGATCAGAAGTAGATGTATCTGGTGGACTAACATCTTCTTCAGATTCTGATCCCAAAGTGAAACCACGAGCAGATGAGTTGGGTACAATAGAACTGACAATTATCTCATCTCCATCGGCTGTTGGAGAAACAGAAGAGATAATTTCCGGTTCTGGAGCGGGTTGTCGATTATGATTAGACTTAAACATAATCGACTCATCGAAGGTCACATGTCGAGAGTGAATCACCCTTCGGGTGACCGGGTTCCAGATTCGGTAACCCTTGATTCCATCTGTATAGCCGAGTAGGAATCCCTTAGTGGCTCTGGGATCTAACTTGTCCTGACCTGTCACATGAATATACACAGGACATTCAAATACACGTATGTATTTCAAACAGATACAACCCTTACCTCTCCAAATTTCTTCCAGAATTTTTCCCCCAATGGCTGAACACGGTAACCGATTCACAATGTGTACACCAGTGTGAAGTGCTTCAGCCCAAAACATTTTAGGGAAACCAAATGTAACTAACATACATCGGACTTTTTCTAACAAGGTCCTATTCATCCGCTCGGCGACTCCGTTTGATTGCGGATCGCCAGGTGTGGTGTAGTGTCGGTGAATACCTCTACGTGAACAAAAGTCTTTAAAGTTACCACTAGTGTATTCACCACCATTGTCAGATCTAAGCACTTTTAATTTTCTACCAGTCTCGACTTCGACTAATGCTAACCAAGTTTTGAATATTTCAAAAACATCCGACTTTAGCTTAATCACATACACCCAAAGTTTGTGCGAGAAATCATCAATAAAAATAACATAGTACTTACTTCCACTGAGGGATTGTGTCGAAGATGGTCCCCAAACGTCTGTATGAACGTAATCGAGGATCCCTTTGGTGTTGTGTTTTCCAACACCAAAAGAAACACGCGTCTGCTTACCCGAGACAAATTCTGAACAAAAGTCCAGACTCGTAGGCGTGTCAACTGCAATGAGTTTCCGCTTGCGCAGAATCTCCAAATTCTTCTCTGAAGTGTGTCCCAACCTAAGATGCCACAAACGCGTAGCATCTAAGTTTTTCGAACTATCCGCGACACACGCATCAGAGCTGACTGTTTCGCCTACCAGATGAAACAGGTTATTTTCTGCCTGCTCACCTTTCATCACAACAAAGTTCCCTCTGGAGATGCGCATACTCCCTTTCTCTATTCGAATCTTACAGCTAAGTTTGGACAGTTGTCCAACAGAAATCAAAGAACGAGTCATAGACGGTACAAATTTAACATTTGATAAAGTTCGAATAGTACCGTCAAACATTTTGATTCTGACTGAACCGATGCCCCGAGTGACACGCGATGTACTGTTTCCCATATAAATATGGTTACCTTCGAACTCCTCGAAAGTAGTGAAACAATCCCGAAATGGTGTCATATGGCACGAAGCTCCGGTATCCAACACCCAACGCCTGTCGCCTTGTGGTGCAGTAACCGTTGCTGAGAAGCCTGTATCTCTTTCGTCTGCAACTGCTGAAGATTCTGCTTTGGTCTTGTCCTTGTTTTTCAAACTCGGACAATCTCTGGCCCAATGACCTGGCTTGTGACAATAATTACAATTGCCACGTTGCATAGATTTCCCGCGATGACCAGGTTTACGAGATTGGGAGCGGCCACGAGTTCTTCCCCTGAGCTGATCGTCTTGGTCTCTTTCGGCAAATAGACCATGACTGTTGTGGTTGTTCTCCCGCGAACTGTTACCGATTTTCATCTGAATTCTCTGTTCTTCACAGATCATCCCTGCTTTCACGTCAGACAAAGATATGGAATCTCTTCCATAAATAAAACTGTTAGTAAACTGGGAATATTTTTCGAGAAGTGAATACAACAGAATCAAGGCGAGTGCCTCATTATCTGTGGCAAAAATAGAATATGTTGCCTTCAACTTCATGATGATGTCTTTGAATTCAGTCATGTGGGACTGAATGGTAGTGCCTTCTTTCATTTTGAAGAACAGGCACGACCTCATCAATAACAGTCGGTTAGTCAAAGTTTTCTTGAGATAAAGATTCTCAAGTCTTTTCCAAATCCCTGCGGCTTTCTTTTCAGAAACGATTTCAGAAATTACATTTGGACCCATAGCCATTTGTAAGGTAGTGAAGGCCCAAGCCTCCATTTCCTTAGCTTCTAAGGTGGACATGTCCAGATTTATTTCTTCCGGAGCAAAGACTACGGGATGAACATCGTTTTTCTTAAGTGTTGCTGCTGTAGTAAACTGCCATTTATCAAAATCACCCTCCCCGTTCCATTTTTCTATTCTAATCCCGGCCCCCGATAATTTAAAAGAACCTTTTTGATAAACATTTGGGTCCGAGTTGGAAACGGAACCGGCGAATGGATTTCCTGAATCAACAGACATTTTTAACGAGCACTTATCGTGCGACTAAAAAATATACAATATAAGTCAAATTTAGATCTAGAAGCTCTGATACCAATTGTAAGGGTCGGTGGCAGTTACCATATCGTATTTCAAGTGATTTACGGTCCCAAAAATGATAACAATAAATCACGTGCAACTGACCTGTTACAACAAATGCGGAATAACGAGATCTAAATATTGTATATTTTGGTCTATTGATTCATATCGATCCACAAGCGTAAATATAACAGTTATCGAATATACGATAAAATATAACGAAACAACAAATAAATCGAGACAACAATATTTAATGTGGTTCCACTATCAGTGTGATAGTGTACATCCACAGGGAGAGAGAGATCTTTATATTACCAACCGGGAGAAATTACAACGTGTTTACGAGATCCTTGGATCAACAAATCAGTTAACCAAATGTTCCCCCAAAACAAGATATATAAATATATATCAATGATATATATATATATATCAACAAAGAGGAACAAGGAAGAAGAAGAAGAAAAATAGAAAGAATACTTCTATTTTTGTTGGTGTATTTTTGGGATGGAAGGATGCATGTATTTATAGGGATAGAATGGTGCAAGAAGACAAATGGGTATGGGTTGGCATCTAGTTGGCATCCAAGATATCTTCCATATTTCCCATGCAAAAATAAAATCCAAGTCAAGTAAACTTCCAAATATATGTGGCTTAAATTAATCCACATATCCAAGCTTTAAACACTTGTACATTGTGTTTGGTGAGTTGCACAGCACCAATAAAACTTATCTGATTTAAGTTTTTCAACAAAAACGTCATGCCGAATCAGATTCAGATATAAATGGTGACTAAGGGGCCGTTTACCAAACGCTTACCCGGTAAGTGCTTACCAGGTCAATTACCTTCCCGGATGTACATGGCAAGGACATAGAATCTTACCCGGTAAGAGCTATGACAGAGACCGAGAGTCTTACCGGGTAAGTGATGGTGACATGGCAAGGACATAGAATCTTACCCGGTAAGAGCTATGACAGAGACCGAGAGTCTTACCGGGTAAGTGAGGGTGACGACTCTTACCCGGTTAGCACTTACCGTATTAACTATTGCACATTATGTTGTTCCGATTGATTAGAATTTTACCCGATAAGTTAAATAATAGTGTAGATTCTCACCGGTAAGTAAGAGCCATGAGTCTTACCGGGTAAGTGAGGGTGACGACTCTTACCCGGTTAGCACTTACCGGATTAACTATTGCACATTATGTTGTTCCGATTGATTAGAATTTTACCCGATAAGTTAAATAATAGTGTAGATTCTCACCGGTAAGCGCTTACCGGGTAAGCGTTTAGGTAAACGGCCCCTAAGAGCTTGAAATGAAAATACAAACAACACCGTATTGCTTCATGAAACAAATACAGGCAGTTTCTCTATCAGAACTTTGAGTTCTTCGTCTATGATCTGTTTGTGTAGAATTTTAGATTAACCTAGCTATTATGATAACAAACATGATTATAGTAAAAATAACACAAAAACATATGTACCGATTAGTATAACAATCTACAATCACGTAATCCTCGTCATTAAGAACGAATGTAAATAATCACAGGAAACAGAAACTCGGTGCAACTTACATCCTCAGCGAGATCCAACGGCGCACCGGTGCCGGTGCCGGTGGCGAAACGTAACTTGACGAGAGGTTAGGTTACGTGTCCTCGTTCTCCGTTTCTGGATCACCGTTTTGTAATAGTTCATCTCATTGGTACTTGAAGGATTGTCAACCATTAACCGTCGATCCTGTGTGAAGGTCTTCCACCTTGGACCGGCGAAGATCTCCGACGATTCTAGAATCTTCCTGAAGGCGGCCGTAACTTTTGCCACCAGAAACAACAAGGTCGCTTGGCGAAGAACATTTGTGAGGATGGTGATTCAGTTACCAATGGCGGTAGAGACGGAAACTTTACCGGGAATCCTGCTTTAGCGGGTAATGGGGCGGGAAAGAGAATCTATTTTAATATTGAAACTTATCCTTACCTAATCTCATCCCGATTAAACATTTTAATTTATTTTTGGTCCTCGAGTTTTCATAAAAGGTCTGAAATAGATTTAAATCATTGATCATTTTTAATCAAATATCTATGCTTTAACATTTGGATGTCATTATATTTTATGGTGAATTTTAGATCCATGTTTTCGGTGACATATTATATTTATATAGATTGTTATTACGCCCCACCCGTGTTTGGGTGTTATGGGATATAGAGTTTTATCCGTGTTTTTATAAATTTGGAGTCCGCTTTCTATTCACATTTTGGGTGAGTTTCTGGGTTGCATCACTTTATAAATAATGTTTTATGCTGGGATCTTCGTCTTTAAAATTGTGTGGATTGGAAAAATGTTTATATTGGTGTTTCATTTGCCTAAATTGCATATTATTGGAAAATTAGTCGTTTTCATATCAAAGTAGATCATTTTGAAAGATTATGATTTAAATTGCAATCTTGCCTTTATACAATATATTTAATCATGTTGAAAACTCTTGAACTCACTAAGCGTTAGTCTAACATTTTTATTTGTCGACCTATGCATCAGGTCCCGGTTAGGGAAGGGTACTAGCGACCCTGTGAAGAGACGAGTACTAGCTATATGCACAAGAGTGAGTAGCTTGTGAAGTCTTCCGCAATTATCTTGGGAATAGCAACATATATTTGGGTTTAGTAGCACTCACCCTTCTTATTAGTCTTTATGTAAGACTCTATCCATTTTGTTGATGATTGAATCTAGAATAATATTTCAAGAAAAGACTTGTTGTAAAAGATTTTATCTTTCTTTGAGGCATTATTGAAAATTTTAAATTAGTTGATCTTTCCAAATTTGAGGGTGTTACATCACGTGTCAAGGTCGTCAGCTGCCAACGGGTTTTATCTCTTAAAATCCGCTTTTTGAGGCTTTAGTTGGTCATTTTGGAATCTTTGAAGAGGCACGTTTTCTCTCAACTTCAAGGTTAGATTTCACTCATCTTCCCTATCCTCTCTCCTTTAATGAGGTCCCAACCATAATCTTGTGAAAGTTATGGCCATTAATGGGATTCTAGAGCTCAAGTGAAGTAGCTAGCATCCTTGGAAAATCTCAAGCCATCATCCCCATCTCTAGGGTTTCACCATATAAACCTTAGAGGTGAGTTCTCTAACCTATATACTTGTATTAACATACTTGAATGCTAGTTAAATACACATATATACATTTATTCTTAAGTATAGTCCAAATTCTAGGGTTCAAGAGTTGTGGTTGATAAACCATTTTAGTCATTTATCGTTGCATCAAATGGTCATAAGGTGTTCATATTACTTGAGAAATATGTTTGGATTTGTTATTAACATGGGATGAGCAACATTTGAAATTGGGAAATTTTCATGACAAATACCATGCTATTGGGTTGGGAAGGGATATATGCATGGTTAAGGCTATTTAATATCATTTATGTTCATATGTTAGGCATTTGGGTTCTACTTCCTTGCACACGAGGATTTAGATGGCATGATATATTTGGTTATAATTGTTGGCCACATTGGGTCATTAACGAGTAGGCAATGGGGGACTTTATAGTCCTTGAGGTGTAACTCGTCTAGATTGGATAGACAATAATGTCCGTAAGTCCTTGAGGTGTAACTCTACGGAGTAGGCAATAAAGACATAAACGGTTTGAGGATTGTGATGCCTTGATGGCATGAGAACTGGAACCGGGACATGAGGTGTAATCCAATAACATCACGGGTGACTCCATTCACGTGCTATTGTCACCCACGATGGAAACGGGTCTCCCCCGTATTTCAAAAGATATCTCTTGTGTGTATTTGTTCAGGCGTGGAATATCTTTACACCGTTGAATGTTGGCATTGGTTCAACCTTTGGGTATATCGCTAACCATTAATTATGATGTTATTATCTCAATTTATAAATTGTCCAACCCTTAAGATCTCATTAGACTGTTGGTCTAACACTTGTATTGGTATTTTGTTGACTCACAGGTCTCACTAGTGGTGGAATCTAGGATGTTGGTTTGTCAACCGTGCATGTAGGAGATCTCGAAGTGCCGGTCTTTTAGGGATTCATTGAGAAGAGAGATTTTTGGTGGAATAGCAACACCCATATTAATCTAGTTCGAATTAATTTTAGATTAAGTAGGTTGTTGTTGTATTTTGTGCCTCGTTCTTTTGCAACTACAATGATGCAAACTAACCCAACTTAATTAGGGTTTTAGTTGTCATGAAACTTGGGATGTACTCGTATTTACTTGTTTCCATTTACAGGGTATATTGGACACTCGCATTTTAGATGTTATATTGCTGAAAATTCAAGTTTTTAAATTTACCCAATTTTTAGGGTGTTACAGTTTGATAGGATGCAACAATAAGATGTAATCTATAACAAGTTGTTTTGTCACATTCAGCGGAAGTGCTCTTTGTGGTTTGGATGTTGACAACAAACGACTCTGTGTTTATCATATTAAAAATATTTTTGACTTCAACAATCATTTTGTACTCTTTAAACATGATATGTTTTTAAATAATTATTATAACTTAAATAATGAGAATAAAAACAGAATTCGAATAATAAAATAAATATTTGAGTAAACTACAATTTTAGTTCTTGAGGTTTAGGGAAGTTAGTGGAAGTGGTACCTGACTTTTAATAGTTTAGAAATCATCTTTGTGGTTTGCATTTTGTTATGAAAATGGTCATTGATGCTAACTCAGTTAGTTGGGGGTCAGTTCAATCATTTTATCTCTCTTTTTTAATAGAAAAATATAACTATGAATAACATTTAGGGAAAACAAAAAGGAAATAGTTTTTTCCCTCTCTCTTCTTTCCCTCCCCGTGAAGTCGTGAACAGATAATCTCATCTACCTCTTCCCCTCCGGCAACCCTCCTCTACCTTCCCCCGTTAACATATAACACCACCCACTCCATCTCTGTTTCGAGAACAAAATCTAACTGGACCACCATAAAATTCTACTTTTTGTTCAACTCATCTCATTTACAAATCCTCTTATCTACCCTACCTATCTGCACCTTGGTAAAACATCGTTATCCACCCCTTAATCTGTAACACCCCGATTCTTGAAAGATATCATTTCAAGTTAATATAGAAACCGATATATTAAGGAAAAATAATATATTTGATTTTGGGCTTGAATCCTTGATTTTATAGTCTTGATAGATGAATGATTCAATTACGAGTCCAACGGTTCTTTCCGGAGCGAAAACGGAGCTATGACGAAGAAGTTATTACCAAAACAGTGTCCGGGCATATTTTGGTCAGAAGTACCATCGCTCGCGCCCGCGCAAAATATTGAGCGCGCCCGCGAGCATCTGCGCTGTGAATTTCACTTAAATCCGACTTTTTCCTCATTTCTTCATTTCTTTATATCTTTTGATCCACAACTCCGATTTGGGTGATTCAAGTTGCTAAGGTTTCGTTTTTGAGAGCTCTTCAAGGATCTAACAAGAGATTGGAAATCTATTGAAGTATACTAGAGTATTTTGTGGTGGTAAGCTTCTCATCTCTCACTATTCATCTTCTTCACCAAAGTTTTCTAGGGTTTCATCCACCCTTTGTTCTCCCTTTCATAGATTGGAGGTTTGTAACCATTTTGGTGAACTATAAGTGTTTTGGTTGGTGGATTCAAGCTTGGGTTAAGGTAATCTTCTATTCTCTTAAGTTATGGGAGTTAGGGTTTCAATTTTAGTTGAGGTATTCATGCTCATGGTTTGGAAAACGATTCTTTGTGGTTGATTATGTTTATGTATGGTTGAATATGTATGGATTTAGGTTTTGGAAGTTTTGTCTTGAGAATCCAAGTGTTCTTCAAATGAGCTCTAGTTGGGGGAAAGATCTAGATTTAGCCTAAATCTAACAAGGTGAGTTCAAGTTGATTTGTGAAAACGTTGTACATGCCAAAATGTCTATTTTAAAGTGTTTTATGTGTTTTACATGAAATTATCAAATGTTGGGTTATTTGCTAATCTTTGATTATTTGAATTATCTAACTTTACAAACCTTGTATAACACCCACATTTGGGGATTTTTGGGCATTTGATATATGTGTCACAAATGAATGGGTTTTGAGGTCTTATTGCATGAATGGATTTTTGGTCAAAGAAATACACTTTTAAATGTATGTCGGGTTTTATGCATCATCATGAAATGGAGTGTTTTATAAAGTATTACTTGCACTTTTATGTGAGGTACTTGAAAGAATGCTTATAGTCTCATTTTACGATTTTCATTCTTATCAGCATGTCAAGTTTGGAAAATGCATGTCATTTGTGTTATGAGGCATTTTGGAAATATAAGGGTATAAGTCATTTGGAAAATTGATTGCCTCAACTAATGTGGAGTTTTGTAATTATTACACTTTTAGTCGCGGTGTTTACATATCCGTTGGTCGAGTGCGTTTTATTGTATTTTATTTCATTTACCAATGGGTCAATGGGTTGCTAAGCCTGTGGCTTGGTATTTTTATTTGATTTGGGGTCTTTGGACAATTGTCCAGTTTTGGTAGCTCGACCTCGAGCCTTGTTGGCAATTTTGGATGAAGCTCGTTAGGTATCGGGTGAGATGTAAGTCCTACGAGCTGCACGTTAGGTATCGGGTGAGATGTAAGTCCTACGTGTTGCACGTTAAGGTACCGGGTGAGGTATAAGTCCTTCGTGCTCAAGTATTACGATATTGGATGAGGGGCTCGACATAGGGACCCGACGGGGTTGAATTTGAGTTTCCGTGGGTGTACGTTTAAAGCTACTGAGCCTGACATCCCTTGCGTGTACTTTTGTTTATATGACTAGTCATAACAACATAAAATGAGCTTACTTTGTGGACCGTCACATTTTATGGAATCGGGAATCCCCCGTCACCGAAAAGTGTTGTTTTTGGGTATTGAGTTTTATTATCCAAGTCTTCGGTGACGTTTTGTATAATTGGGTTTTACCCTTGATTTATGGGTTGAGTATTATTCCCCACCCATGTTTTGGGGTGTTTTGGGATATAAGGTTTAACTGTATCTTCATAAATGGAGAGTTCAATTTATACTTACGCTTTGAGTGAGTTTTGAGTTAAAAACTAATTTATGAATGGGTGGCTTATGTTGGTATCATTATCTTTGAAGTAGTTGGTTTGGGAAACGTTTTAATTGGTGTTCTTTACCTAAAATGTATATTGTTGGAAATGAGTCGTTTTCACATGTAAGACGTATCATATTGAAGGACTATAACTTTTAACCGCATTCTTTCTTTTAAACTATTATTTCATATATGCTGAAAACTCTTGAGCTCACTAGGCGTTAAGCCTAACCTTTTTATTTGTCGGCATGTGCATCAGGTTCCAGTTGGGGTTGGTTCTAGCGGCCATGAAGAGTTGAGCCTTAGCTTTGTGCGAATGTGAGTAGTTGGTGAAGCCTTCAGCAATTTTGGAGATAGTGACTATTATGGGGTTTTAGTAGCACCCGTTCTTACCATAGGCTTTTGTATAGAATGAATGTTTTTATTGAGGTTAAATCTTAATTTTTGGTTGTAGATAATTCCTTTATCGGTGTATTTAGAAAATTTTAAATAAGTTGCTATTTCCATATTTGAGGGTGTTACAAGTTGGTATCAGAGCTTAAGTTTGAGAGAATTAGGTATTGATATTTGGATGCCTAGACTCAAACTAGAGTTCTTATAAGTGATTGTAAGTGAAGTTGCGTATTAGGTACCTTAAGATGAGATATTTTGAGGATTGATTGAGTCGCTAGGAACGAAAAAATTGTCGAGGGTCGCAAGGATGATCGTGTACGGTACGTTCATAATGGCACCTGGCCAGTGTCATGGTAAATCTACATGCTACATGTGTATACTTGAACTACCTTGATAGGACGACCGTTGGGGTAGTGAGAAAGTTTTTAAGTGAGTAATCTAAGGAAAGGTTGATGTCTATAGCAATGTCACGTTGAAGTGATAGTTAAGTGTGATAAAGGCATTAAGTTGATCATCTTGAGTAAGAATTATTGGTTGGATTAGAACTATAAGTTCATTAGACCAATTTTATTTCGAGGAGAAATTGTAAGTTGACCCAATTAGTGGGTTCGTGGCTCTAAGATGTTTGATGTATCAGAATGGCAATAGTATGTCGAGATGATGGAGGAGTGTAGTCCTGAGATGCTGAGTGCCGACCAAATTCATGCACGAAATGTATTTCTAAAATAAGTTTGCATCAACTGTTTCTCATGTATTTGAAGCATAAAGTGTATTATACCTTGAAGTCTTGGTAAAACATTTAGCACTCATCTGATTTTAAACTGTGAGCTTAAGCATGCATAAAATTGTTTTGTTGTACACGATTGCAAGTTGTTATCTAAATTCTCTTCTTTCACGCCTCATGTTTAATGCTACTTCCGGATATTGTAAATGTCCATGTTTTAATGCCGCTTGGGTACTAGGGCAAGTAACTATGAGATTTTAACCTAGGCATTGGATCTCCTCCACGTATGTCCATGGTTTTAAAGGAAAAGTTATTCCCATATTTTGAGTCGGAATTTTTGAGAATTTTAGTTGTGCGAGTTTGTTAAATTTCATGGAGAGTGTTTTACGATGTCCTTTTTGCGTGAGTTTTAATTTTGGTTCACATATAAACTTGCGAGTTTATTCGGCGTCGTGTCCCATGTAAATTTTGTCAAAAGTGTCACTTACCTTTCATTGCATTCAAAAGAGGAAACTCTTAAAAGTTTAATATTCTAGCCATATTGTCGTCTTGCACACACTGTTGAGAAATGAAAATTTTGACACCACTTGATTTTAGCATTTATGAGTTTTGCGAAAATTCAGTTGAGTTTATGATGTCTCATCTTACGTCTTTTGCGTCGCGTAAATAATTTTGGGATCGTGTACTTGTGCATCATGGTGTGCGTTATTTTATGAATATTGTTAATTGACGTCATCCTACATGTTGTTTTGGGGGTTTCATTATCATGTAAATTATCTTTGGCTATATGCAAACGTCAATCGTCGCATGCCATGTGCATTGGATTTAAGTGTAACGTTGGTATGAGTGATTGCATAAACGACTTACGTTATTTTAAAACATGGTTTTTGTTCTGATCGTAATTCAATCATCAACTTTTACTGCTAAGTAATTTCCGCAATGCTTGTAACGAGTTAGTGACATCCATGCCGTTGTAATTTCTGTTATGGTCAAATGTGTTCATCTTTACGACCTAAAGCTTTAAACTCTATTTGAAATTTTATTTGTATTTCCACCATTTTACCGAACTTTGGAGATTAAACTGTTGCTTATGGGATTGTTGAGAATTCTTTTGCCGCAACGTCTTTTGGTTAAAGAGAAAGAATTTTTTTTAAAGTTAAAAATTGTGAACTTCTCTTTTGGAATGTACAAACAATTGTTGCACGTGTTGTGGTGCAAGAACCTATCTTCATGTATATAGTGTAAATTGTGCGCATGTTTTAATATTGACTTTATAAACGTAAGCATTGAACAATTCAAATTTTGGAAATGGTTTCTTATGCGCTGTGTTGTTGATCAATTTTAAACTCTATCAAATGAACGGTAGTGTATCTTTACCGCACGTTGATCGTTAAAAGGCTTACGTATGGGAAAGTTTTATAAAATTAAATTGGCATAGTATTTGGAAAACCTTGAACTCATTAGGTCTGTAGATTTAAACCCTGTCATGAGAGCAGTTATGTTTAGGGACTAAGGGAGTCCTTGGGATTTGAAGCGTCGGATGATCCGACTCGCGGTCAGTCTTGGATTTTGGGTTTCAGTTTTGAATCTATGTATGCATGGTTAATGGAGTTGGTATGTTTAAGCTTTTCCAGTTAGTTAAGAGGTGATTTTATAATTCGGTAACCATGCGGGATAAGGTCTTGTGTGATTACCTACGCTTAAATGGAGTTCGATTTGGTGGGATTGCTCGTCGGTGTGACATCATGATATAGGTCGATGGTGTATCGTCTTAGTAGGCTCCGCGATCAAAGGAAGTTCTTATGGTCCGTTTGATAAATTGTAATAAATGGAAATTTTAGCACTCTGTTAGGCGTCAACCCTAGTGCGATCATCTGTCTGGAATGAAATCTTGGACGGGATGTCCACGTTTTTGAAGTCACTGTTTAGTCCTAGGCGTCGACTTGTTTTCTTGGAGTCAATGGATCTAGGGATGTTTGGGAGATATCCCGGTTGGATCATGGGAAATATTGACATTTCGGTGATGGAGTTTAAAAGAAGGTTAGATAGTGATGATTATGTACCGATGTGTATAAGCATTCCCGTGGTGATAAAGATTGCATTATAGGAATGTTGTGGGGTTGGTGTTGGAACGGAGTTGAGTGTTAACCGGATCTGGATTAACCAGTTACCTGAAGGACGCATTGGGGCGCCTTGGAAGGACATCTTGTTCAATATTAGGAATGGATCAGTAGGAATCCGAGGATTCATGGGATTTGGGAATCGACTATCCGTATAGCGTAATGGTATGTTTCTGGTGGGAACTCAATGCTTGAGTCTATGGAAGTGTGGGAGCCCTTGCAGACATTGTGTCCGGGTCAACTTTGAGGAATGGATTTAAAGGTTGCGATGGTTCAAACCAAGCTAGTCGTTAAGAAATTTCGTCAAAGGACAATAACTCTTTAGTGATGATGATCTTTGGAGACATTTGGTGGGAATGTCGAGGTGGACTTTAAGTACAAATGAAATTTTGAGGAGACCTTGATGCGTCGTAATCAGAAGTATCTAAGGTAATTGTAAGAGTCGGTTTTAAAAAAAAAATATATATATATATATATATATATATATATAATTATTCTTACCCGAATTGAACCATAATTAAAAATAGCAACCCATGATAGTTACGGGTTAAAACCGTCATTTGCTCAAACTTCTAATAATTATATATATAAAAAAAATAACAAGTAAACTACAATTCTATCGTCCCTGTAATTAAACCGCCATTCTCACCTTCATTTCATTTTCTCTCTATCTCTAGAACTCTCCATCTCTCTAAATTTATGTCAATTTTGTGAAGCAAATCGAAGAAACAATTACATATTCGGAATCTACGTGAGGAGCCCTTCTTAGAGGTATAAATTTCTTCTTAAGTTATTTAAGTTGGTAAGTTAGGGTAGTTGAAGTTGGTTGGTAGATTATGATTATATATTGTAAAGTTATAATCATAAACATGTATAGGAATGTTTGTTTTTTTGTCAAAATTACAAACGGGTAAAGTTTAGAATTAAAACGGTGATATTTGTATCTAGATGTTTAACCGCACACCAAGTGATCGGTTTAATGTCTAAGTAAACAAAATCAGTGCTTAAGCTTATAATATAATCATTGAGTTTTAGGTTATGCGATTATTAATAATTGATGGTTTAAATAGGCAATCAAACGAGTTAAAGTTCGTAGTCGGTCTCGATTAATCACGTGTTACATCTCAATCCGATCAAGGTATGGATTTCATTTCTTTTGAATCGTGGGCAACTATTTGTTGTAGTTGACCCTTCCTAAAGGTGGTTCACCACCTTTTGATTGATCAACCGAACGTGATCAACAAATACGAAATTGTACACACACATACACATTGATTTTGGTTTATTGAATCAATTGTTTGAACATTTTGATGTTTTATTAAAATGTGTCTCGTATGAGATTGTTTATAAAAAATGTGAAGTATATAGATTATAATTTCTGTGATCGCCATTTGGGTAAGTGGCACTTGTTTAGTTTTCTTTGATTTTAGAAGAACCCAATAAATGGGCACATTATTTGGGATGCCTTCTATGGCGGCTTTGTTGTCATAGCGTCCTGCAGATGACGGTCCACCAGAGTTAAGCCTATGTGGCTTACGTGAACCCACTTTGGGAGGACTTGGCTGACTTTGTTGGCTCCAGGGCGGATGAATCGATTCTAGATTTTACCCACAGAATATGTGACCGTGGTTAAATTCACGGGGGATCCGTTGTGTGTGCCCGCATGCCGACCCAGTTCGTGTGGTTTGGCCACCCACGAACACAACGACAGGAATTGACGGACTTTATTTATATTACGTTTTGAAATTAAAGTGTGAATTGTTCTTGAAATTATTGTCTTTGAAAATTACTGAACATCTCTTTTGTTATGAACTTGAGTTTCAAGAACTTTCATCGAATGAATTTTTAAGTCTTCCGCTTCGTTATTGATGTTTTCATTATTATTTACAAACTTATATTATAATCCATTCACTAAGTTATGTGCTCAGCCGTGTTTTTGTTTTCTGACACGGCAGGTTCGAAGTGAAGTTTACGGGGACGGGACTTGAGATCGAGCATGTTATTTTGGAGTTCTTAGAATCACTTTGTTTTATCTTTCTAAGTTTATAAAGACTTTTGAGGTATGATAGTTTGGATTGTAATATATGTTTAGAGTTTATTAATAGCTCTGAATTTAGATATGTATTTATGTTAAGTCTCGTATATGACATCACCCGTTCCGGACCACGGGGACGGGGGATGTTACAGGAATACTTCGGATTGGGGTATTCTTGATGGAAATGACTAGATAAGGTCGTAAGTCGCTTTCGGGGTAATATGAGAAATCTAAGGTTGGGAGACAATTGAGATTTATCGATTAAGAAAATGATTAATCAACGACGCAACGTTCATCCTGACATCGGTGAAATATGTTGAACGTTGAGGTTTAGTTTGTAACGACACGTTATGAGAAACGCAGCTACAACCTCAACCAGAATGTAATCGGGTTTGTATATGAGGTGAAGTTTAAGTGAAGGCATTCCTTTTGGATAGAAAATCAATCGATCTTTCCAAGTGTGATGTTGGGTGTTTGGAGGTTCCAGATTTCGAGGACGAAATCGCTTTTAAGGTTGGGAGGATTGTAACACCCCGATTCTTGAAAGATATCATTTCAAGTTAATATAGAAACCGATATATTAAGGAAAAATAAGATATTTGATTTTGGTCTTGAATCCTTGATTTTATAGTCTTGATAGATGAAGGATTCAATTACGAGTCCAACGGTTCTTTCCGGAGCGAAAACGGAGCTATAACGAAGAAGTTATGACCAAAACAGTGTTCGGGCATATTTTGGTCAGAAGTACCATCGCTCGCGCCCGCGAAAAATATTGAGCGCGCCCGCGAGCATTTGCACTGTGAATTCCTTCACTATCGCTCGCGCCCGCGCAAAATATTGAGCGCGCCCGCGAGCATCTGCGTTGTGAATTTCACTTAAATCCGACTTTTTCCTCATTTATTCATTTCTTCATATCTTTTGATCCACAACTCCGATTTGGGTGATTCAAGTTGCTACGGTTTCGTTTTTGAGAGCTCTTCAAGGATATAACAAGAGATTGGAAATCTATTGAAGTATACTAGAGTATTTTGTGGTGGTAAGCTTCTCATCTCTCACTATTCATCTTCTTCACCAAAGTTTTCTAGGGTTTCATCCACCCTTTGTTCTCCCTTTCATAGATTGGAGGTTTGTAACCATTTTGGTGAACTATAAGTGTTTTGGTTGGTGGATTCAAGCTTGGGTTAAGGTAATCTTCTATTCTCTTAAGTTATGGGAGTTAGGGTTTCAGTTTTAGTTGAGGTATTCATGCTCATGGTTTGGAAAACGATTCTTTGTGGTTGATTATGTTTATGTATGGTTGAATATGTATGGATTTAGGTTTTGGAAGTTTTGTCTTGAGAATCCAAGTGTTCTTCAAATGAGCTCTAGTTGGGGGAAAGATCTAGATTTAGCCTAAATCTAACAAGGTGAGTTCAAGTTGATTTGTGAAAACGTTGTACATGCCAAAATGTCTATTTTAAAGTGTTTTATGTGTTTTACATGAAATTATCAAATGTTGGGTTATTTGCTAATCTTTGATTATTTGAATTATCTAACTTTACAAACCTTGTATAACACCCACATTTGGGGATTTTTGGGCATTTGATATATGTGTCACAAATGAGTGGGTTTTGAGGTCTTATTGCATGAATGGATTTTTGGTCAAAGAAATACACTTTTAAATGTATGTCGGGTTTTATACATCATCATGAAATGGAGTGTTTTATAAAGTATTACTTGCACTTTTATGTGAGGTACTTGAAAGAATGCTTATAGTCTCATTTTACGATTTTCATTCTTATCAGCATGTCAAGTTTGGAAAATGCATGTCATTTGTGTTATGAGGCATTTTGGAAATATAAGGGTATAAGTCATTTGGAAAATTGATTGTCTCAACTAATGTGGAGTTTTGTAATTATTACACTTTTAGTCGCGGTGTTTACATATCCGTTGGTCGAGTGCGTTTTATTGTATTTTATTTCATTTACCAATGGGTCAATGGGTTGCTAAGCCTGCGGCTTGGTATTTTTATTTGATTTGGGGTCTTTGGACAATTGTCCAGTTTTGGTAGCTCGACTTCGAGCCTTGTTGGCAATTTTGGATGAAGCTCGTTAGGTATCGGGTGAGATGTAAGTCCTACGAGCTGCACGTTAGGTATCGGGTGAGATGTAAGTCCTACGTGTTGCACGTTAAGGTACCGGGTGAGGTATAAGTCCTTCGTGCTCAAGTATTACGATATTGGATGAGGGGCTCGACATAGGGACCCGACGGGGTTGAATTTGAGTTTCCGTGGGTGTACGTTTAAAACTACTGAGCCTGACATCCTTTGCGTGTACTTTTGTTTATATGACTAGTCATAACAACATAAAATGAGCTTACTTTGTGGACCGTCACATTTTATGGAATCGGGAATCCCCCGTCACCGAAAAGTGTTGTTTTTGGGTATTGAGTTTTATTATCCAAGTCTTCGGTGACGTTTTGTATAATTGGGTTTTACCCTTGATTTATGGGTTGAGTATTATTAACCACCCATGTTTTGGGGTGTTTTGGGATATAAGGTTTAACCGTATCTTCATAAATGGAGAGTTCAATTTATACTTACGCTTTGAGTGAGTTTTGAGTTAAAAACTAATTTATGAATAGGCGGCTTATGTTGGTATCATTATCTTTGAAGTAGTTGGTTTGGAAAACGTTTTAATTGGTGTTTTTTTACCTAAAATGCATATTGTTGGAAATGAGTTGTTTTCACATGTAAGACGTATCATATTGAAGGACTATAACTTTTAACCGCATTCTTTCTTTTAAACTATTATTTCATATATGTTGAAAACTCTTGAGCTCACTAGGCGTTAAGTCTAACCTTTTTATTTGTCGGCATGTGCATCAGGTTCCAGTTGGGGTTGGTTCTAGCGGCCATGAAGAGTTGAGCCTTAGCTTTGTGCGAATGTGAGTAGTTGGTGAAGCCTTCAACAATTTTAGAGATAGTGACTATTATGGGGTTTTAGTAGCACCCGTTTTTACCAGACTTTTGTATAGAATGAATGTTTTTATTGAGGTTAAATCTTAATTTGTGGTTGTAGATGATTCATTTATCGGTGTATTTAGAAAATTTTAAATAAGTTGCTATTTCCAGATTTGAGGGTGTTACATAATCTATTTACACCCTTTTATTTTTGTCTCCCCATTAAATCGAAATCTTAAAAAGTGGCTTAAAAAACAGGAACATATATTTTGCTAGAGTACTGTAGTCAACAAATCTTATGAAAAATGAAAGAAGAGTGTTGATTAAAGTGAGCATCAATTAAAATTGAAGATCAACAACAATAGATGTAGAATAACACGTATAATGAGGAAGAGGGGTGATGGTCCGTGTACATACACATACAGAGAGAGAGAGATTACTTATGTGTGTGTGGATTTTCGTGGTTTAAATGAGTTCGGGGGGTGGAGATTTTGCAAGTTCTAGAGATTTGATGATGTTTGCCTAAAGGAGAAGAGTAGAACGAGGAAAGAGAAATTTGGAAGGATATATATATATATATATATATATATATATATATATATATATATATATATATACTAGTGTTGGGCCCGTGCATTGCACGGGAGGATAAATTTTTTGTTGGAATATTGAACCGAGTTAAAATGAAACGTAATTTCTCTGTTAACAGTTAATGAAATACAATGTAAAAAACGAATGTATTTTCATAAGTGGTTAACTTGCATATATTCTTAATCGTTTGTTGTTATAAGTTTGTGCAATAATATTGGTAATAGTTTTGTATTATATTATTTAAAACTCAAACGACATGTCTCACAACATATCACTATTATTGAAATAATTATAAATATGAACATACGTTTTTACAGATTTTGCAATTTTTCTGAAACCTCCTCGACAACATTTGACAATCACTTTGAACGTATAAATCTGTAGATTAATTAACAACATTCAACCCACATCAAATATGACAAAGAAAATAAACGATTTCTATCTTTTGTAACCGACAACTCAACTGGTATAGTTCAAATTCACTCAGTACCACTTGAAAATTTATCTGACTATTGACTTCAAGACCTCATAGTATTAGTCGATAAAAATAAAGATATGTATATAAATATCTTATTCCCCTACTTCGAAAAATATGATTGTGGGTTTTGAAAAATATAAACAAATTTTCAGTAAATAAAATAAAATATAAAAAAGTAGTTTTTCAAAGAAACAAAAATATAGTGGAATACCTTTTGTTCAGTTGCAGGTTCCGCCATTGACACCCGACCGTTCGTCTTCTTCTTGTACTCGGATGATACATAGAGAAGCTATATATATTTATAGTGAATGTAGAGAATATTTTAAAATCTTTTATTTTCATTTTCGATTTTACATTTAAATGTAAATATATTAAAAATATGGAATAATATTTTTATATCTACATCGTTTCTATTTTATTTTCCTTACACTTGATTAATTTGGAAAGTATTGCGGAATATTTTTATTTTAAAGAATACAATAATTTATTAGTGTATCTCGTTATTTTTAATTCATATCAACCTTCTTTTTTCTTCTTTTAATGCTCGTGAAAAAAAATACGTGTAGATTTTATATTAACAAAAAAAATACGTGTAGATTTTATATTATGCTAATATAAAATACGTGTAGATTTTATAAAATAAAATAGATTTTATATTAGGAAAAAAAATACGGAAGAAAAAAGAGTTTATATTACATCTCATTATGTAAAAAGATTTTATAAAATAAAATATGGAAAAAGATTTTATAAAATAAAATATGGAAAAATCATTATGAGATGTGAAATACGGAAGAAAAAATATTTTATATTACATCTCATTAATATAGATTTAAATGTGAAATCTACATTTAAAATAGATTATGCTAATATAAAATCCTCCACCAAAAAAACAAATATTTATATTAATAAATTAGTATCCATTCCACAAATAGATGATTATGTGAGATACTGTGCTTGGAAAGGTTGTACCAAAGCATTAAGAAATTGTAAATTAAGTAATTGGCTTTAATTAGTTGTATCTTGTGCTTAAAATGTTGTAAGTTTTTATGTCGTTTTTATAATATAGTATATATATATATATATATATATATATATATATATATATATATATATATATATATATATAGTGGAAGGATATTTTGCAACCCTGAAAAAGGTTGCAACCCTTGCAACCCACATCTTAACCGTTGGATTCATGATCGACGGTTATTTTATTTTTATTTTTTTGTTTTTTTAATTAAAAATATTGGGCCCCATATCTATTGTAACCGCCGATCATGAATCCGACGGTTAAGATGTGTGTTGCAAGGTTTGCAACATTTTAAAGGGTTGCAAATAAAACAACTCCTATATATATATATATATATATATATATATATATATATATATATATATATATATATATATATATATATATGGGAGGGATCAATTGGAAACCAGTATTACATTGGAAACTTTGGAAACCGAAATCAACCAATCATTGAATTTCTTTTTTTTAATTTTATTTTTAATTGATAAGGTTATTTTAGTCTTTTACATAATTTCATTATATATATGGTAATTGTTATTATTATTATATTAATAATTATTTATTTTTAATTTATTTTATATATGGTAATGTTAGTCATTTATTAATGTAAAATTGAGATATTTAATTTAGGAAAACAAATTTTAATCATACGATCCTCTATTTTTGATTCTGATGAATCATTGATTGATTAAAATATTAATATAAAAAATAAATATTTAAATTTTCAAATATTCATATGAAATTACCTTCAGGCACAAAATATTAATATAACGAAACATAATGGATCTGATATAATGAACAAAATATTAATATAGTGAAACCTAATGAAACATAAAATGTTAATATAGTGAAACATGATGAAACATATTTGATATAGTAAAACATAATGGAAATGTAATGAAACAAAATATTAATACAGTGAAACCTGATATAGTGAAACAAAATATTAATATAGTGAAACCTGATGAAACATATTTGATATAGTGAAACATAATGAAAAGGTAATGAAACAATAATGGTAATGAAACTTAATTGAGTTTTTACACACTGCATATTGATGAACAAGTAATAAAAAGGTAGTCTTGATATATTGTTATTATCTTTTATTAATAAATTAATTAATTTATTACCATATATAATTATTATATATGGTAATAAATTAATTAATTTATTACCATATTTAATCGTTGCCAAATTTGAAACACAAAAGAAAAAGACACATTTACCCTTTTTGACATATTATTATTATATTTTATTAATAAATTAATTAATTTATTACCATATATAATTCAAATGAATCTTGATTATTGATTAAAAAGATCAATGGTTGAAATTTGGTTTTCAAAGTTTCCAATGAAATTTGGTTTCCAATTGAAACCACCCCTATATATATATAAATATATATATATATATATTTATATATATATATATATATATATTTATATATATATATATTTATATATATATTATAGACAGAGGTTCAAGGAAAAATCTCAAATAAATGAAAAACTAAAAAACACCTTATCAATCGTTAGATTAGATGATCTGATGGATGTGATTAAATGGGCGGTTATAACAATATTTTTTGAATTAAAAAACTCTAGCCCCCTATTTTTTTATTCGAAAAAAGAGAAAAAATAAACAAAATTCGAGCGAAATAAATTACACAAAAAAAACAATCATATTTTTCTCGTTAATTTGACATCCATATTGATATACCTTTTCATCCATTTTTTCGTGGTTTTTCGGTTTTCAATTTATTTAGGGTTTTCCCCTGAACATGACCCATATTATATATATATATATATATATATATATATATATATATATATATATAGAGAGAGAGAGAGAGAGAGAGAGAGAGAGAGAAATGTGAGTTCATACTAGAACAATATATATTTAAGAAAAAACACGATAACAACCGAGTACATACAAAATCATATATAATTCATGCGACTATGAACGCGACCTGTAGATCGCGCTGGACATCGTCCGCGTCCGATTTTTTCGGGTCAATATAAAATCACATATGATTTTATACATGATCTGTCGTTTTTTGTTGTTTTCTTAAATAGTTAACATTCTCTTTTAAACATATATATATATAGACTTAAGTTTGCGTGAGACCAAACAATTTCCGTGAGACCGGTGAGACCAAGCTTTAAAGTATGAAACTTCACACCAAAAAGCTGTGAATGTAAATAAAATCAAACTTTTCATAGGGAAAACACCGTAAATGTTACGTTCACGGTGTTTTTCGCTGTGAATGTTCGTTTTTTTTTTACCTTCACAGCGTATTCACTGTGAAGGTTCGGATATACCTTCACAGTCTTTTAGCTGTGAAGTTTTATTTTTTTTAACTTGGTTTAGGTTTTTTACCTTCATAGTGTGATTACATTATGAAGGTTCGAATGTTTTTTACCTTCACAGTGTTTCGGTGTGAAGTTTCATGTTTTAAGGTTTGGTCTCACGCAGTCTCACGGAAACAGCTTCGTCTCACGTGAACCTGACCCTATATATATATATATATATATATATAGGGGCAGGTTCAAACGAGAAGCTAAACATTTTACGAGAAGACGAGAAGTGTTTAATCATATATGATACACAAGCTTAATCATATATGATTAAACACGTGTTATTTTGACAATACATAGATGTTTAATCATATATGATTAAACACTTCTCGCCTTCTCGCAAAATGTTTAACTTCTCGCATGATCCTCCCTCTAAAAAGGTTGCAAACCTTGCAACCCACATCTTAACCGTCGGATTCATGATCGACGGTTATAATAAATATGGGACCCAATATTTTTAATTAAAAAAAATAAAAATAAAAATAAAATAACCGTCGATCATGAATCCAACGGTTAAGATGTGGGTTGCAAAAGTTGCAACCTTTTTAAGGGTTGCAAAATATCCTTCCACTATATATATATATATATATATATATATATATATATATATATATATATATATATATATATATATATATACAGGGTCAGGTTCAGGGGAAAACCCTAAATAAATAGAAAACCGGAAAACCACGAAAAAATGAATGAAAAAGTATATCAATATGGATGTCAAATTAATGAGAAAAATATGATTAATTTTTTGGTGTAATTTATTTCGCTCGAATTTTGTTTATTTTTTCTTTTTTTTCGGATAAAAAAATAGGGGGCTAGAGTTTTTTAATTCAAAAGATATTGTTGTAACCGCCCATTTAATCACATTCATCAGATAATACATCTAACAGCTGATAAGGTGTTTTTTAGTTTTTCATTTATTTGAGGTTTTTCCTTAAACCTCTGTCTATATATATATATATATATATATATATATATATATATATATATATAGGGTGGTTTCAATTGGAAACTAAATTTCATTGGAAACTTTGAAAACCAAATTTCAACCATTGATCTTTTTAATCAATTGTCAAAATTCATTTGAATTATATATGGTAATAAATTAATTAATTTATTAATAAAAAATAATAATAATATGTCAAAAGAGTAAATATGTCTTTTTTCTTTTGTGTTTCAAATTTGGCAGCAAAGATTAAATATGGTAATAAATTAAATAATTTATTAATAAAAGATAATAATTATATATGGTAATAAATTAATTAATTTATTAATAAAAGATAATAACAATATATCAAGACTATATTTTTATTATCTGTTCATCAATATGCAGTATGTAAAAACCCAATTAAGTTTTATTATCATTATTGTTTCATTATCTTTCCATTATGTTTCACTATATCAAATATGTTTCATCAGGTTTCAATATATTAATATTTTGTTTCACTATATCATGTTTCACTATATTAATAATTTGTTTCATTACATTTCCATTATGTTTCAATATATCAAATATGTTTCATCAAGTTTCACTATATTAACATTTTATGTTTCATCAGGTTTCACTATATTAATATTTTGTTTCATTATATCAAATCTATTATGTTTCACAATATTAATATTTTGTGCCTAGAGGTAATATTGAAGATTTCATATAAATATAAACTTTCATTCATTGGATGAATCAATCACTGATTCAAAAAAAAAAAATTTGTTTTGTAGTTTGCGTATGAATCAATTTGTGTTTACCTAAATTAAATGTTTCATGTTTAAATTAATAAATGATCAATATTACCATATATAAAATACATTAAAATTAAATAATTAATATTATAATAATAATAACACTTACCATATATATTATTAAATTATGTAAAAGACTAAAATAACCTTATCAATTAAAAATAAAAATAAAAAAAGAAAATTCAATGATTGGTTAATTTCGGTTTTCAAAGTTTCCAATGTAATATCGGGAACGATCAAATGAAAACCACTTTAATTTTGAAAACCGTGAAAACCTTCGATTTCATTGGTTAAGTTAATGAAATTGTTTCATAAAATTGTTTAGTTTGATGAAATTGTTTCATATAATTCTTTTATTGATGAAATCGTTGCATATATTTGTGTTTTTTGTGTAAAAATGAAAAAGTTTCATCAGACTGCGAAAATACATGAAATAATTTAATCAGAATGAGAAAAATATATGAAACAATTTCATTAACAAAAGAATTATACGAAACAACTTGATCATATTAAACAACTTTATGAACCAATTTCATTAATTTAACCAATGAAATTGACGGTTTGCAAAGTTTCCAATCTAATATGATTTCCAATTGAACTCATCTCTCTCTCTCTCTCTCTCTATATATATATATATATATATATATATATATATATATATATATATAACTTGCAATTGCATAAATTGTTAAAAAGATCAAATCATCATTTATTTAACGAAATGTCAAAGACTATTTTACAAAGCAAAAACAAACCACAAAGATAACTTGTAGATACATTAAATATTAAGCATAAGAGATTTAACTACGTTTCAAGTACTAAAATATTTTATACACTTTATTACTATTTAAACTATATGTCACGCGTTATTTGGGATGACAAGGGTGGCTTGTATGGATTACATGTGTCAAATGACGAGTTTAATGATGATTAACCCTTAAATTAATTATTATTGTTTAATTAATAATAATAAAAACTGCCACGTAGCCAATCGAATGCCTCCTTCTTAACGCTTGCTTGGAGGTTGTCTCACACTTTCCCCATTCCCAAAGCAACACGTCATCATCTGACCTTCCACCTGTCCCCTTGAAAGTCGGCCGACCCTGGGCCCACTTACCCTTCCCTCACTCAACAACAACCTTTTAGGAATAGATATTTTGGTCATCAAAAAATATTATATAATGGAGTTTAATATAATTTAATTTAAAATTTAAAACAATAATCTATCCGTCCCAAAAATAGTTTTCATAATTGAAATGACATACAGTTTTAGATATCCATAATTATTTCAATTTTTTGTTAATCGAATGACATGTTTACCTTTATTTAATTTCTCGTTTGAACTTTCTTCTATGAAATTAAAAATAAATTATTTTAAATAAATATTGTGTATATATATATAATATAAAGGTTCTAAATGACGTGAGACATGCCGTGGCGATGAGGCTAAGCCCCAAGTCTTAGGAGTCACGGCGAAACCATGACGTTTTCAAGGCATGACTTATGACGTCAAATTTCTAATTTATATATAATATTATATATATATATATATATATATAAACATATGTTTTGATGGGTTACTCAATGAATCAATAGTAATAAGCAAGTCAAATTATGTTATATATATATATATATATATATTAAAAACATAAAGAAAAAACAAATATCACATTACGAAAATTACGAATTAGGCCATGGCATGCCACAAACTTAACATGGCGTGAAACATAAACCTTGGTGTCATGGCGCGTCATGGCAAATGTGCAACGAGTTTTTTAGAACGGTGAATTATATAGATGTATGTGTGTGTGCTTGTGTGTATGTAGAGGTGGTTTCAAATACAAAACATATATTAGAAAACAATTAAGATATTTATGAAAAATTATAGAATTCATATAAAATGTTGCCTTTCAAAAAAATTTGAGATTTTTATGGAAGATGATCATAGTTCATCCTTATTAATTATGATCGAGATATTTATGGAAAATGATAAAATTCATTTATTATTATAATTGTCTTAGGTTTGGAAACAATCGAAATATAATATAAACCAAGTATTCATTAAAAATAGATTGACGGTTAAAATTAGTTTATATAGTTTGTAACATTTACATAATTTGTATTTAAAACTCTCTCTCTCTCTCTCTCTCTCTATATATATATATATATATGTGTGTGTGTGTGTGTATGTTTGTATAGGCAGAAGTCTAAACGAGAACACATCTGTTTTAAAAAAATGCGAGAACACTTCTGGGTCTAAAAATTATTTAATAGCATAAAGAATTAGAATAAATGAAAAAAACACTTGTATTTATCAAAAAAAGCTTGTTATCTTAAATTTGTCCTTATCCCTTAAATGTTATTATTATCATCAAAGAGTTTTTATATTGATGCGTCTTTTGGAAAAAATGATTTGCTAATGTTGTGATAATAATGTAAATTTGATAAATCAATGACTTTTTATGATGTGATAATGTTGTGATAATGACTTGATTTTGTTGTGGTATAATGTGATAATGCTTTGATGATAAATCAAAAATTTCGTATGATGTGATAATGCTGTGATAATAATGTAAAACCGATAAATCAAAGATTTTTTTATGATGTGATAATGATTTGATTTTGTTATGGTATAATGTGATAATATTTTAACGAATCAAAGACTTCGTATGATGTAATTTTATTGTGATTTTGCTGTGATAATGATGTTATAATATTATGATAATAAAAAACCGGTGATGATAACATCCACAATCATCGTTCTCTTGGTTTATTATGTAATTTTGTTGTAACAATGATGTGATAATGTTGTGAAACATTCTGATCGATGAATATATTATTTATACGTGATTTTAGAGATAATGAATTCACTAATATTATAGATAAATATGAAGCACATTGTTATCCTTAATTATTTACTTTTCTCATTTTAATTATAATTGTGGGTTAAATAATTTAGAGAATTATAAATGTTCTTGTATTTTCGTAAAATAAGGGTATTCTCGTTTGAACCTCTCCCTGTATATATGTGTATAGATATATTAATCATTTAATAATATTTAACATATATAACTAACATGTGTATTTTTCTTACGTAGCTAAGAGCATCTCCAACAGCTTCTCCAAAATGGAGAAAATGGAGATTTTGAACAACTTTTTGCTCCAACAGCTTCTCCAAAACTTTCTCCAAAATGGAGAAAATTGGAGAAAGACTATAATTTTCTCCAAATTTGGAGATATCCCCAAAAATGATTACCAAGAGAGAGAAATGACTTTTTGTTATATCTCACCAATGAGAAGCTTTAAAATTAAATGTATAGATGAGAGAAATAATATTTTATTAAATATTTAGATTATTTTAATGATATAATCAATGATACATCTCTAAAATGGAGAATCTTTTAGAGATGGATGTAATTTTTTTTGGAGATTTTAACTTTTGGTTCTCCATTTTGGAGAAACTGTTGGAGATGCTCTAAGTTTGCATACATGCATGTCCACCGTGCATTGAATATAACAATAATGACCTTAAAATGTCTTTTTCAATAAATTTTAGAATTAAATGCGACATTTAACATGATTTAAAAAAATATATTTATCATTGTAAGTTATTTTTTTGTAACAACTATTTCCCTATGTTTCTCAATATTTCATTAAAAAAGATTATCTCTTTGCTCTCTTATTTTCTCTCACATCTCTTCATAATATATACGTACACACACATAATTGAATAGGCACATAAATCGAACATATTATGAACAATTTCTTATATAGAGATACTAATATAACTTGTGAAAACATTGTAAACACATTCCAAAGTCTAAATCTATGAGATCTATTATAGTTCAAAAATATATTGTAAACACCAACTAAATCTAAATCTATCACTTGTGAACACTCTATTAAAAAATTTATAAAATTCTTTAAATTATGTTTACAATAACTTCAACTTGTATGTACTTTTAATTGTACGTGTATATTACAAAAAGAAAGAGGAGAGGAGATAGAAAAAAAGATATGTATAAAATTTAATAAATACTAATAATTATCTTTTTAATTTTCTGGTTAACTAATATTATTAATTATTATAAATTAATAATTTAAGATGAATATCATATCTCATAAAATTTAAAGTTATCCGTTAACCATCTAAAAACTAATAACTAATTATTGCTATCATGAAAAAGGCATCTAGGTTCTTATCCTCGACTACCGGTATTTCCTACTTAAATTTCCAACAACAAAAAAGAAAATTCTGGATCAAATCCTAACCGTCCAATCCAATTTCCCGCGTGACCCATACACGTGTCCTCCAATGGAACGCCACTTTTTTTCCCGAGTCCACGCAGCATATCTATAAACGCGCATAGATTATAGCCACGTGTCCTCAACAGAAAATCCTATCCTTCTATAAAACCTTCAGCCGTCATAACAATTCAAACTCAAAACCTCCACCATATTTGGGAGACACACACAACGACATCGTTTCATCCATCCCAATGCTCAAAAGATTTGATCAGAACAGTCGCCGGATTCTCAAATCTCCGGCGGTTCTTCCATGTCAAGATGTTAATCCGGCGACTCTTCTCCGTTCACTCATCACTCTCTCACACTCCATCACTAGCTACCAGTCCGAATTCTTCGCCACACAACGACGAAACGCGCGTGAATCGATCCGTGAGATCGGAATTCTCTCCATGTTCTTCGGTGAAATCATCGATCGAGATGTCTCCGGTTTACCGGATTCCGCCGTCCTTTGCTTCTCCGAGCTTCATCATTCGTTACAGAAGATGAATTTTTTACTCGAGGATTGCACGCGCGGTGGAGCTAGGGTTTGGATGTTGATGAAATCTCACTTCGTAGCGACGCGGTTTTCGACGTTGATTCGATCGATTGCGACGGCGCTTGATATCCTACCGATGAATTCGATCGAAGTGTCGAGAGAGGTTAAGGAATTGGTGGAGATGGTGGCCAAGCAAGCAGGTAAAGCGAAAATGGAGGTGAACTCGGATGATGAGTACGCGATGAAACGGATCTTGTTGATTTTGAACCAATTTGAAAACAGGTTTGAACCTGATCCGATTATGATCAAACGTGTTCTTAATTATCTTCGAATCAACACTTGGAATGAATGCCACAAAGAGATTAGGTTTCTAGATGAAGAGATTTGTTTTGAATCGTTAGAAAACAGCGAAAAGGATTTGAATCTATTGAGCACTTTAGCTGGATTCATGAGATATTGCAGAGGTGTTTTGTTTGAAAACATTGTTCTCAATCACAACGATGATCAATCGGCCGGAAAAACACACCTGGAAATCCTCAGTTGTTTGAATCCTGAGGATTTCCGATGTCCGATTTCTCTAGAATTGATGACGGATCCGGTGACTGTTTCCACCGGTCAGACCTACGATCGAGCTTCGATTCAGAAATGGCTGAAATCAGGCAACCTAATCTGTCCGAAAACCGGTGAAAAACTCGCCACAACGGAGCTCGTCCCCAATTTGAACCTCCGGCAAGTAATTCAACAGTATTGCATCGATCACGGAGTTCCGATTTCGAAATTTCAGAAGCAGAGTCGCGATATTTCTTCGACGATTCTCCCCGGAAGTCCGGCATCATCGGAAGCAATCAAGTTTCTCAGCGAATTTCTGGTGAGAAGATTACGAAACGGAACCGAGATTCAAAAAAGTAGATCGGCTTACGAAATCCGATTACTCGCGAAATCGAACATTTTTAATCGATTTTGTTTGATCGGAGCTGGAGCGATTCCGCCTCTGTTAACTCTACTTTCTTCATCGGATTCGACTACACAAGAAAACGCGATTGCAGCTCTGCTCAAGCTTTCGAAGCATCCAAATGGGAAGAAAGTGATCATCAATCATGGCGGGCTGAATTCGATCATCGAAGTCTTGGAAAACGGATTGAAACAAGAATGTAAACAGATCGCAGCTGCGACGATCTTTTACTTATCGTCTGTCCAATCGAATCAGAAGCTCATCGGAGAAATCCCGGAAGCGGTCCCGGCTTTAATCGAACTAATCCGAACCGGAACATCTTGCGGCAAAAAGAATTCTTTAGCCGCTCTATTCGGAATCCTACTCTACCCTCGAAACCACGAAACCGCGCTCAAATCCGGGATCGTTCCGTTGCTATCGAACCTCGTTCGTTCTTCCGATAAACCCGAAATCGTCACCGATTCGTTAGCGGTTCTAGCCACATTAGCCGAATCCTTCGACGGGTCCGACGCGATCTTGAAGGCTTCATCGTTACCACTAATTATCAAAACCCTGCAAACATCGCCTTCACGAGCTGCGAAGGAGTACTGCGTGTCGATCTTGTTGGCGTTGTGCAACAATTTCGGGGTCGAAGTGATTGCAGTTTTGGCGAATAACACAAATTTGATTGGTTCATTGTATACGTTGTCGACAAACGGAGGGGCACAGGCGGGCAAGAAAGCCCGATCGTTGATCCGAATCATGCAGGGTTACCACGAAACGAGCAGTTCGGGTTTGATGGCTAATTGGGATTCTTCATCAAGAATTGCAACAATTCATTCATGTTAGATTAGAAATCTTCATCATATAAATTTTTTCATAGAAGCTCGGGTTTTTTGAAGGAGCTTAAGCATATTATTATACATACACTTGTATAATATACGTATAGATTATAGTAATAAAAACAATATACACTTCTTTTTTGTAAATAATATCAATATATACGATGATGAGTTGTTGTCTTTTATTTTTTATTTTTAAAGGAATAATAGAAACAATTATTCTACTCTTTAGATATATAGATAGATTTGGTTTTTATGCATTTTGTCCCCGAAGGATTGTTTTGAGAAATAATACGTTAGTATATTTGTTCCTTAAAATCGGGTTTCAAAATGGATTACGTGAAATGTGAATGAGACCCGCCTTATTGGGGAACCCGGTGTACCTGTCCCGATGGGGATGGGGACTCCCCGCAAAATCGGGGATCGGAGATGGGGACGGGGATCCCGAAAGTAAAAAAACCGGGGACGGGGACGATTATTACTAAATATTATGTATATCTATATCTATACTATATTATAAAGTACGGATAAAAAACTCTTAAATACAAATTATTAGGCGTAAGGTACCATTATTTTATGCAAGATTTTAAAAATATCTTAATTTATAAGTATCAAAGCACAACATACATATTACTACTGCAGGCTTCTAACACCCACTAATTTAGTATGTACAGAGTCTTCCTTTTATACAAATATTTCCATGTATCACTATTAATTAATATATTATATTACTATAAATTTTTTTTAACTATGTTATTAAATATGTAATTGGTTATTTTTTCTATATGTCATTAAAATATATAAAATAATCATATTGAATTATAACAAAATACTTAATTTTTTTTATATAAAAACATTATATTATTAAGCCTAAATTAAACAACTTTATAAAAACATTATCATTTTCTCAAAATCATCCAAAATCGTACTGTAAATCGAGAAAAAAAAAACAAAAAAAATATTAAAATCCTGATATATCTCGCTGCATTGCGTGAGTACGCTTCTAGTTTATAACTAAATACTAGAAGCGTACTCGCGTAATGCAGCGAGATACATCACGATTTTAATGTTTCATTTTATTCTTTGTTTTTTTGTTGATTTACAGTATGATTTTGGATGATTTTGAGAAAGTGATAATGTTTTTTTTTTATAAATTTATTTAATTTAGGCTTAATAATATAATGTTTTTATATAAAAAAATTAAGTATTTTGTTAGAATTCAATAATTATCTTATATATGTTAATGATATTTAGAAAAAATAACCAATTACATATTTAATAATATAATTAAAACAAATTTATAGTAATATAATATATTAATTAATAGTGATATATGGAAAGGTCTGCATAAAAGGAAGGTTCTGCACATACCAAATTGGTGGGTGTTAGAAGTCTGCAGTAGTAATATGTATCTTGTGCTTTAAAACTTGTAAATTAAGAGATTTTTAAAATTTTGCATAAAATAATGGTACATTGTGCCTAATAATTTGTATTTAAGAGCTTTTTATCCGTGCTTTATAATATAGTATAGATATTGTATATATATTTTCAAATATATTATTTATAAAGATTTAGATGTAGTATCTTTTAGATTTAGAAATTGTATTTTGATCTTTCTTATTACTTTTTTAGATAAAAACCATGGAGAACCGAAAGCGTTTGATCAAACAATTACGTATGATGTTGTGATTTTGTTCGCATGAATATTTGATAGTCCGTAAAAATAGATTTTGGAAATATATGAGATTTAGACATGAATCATTATCGATTAAGTATAGTACTCAACACGTTTCATTTAAGATATATAACATAAATGGAGAAAAACCTCCGATTACCCGTTGGGGATCTCTGTTCCCCGTTGGGGGCGGGGATGGGGATGTGATCATATTTCCCGACGGGGACGGCGATTGGGGTTTCCCCCATTACCATGCCTAAATCCATGATGAAACCAAAAACGTTTAATATTTCATTCAGAAATCGGGTATAGATTAGACATACAAATAAATACTTATTATCTAAAAAAGTAGAATAGTTGTTATGGGTTGGGTTCACGTGAGACCAACCTGTTTTCGTGAGACCGGTGAGACCAGAAAATAACACTAAAACTTCACAGTGATTCATTGTGAAGGAACGAAAAACAACAAACCTTCACAACAAAAACACTGTGAAAGTTTACCTTCACAATACCCTCACAGTCTTTTACTATGAAGGTTTAGTATTATTTTTGTCGTCTCACGAGTCTCACGGAAATAGTCTGGTCTCACATGATCTCAAGTCTAGTTGTTATAGTTAATTTTCATATTACAAAAACAAATGTTTGCAAATATTTTAGTGAAGCCCTCGGTAATTACTAAAGTGTTTGAAGAAATTGAAAAGCATATAGCAACTTTTGGGCCAAAACGGTAAATAGTAGGCGCGTTTGATTTACAAAATGAAATTTGATTAATTGGTATTTATTAAAATAATTTGGTAATGAAAAAATTAGAATGAAATTTGATTGAATTTAACCATGCATTTGGTCGCTATAAATTGGAATGGAAAAAGACACAAAGAAAGGGACCATGACCGTGAATAAGGGTAAAAGGTCTAAAATGACCATTGATTTAACTGAGTTAACAAATTTATTTAGCGTGTTAATGAGAGGGACAACGACCGTGACAAACTGAATACCATAAGAACCAAATACATAATAAACGTAGTATAGGAACCCATAGTCATAATTGAGTAATACTAAAAAAATTATGTGTATATATAATTATATATATGATATATAAATTTGTCGCGATAAGTCTGGCTTTGAAAAACAACATTACCTCATCTTGACTCCTTAGACTTAGGGGGCGTTTGGTTCGCAGAATGTTTTTGGATGGAATGAAATTTGTCAAAGGAATTTGATTTTGAAGGAATTAGAATGGAATGTTGTCAGGTTTGACCACCTGTTTAGTTGGCAGAATTGGAATGGAATCTGTTAAAGAAATTGGAATCTGTCTGTTTGGTTAACAGATTGTAGCTTCAGAATTAGAATGGAATTTTGGTAAATGACCAAAATACCCCTTTTCATTATTTTAACTTTTTTAAACAAATTTAGCTTTAATAAAATAGTCATTAAATACTTTATTTTTTTAACTAAAAATACTTCAATAAAATAATTATTAAGTACTTTAATGTGTAAAAAATTTGAAATACACAACCCAAACATAACAATAAACCAAATGACGTTATTAGATCGGTATTAAAATTGTTCCAAAATACTTACATGCCACCAAATACATGTCCCAAAATACTTACATGCCACTAACTACATGTTCTAAAATACTTACATGCCACCAAATACATGTCCAAAATACTTACATGCAACCAAATACATGTTCAAAATACTTACATGCCACCAAAATACAAAAGCATATTCACCAATACATGTCCAAAAATCATTGATAACCAAGCAATCATTCTCGCAACATAAACCTCATAAACTCTTCTCGAGCTTCTCCTTCATAGTTCCAAAAACTTAACACGGCTTCAGGATCATGTGTTATTTTCCTCAGTGTCGTAAACCTTTCGAATGAAGTAAGATCCATTTTGGCAAGTTCAGGACCAACGATGGACTTCTTTTCATGTACCTCCGCCTCAACTTTCACCAATTCTTTCGATGCGCTTCCAATTCTATCTCCAAGTATGACAACAACATTCTTTATTGCATCAACAAGAGGATCACTTCGCCTATTGCGCTTCCTACTACCTTTAGATGTAAACTCTTGACTCGGTATTTGGCTATCTACTGTCGGAGACTCCATGTTTTCATCAGATTGTTGTCCTTCACTTGGCATCTCGCTATCTTCCATGGCAACATGTTCATCTAGCCCAACATAGTCTCTCGCTTGATTGCCATGAGCACGATCCTTTCCGAAAACATAAGACAAGTCTTCATAATGAGGAAATGGTTTGTTTCTCCATTTTGAAGCCTCTTTATGTACCTAGTTTGGCAAAAGAAATAAAAAACCTTAAAAATCAATTCTTAACATTATAATATGTAAAACATACATAATAAATATCTGCAGATAAGTATCCCAAACTGAATTGTCGGCAGTCACACACATTTTCACACTATCATACCCAAAACCACTTGTATTGGTACCATGTAGCATATCATGTACGATTTGCCAATCTTTTTTCATGGTTTTGATTCTGGACTCTATGTGTGGTCTACCTAATATATTAGAATCAGGAAGGGTGACTTTCAATGCATGTTCCAAATGTTGCAAGTACCCGGATTTAAAGCCATTGTCAGCTTTATAGCCTCCAATATTGACCATATTCACCAACGCATCCACAAGTTTGGCGTCCTCAATTTTTGACCAATTTCGGTACTTACGACCAGTGTTTTTATCCGCCATACCTAAAATTATAGATCATTAAAATGGAAGTATTCCTCAAAATTAATATTGCACCGTTAAGATTAATAACGATCAACCAATAAAATGCAAATTGTACTATTACAAATCATAAAAGACAATCAAATTGTAGCATTACAAACCATACAAAATCAAATTGTAGCATTACAAACCATACAAAATCAAATAGAAGCATTCCAATCATCAAACATACTTTGGGCCAAATTGTTTCTAAATTCAGTCCATTCGGTTGAAGTACCTACGGAAGTGATATTATCCTCATCTTGATGTTCAACGTCTTCGGTTTCAATCGGGCAAGGTATGTTTTCAAACGGATCAATTGGCATTTCTTGTCTTATGAAATTATGAAGAAGACAACATGCCATTATGACCTTCACTTTCAGTTCAACAGGGTAGTATGAATTATCTTTTAAAATTCCCCATCTTGCCTTCAAAATACCGAAGCATCGTTCTATAACATTTCTTGCAGAAGAATGTTTCATGTTGAAAAATTCTTTTGGTGTAGTTGGTTGGTGTCCATCACGCCACTCATTTAAGTGATATCTTTGACCTCTATAAGGGGCAAGAAAACCCTCTCCATTTGTATACCCACCATCTACCAAATAATAATATGGCCTTGGCACCTTCAACCCACTGGGCCTAAGAAGAGCATCTCGAAGGACTCTACTATCAGCCGTTGACCCTTCCTATCCTGCTAACACGTAGATAAATTGCATATCTTGTGAACACACCCCTAACACGTTTGTGGCAATATCATTCTTTCGTGTTATGTATCTAGGCTTGTCTTCGAGTGGTACTAGGCACTTTATGTATGTTCCATCTAAAGCACCTATACAATCCTAAAAAAAAAAAAAACAAGTCATTACACATATTTACCTTACCACGTAAATACCAAAAAAAATATTAATTATTTGTACCTTGAACCATTTCCATCTTCGATCGGTAGAACCCTCAAGAACAGGTTCGGGTTTCTTAAGTAGAGCTGGATGCAATCTATTAACCGCGTTGCAAACTCGAGTAAAAAGTCTACTAATTGTTTCCCCGGAACGATGAAAACGACATGTGACAACCCTATTCTTAACATTATGAGCAACCATGTGTAGGAAAATGGCAACTTGTTCATCAATGTCCATATTCCTAGTTGCTCGTAATCCTCCTAATCTTTCAAGCATATCACATAACTTTTTGAAACACCTTCTATCCATCCTAAGTTGTGATATGCACATGGTGTCACTATCATATGCATACCTATGCAATATTGCGGATCGATCCATATTTGACAACCCATATCGAATACGTGGTCTATCCCTCATATGTTTAACTACTAAACAACAAAGGGTGATGAAAAACCAAACAATAGCATTCGTAACTTCTTCAAAAAACAATCGCATAATCCTACGTTTATATATCGCACAATGAATAGGTTATTACATCAAACAGAAACATGGGTGACTAAAAAAAAGAACATTGAGAAGAGTTATAGACTACTAGAAACATGACCTAAAATAAAGAAACATGGGTGACTAAAAAAAAGAACATGGCTTGGGCATATATTTTCTCCACCATGAGAACTTCCAATTGGCATGCTATTTTAGATTCCATTGCATAACACATGGCTTTGAATGGAGAAGATGATTGAGAGAGTATGTCTGATATGTTTATGTCGGCTGTGAATTGTGAGAAAAGAAAGAGTAGGGTTTATTTGGAGTGAGGGTATTTTTGGAATTAAAGAAATACCACATTCCATTCCATTGAAATCCATGGCTTTTAGGGAGGAATGTTAAAATCAGTTATATATGGAATTTAATGGAATTGGTACATTCCATTCCATTGAAAAACTTGAACCAAACAAAGGAATGGAATCTGGTCAAAGGAATTTAACATTCCAATTCCACCAGATTCCATCAAATTCTGCGAACCAAACGCCCCCTTAAGGTTTGACTTCATCGTCATGTTACGTCTCATGTCATTTAGAGCCATAGTATATGAGCTTAATCATTTGAGAACTTCAAAATTTGTAACATGATATCAATTTAAAATAATTAATGTTATTAACTAATGAGATAAGTAAGGAGATAATTATCATTGTTTATTAAATAAAAATTAAAATGCATTTTTTGAAATTTCATACATATACCTTTATCTTTCTGTATGTACAACTAAATGTGCAAATAAATGTTATGTTCTCGAGTTTTTGAAGGAAAAAAAAAAGAAATATTATTATTTGTGTTATTGAGAGTGAAGAGAAAAGAAAGAAATGGAAAGAAATAAAATAAATTTTCATGTTTTTGAGTATGAAAGAAATAAAATGAAATATGTCATTTTTACAAATATACTCTTATTTATTTTGTAAAGTGAACACAACATAAATAAGCTTAAGAAATTTCACATTCACATTGTGTTCACAAGTGATAGATTTAGTTTTATTGATGTTTATAATATGTTCACAAACTCTATCAAATCTAGATTTATAGTGTGTTCACAAACTATAATAATAATAATTTAAAAAAAGTGTTTACAATGTGATCAATTATTGTACATATATATATATATATATATATATATTTAATTATGTGTGTACATATTTGTTATGGAGATAGGAGAAAGAAAAATGGAAGAAAGAAAATAGGAGATAGAGGAGAGATATTTTTATTTTATATTAAATTTATTTTTCATGACCTAAGTTGAATTTCACAAATTTATAGTTTTGTACGGATCTCAAAATATGAATATATGAACCATGGATGAAATATTTATATGAAAATGACAAAATTTTGGGTTTAATTAACGTTAATATAAGTCAATTAATTTGGTGTGAACTTGAGCTTACGTATTGACAGATATAAATATATCATTTTATAATTTAAAACTTAGAATTTTAAAATTCGAGTCTTTCAATAGAGATATCGTTATCATCTATTTCTCTGACCAAATAAATAAATACGTGGCATGTTTTAGATCAAAAGTCGATTAGATAACAACGACATCAAAATTAATAAAAAAATATGATGGCCTATTTGTCAAAATCATATTTATTTTCTCTCATTTATAACTTATATAATTTCATAAGTTTGATCAAACATTTATATATTTTTTATTTAAGAGTAAACACTTTAATTACGGGAAAAAAAGGCTTTGCTCATCAATAGGATGTTTTCCAAAGGTAATAAAATCGACATTGACCACATGATTTGTTCTCGGAACACGACAATAAGGATGAATTAAATACCGTAAAAAGATAAAATGACAAACACAAATCAGGATAGCATTAAATTCTGAGTAAATTACATGTTACGTCCTTGTGGTTATATGTTTTTAATGGTCATTTTCCATGAAAATTCAACGGAACATGTTATTGTGGTTGTGTTTTTTAATGAGTTACATTCACATAGTTGCAGTTTTCTTAAGGAGTTGGGTCAATGTGGTTGTAATTTTTTTAATAAGTTCGATCCCTGAATAAATCAACAACCTGGATCCCTATGGTTGAATTAAGGACCTAGTTCGTTGTAAAAATGCAACTACAATGACACGATCTGTTTAATTATCAAAAAAGATAATGTGTTACGTCAACACTAGGTGTTGAAGTTGACATTTTTCAAACTATAGACTCTTAAATGTGTATTTTAAAAATATGTTCATGAAATACACTTATCTTTATTGAATTTAACCATTTTGCGTTTATATCATTAGAGAAATCGTGCCTTAAAGGGTGTTATTTAACTTTAAAGGCGGAAGATTCGTCGGCAAAGGCTATCTCACCGGAGGAATGTTTAAACTAAACATAAATGATGTTGTGAATAATAGTGTGAATGATGTAAATATGATTGACATAAGCAACGTAAATAATGCGGCTGTTCTCGATGTACATATGATTGATGCTAATAATACTACTACTAGTTCTGCTTACTTTGATTCTTCCTTACTATTATGGCATGGTCGATTAGGTCACGTACACTTTAAAGGATATTTTATACATACAATATGTAATGATGGTCACACATCATGTGGGAAATATTAAAATAAATAAGAAAATAAATGAGGTATTGGCAAAATATTGATATTTAGGATATATATATATATATATAGAGAGAGAGAGAGAGGTTCAAGGGAAAATCATATAACCGTTCATTTGGACGGTATGCACCTATGCATACAGGTAACTGAAACTGTTTTTTTTTGTGTTTTATGTACTCGTGCATTATTCGCATGTGCATGTTACAAATTATTTGTATGCAAATATGCATACCGTTCAAATGAACGACTATCAGAGTGTTCATCAGTTTTTATATTTTTTTGGGGTTTTCCCCAAAACTTGACCACCATATATATATATACATATATATATATATAGGGGTTGTTTTATTTGCAACACACATCTTAACCGTCGGATTCATGGTCGGCGGTTACAATAGATATGGGGCCTAATATTTTTAATTAAAAAAAACAGAAATATAAAAATAAAATAACCGTCGATCATAAATCCAACGATTAAGATGTGAGTTGCAAGGGTTGCAACCTTTTTCAAGGTTGCAAAATATCCTTCCACTATATATATATACATATATATATATATACTTATTTTTTTAAAACATCACTTGAATATGTCTACCTACGATACAAATTTTGATGAGGATCTCTAGTATCACACATGATATGGATGCTATGTTGGATAAAAGCAAAACAAATGGGAAACGTAAGTTTTATGCATCAAGGCGATCAACTTAATGTCTGTCCACGTCAATGATGGCGACTATGAGGGTGATGGCAAATGTTATATGGCATACAACAATGAAAGGGATAAATGTGTTGAAGTTCAATGAAAGTAAGAAAGATATCTTTTGTAGCTTTGAGATAAGAGTCGATTAAATCGTTCTTCGATCATATTCAATCATACTTTAAAGATATATAAATATCAAATTGAATTGTCATACTTGTCAAACATGCCTTACACAACATGCCACTACGTACACTTGGTTAGCCACAAAATTGATTACAAACATAATAATGGGACCTTTTGTGGCTCATCAATAAATACCCATATCAGTAAAGTCTGAAACTTTTTAAGATTCAAATTATATCTATCACTTTATACAATATTTACAACATCAGTAACATGAGCGTTTGACCCAAGCCATTATTTATCAGTAAGAATGCGTAGCTTGAAACTTTTTAAGATTCAAACTATATCTAACACTTACACAACATTTATAACATCAGTAACACGAGCGTTTGGCCCAAAACATTCTCAATCTAAAAATATTATGACAAGAGCTTCGTCTGAATCATACTGTTAGGCGTAAATCAATTTACTTTTTTGAAACTACCTCTTGAAATAAGTTACGAAATATTTGTATATGATTGATATTCGGACATTTTATCAGAAAAATAATTTAAAAAAAAGATAAGGGGTTATTATGTAAAGATCTCTAAAATATAGGGTCTTATTTGACATTTTCCAAAAAGTGGAATACACAAAACGATGTCGTTTTTCAGCCATTGCTGCTTTACCCTTTCTTGCTGCTCAATCAATCGCAGATTCGTCAAAAACCCTTCATTCTCCTCGAGTCTTCGCAATTCTAATCAAATCGGAATTTCTTCTGAATCCTCGTAAGTTAATGCTTCTAAAACTTCTAATTTATGTGATTTCTATGTGTTGATTCGTTGAATCTGTATATACTGTTGCGCAACATAGATTAGGGTTTGAAATTGGGGATGTTTCTAAGTAAATCGTTATCATCTTAATGCTGTTTGTGCCATTACGCATTAGGTGTTCGTACTTGAAAGCAAATATGGCAACAACGGAGCAACCGAAAGCAGCAACTGAAGAAGCTAAGATTGATCTGTTTGAAGACGACGACGAATTTGAAGAGTTTGAAATCGATCAAGGTGATATATCGTCTCTCACTTGTACAGCTACTTTAATATCGTTCCTTAAGTTGAATATGTCAAAGTTTACTGTAAAAAACTAGTGCGTAGTTCAGATGTGCAGCTGCCATTAGATTAATTGCTTGTATGCTGGTTCATAAGTCACATGGAACTTTTTAATTGCAGCAAACAGACGTTCCCTTTTAGGAAATCAACTTTCTTATACAGAAAGAAGTAGGGGTGTCTGAGTGTATGTGGTTTGAGCATTTTCCCGGACTGCAAATCGCATCGCATAAACCTCAAACCGCATGACAAAATGTGGTGCGTTTATGAGGTTTGTCCTTATCGCACTTTATGTCTATAGTTCAAAAATTATAAGTTTAAAAATAAATTACCTAACAAAAATAAAGAGTTTCAATACATCCTATTCCAAATGCATATTGCATAATTAAAAATAGTTTAAAAAGTAAAAAATAAAGTAGACTTGTGAGTTGTGACGTGTCCAACTTTTTCTTTCATCTCAATTCTTAAGCGCCCAACTCCTAATTGGCCAATTGTTTATTCAAGATGAGACTTTGGGCCAAAAAACAAAGTCCAAAAATATTACATAAATACTAAATTATTCTCTCTCTCTCTATATATATAAAATTAAAAAAATAAAAAAGATACAAAATATGCGGTGCAGTGCGGTTTGAACCACGGTTTGATAACTCAAAACCGCAAACCGCACCGCATACTGCGGTTTGATAAAAATGCAAACCGCACCGCAAAAGTTTTAAACTGCGCTTTGCGGTGCGGTGTGGGTGGTTTGGTTGAACACCCCTAGAAAGAAGTTTAGGTTAAAATCATTCGTCAAACCAATGGAATGCTGGTTATTTAGTTTTGAACATTGATGGTATTTATGCTGGGAATAATGGAATCTTGTTCATAAGCAGGGTAACCTAACCCCATAGATCCTACATAGAATGCTTTTGTATTCTATCTAAATGTTTGTTGTAAGCTAGTTGACTGCCTAGGACCACCATGAAAGGCTTAACAATTATGTCAAGCTCTTTGCATTTTGAGAATTCATGGTCTTTGCATTAAGCCATCATGGTCAACAGGAGACTCTAGAGTTACTAAAAAGAAGTGATCCCCTTGATTTTCCAAGACTCTTATTTGAAATTTAATGATATTTAGTTGATTGCTAACGATCGTTTGATGCATGGTATTAAGAATGATGCAACAATTGTCATTTAGTTTGTTAGTTGTCGTGATTTGTTTGTTTTCCTGTGAGAGATGCATATCTTAGTGTTTTATCTGTACACTCTACTAGGTACTAACTCATGATTCATGAGTGTTTTGCAACCAAACTACCAAAGTTGTTAAAGGCTCGAGGCGCACTTAGGCACACCGCACACTTAGGCACAAAGGTGTCCCAGGGCCTAGGCGCGAGGCGCATCTTATCAATACACACACAATTACACACAACTCAAATATGCAACAAGTACAAGCCTTTGATGTAGCAACCAACAGTACTTCGATAGAGGCAGAAGGGAGAAGGGTTTAAAGTGTGAGCCGTGAGGTTAAGGTCTGGGTCGTTATAGAGAAGAAGGCTTGAAGTTCTAAGGAATGGGTATTTATTATTGGGGTTTGACTTATGTCATCTACTTAATCACTTCTTTTTTCAGAAGTCTAGGAGATCCTGAGATGAAAAAACATATTTAATATTAGGGTTTGACTTATGAGGCGTGCCTAGGCCCACAAGGGGCCTTAGCCGAGACGCATTGCCTTAGTGAGCCTCGTGAATACTCCTAGCCTCGACTTTAAAAAGGCCAAGACCTTGAGCATCAGAGCCTAGGCGCACTTTTGACAACTATGTTTGCAACCATCATCTTCTTGGTTAAATAATATGAGGCTATTGGAGTAACTATTGCTATCCTTCATACACTAAATTTGAGTTCCCATTTGTCGTAAATATTACATGGCTATTTCTTTCTGTACCTCGAGTATATTGTGGGAAGTGACTATTGAATCATTTGTAAATCATTGGATCCATTGAGGTGCGTTTGGTATGCGGGATATAATAGGACAAAACAGAACAAAAACTTGTTGTCCCATGTTTGGTGTGACAATTAAACCGAGACGGGACAGGACCGAGTGGGACAAAAATGCATTTTTTTTCTGTCATACCAAAATAGGTGGAACAAAAATCAGGGAGTTGAGACAAGTTTGGTAAATTACTAAGCTACCCATGTCAAACTAAAACCCTATAACCTTCCACAATTCCTTGACCCACGTACCTCGCTCGCCGTTCCAGCCCTGTCCAGTTCCATCCGTGTACCGAACGCACCCTTATTGTTGCCGACATTCTAAGCTCTTATGTTATTTTTATGATGACAAAAATCAGCAGATTGGGATGTCAAGGAAGAAGGGAAAGAAGTAACCCAACAGTGGGAAGACGATTGGGATGACGATGATGTGAATGACGACTTCTCTCTCCAGCTGAGGAAAGAACTCGAAACCAACACCGAGAAGAAGTAAGTCAAATCTACAAATCTAGCATTGTTTTCATATTCGAGACAGATTTCGCTTGTTAGCCAACGTAAGCCAAGATCTTATACCTTGCAGTTCAGTTCTATGTCGAACAAATGTATAACTACTCTTGCCGATAGTTGTTTAAATTGCGTTATGCGACCACTACTTCACTTATCAAAGAACAAACATAACTTTTCTTATAAGCTTTTATTTGAAATGAAACCTTTAACCAATTAACGAATTAACCACAAGGGTTGTGGCGTATTGGTTAAAGCCCCGGGGGATGTGGTGGAATATCCCATCTGTCTAGGGTTCGAATCCAGGCGTATACAACAATTGTGGCCACTGAGATTTGCAAAGGGATTAGTCTAGGCATAGCCTAGGACATCTTTCCCAAAAAAAACCTTGACGAATTAGAAAAAAACTAAGAAGAAAGAAAATCGAACACCCCTCCTCTCCCCACCTTCCCAATGACCTTTTGAGAAGTTTGAGAATGCAACCGGTTAACAGAAAAATGCCACTTCCATACACAAGAATGCTTAGAAACTTGTAAAAAATGTCAGAGATTTAGAAAACACTTGTTAGGAGGTCGTTTAGCTAAATAACCCACCCGACCTCCCCTCATTGAGCTTTTCTCCTTATTTTTAGGAAATCGAACTTTAAGCCTTATAAACCCGGAAGACGAGAAAAACACATGTTATAGCAACGGAGTGGATCTCTACTAACCCTCCATCTTTTGAAACCGGAAGTCAAGAACGACGATCATCAGAATGCCAACACGCCTTTAACCCGCTTGATTTCTAAGTCAACTCTAAACAAACTAAACATCACCCGAAAAATCTACTTTCCCTCCAACAACTTTGTTCCCAAATCAACACAAGTTCTACAAATTGGACAAGCAGCAGTCTTGATGAGCCATGAATCAATACAATTAGCATGAAAACTGTGGCTGCAATTTGGCAACAATCTGCACTTATCCCCAACCTTAAAACCCTCCAAGCACACTGTACACTCAACTGTTCTCTTTTTCTCATCATCATCATCATCATCATTTTCATTGTAATCATACCATGGAAGCTTCTTTATATCCTCTTCTGATATGGTACAACTACTATGCACCACAGTACCACTCTCAATGCTTTCTTGACTAATCCTAAATGTTCTTCCAACTATACATACATGAATCATGACCAATACAGCAATACCCATAACCAATAACACCACAAAAGTCACAATTTCCAACACCATGATTGATTCGAATGCCCACCTTTCTTACGTTAAAGATGCCCACTTTCTTACCCGTTAGGTTAAACTTTAAAGCTGCCGTAAAGATGTCCATCTTCTTCTTCTTCTTCTTCTTTTTTGGAAGAGTGTCTCCCGACAAATTATGAAATCAACCCTGATAAACTCAGTGGCCACAATTGTTGTGTACGTCTGGATTCGAACCCTGGACAGATGAAATATTCCACCACATTCTTCAGGGCCTTAACCACTATGCTGAAAGAATAACACCTTGCTTGATCTTGCTTCCTAATTTATAAGACAATTGTTTGAATCTTGGATGTGATAATGTGAGGGAGGGGAAGAGAAGTTTGGTGGGCAAAGCAAAAGATATATTTATTTTCATGTAGCTTTTGAAATATTTAATGTATCATTTGAAAGGAATTGGAGTTGATGCTGATGTTGACTAATGGATACCAATTTCTTGTCAAGAAAATAACATAACATATTTCAATCATTTTCATTTTTATTTTTATTTTTAAACAATTGATATACTTCAGAATTTGAAATAGAAAAAAACCCTACTCATCGGGAAAAAAATGGGTAAACATTAGAGTTCACTTGTAACGTACGAGTAATGTTATATCGTTCTAAGAGCATCTCCATTCTCTAACAACTATGTTAAAATAGAGCAAAAAAAATCAAAATTTCTAAAAAAATTTGCATCCAACTCCGACAAATATTATATTTTAGCAACTCTAGTATTAATTAGCTTATTAAAATATTCAATTTATTTAATTATATTATTAAAATATTCAATATATGGAAAGTTTGTAGAGAAAAAAATTTCCTTTTTAGAGGTAATAATTAGTTTTTTTTTTTTTTTTTTTTTTTGGGGGGGGGGGGGGGGGACTATCTATTTAGAGATTTATCTAAGGGGTCGTTTATCCAAATGCTTACCCGGTAAGCGCTTACCAATAAATCTCGACACACTAACTTGCTTTACCGGGTAAGATTTTAATCATCACGATGGTATTTTATACAACAATTTACCTGGTAAGCGCTTACCCGGGTAAGAGTTGTCACTCTCTCTTACCGGGTAAGACTCTTCATCCTTATCCTCGCTCTTACCGGGTAAGATCCTATCTTCTTGTCATGTTCATCCGCTATGGTAAGCACTTACCGGGTAAGTATTTTGTAAACGACCCCTAAATTTTGATATTTTTACAATCTCTATCTTTTCTTTATTTTAGTATAGAAGATAGCATAGTTGTTGGAGCAACAAAAATGTTAAAATTCTAATTTTTTCCATTTTAGCATAGTTGTTGGGGAGCAGTTTGGATTTTTACAGGTAGATCCGTTTGATTTTGTTATTTTCTAATGAGGAAGTAATAAATAATGAAAATTTAACCACTTGGGTTGTGACGTGTCGGTTAAGGCTCAAGGGATGTATGGGAAATCTCATCGTTCCTGGTTTTGAATCCGGACGTTGCCAAAGCTTTTGTAACCGTGAGGGTTGACACTTCAGAACATTTGTAGTTGTTTAGGGATTAGTCAGTGCGAATAAACTGACTCGGCACTTACCTAGATAAATTCAAAAATATTTTTCAACGTCTTTTCTTTTTAAAATTTTTATTTATTTATTTATCATTATTGGAGACTTATTAAATGATTAGTAACAAATTTATTACATAATTTCCATAGATAATATGATGAGGGTGAAGTGAAGTGCACTCACAAGTCACAAGCAGAAGTTAGATGGATAGGTGTGTATGGTTTCAAGATTTGATGACTACTCCTTGCCTTTACTTTATGAAATATCTTTTTAAAATCTAATTTTAAATATATAAATTGGTAAATACACGAAGAAAAAGAGTTAAGGTGAGAAGTATAAGAAATGATTTAGATCCCTCATAACTTTTAAATTTTAATCTTAAAAAAACATGAGAATTGCGTTTTGGACGGAAATTGATCCGGTGTTTTATTATTGTTGATCTTCAATTAGGATTGATTTATTAGCGGTGATTCCTTCTTATTATTCTCACCATAACTTTTATTATCATCGGAACCCAATCCTTGAGAGGGTGTGTTAGTGTGTGTGTGTATATATATATATATAGAGAGAGAGAGAGAGAGGGAGAGAGAGAGAGATTATGGTAAGAATAGTAGTTATCGGGTAAAAAGGGATCTTTACGGTTGAAATTTTTTTAAGCTAATTCATGGGTTGTTAATTAAAAGTGATCAAGTGTGAGTGTGTGTATATGTATGTATATATATATATATATAGGGTTGGGTTCCGGTGAGAAGTTGAAACCATTGGATTACAAATGGATGCACATTAGGATTAGATGCACCGAGATAAAATGCACTGCACTCGATCAATTCTCTTATAAGGCGAAATTCATGGGAGGACATTTGATTAAAAGTGATCAACGGTTCAGATACACTTCTCACGCTAACCTCAACTTCTCACACGATCTTTCGCCTACAGGATAAACACTACATTTTAAATATAAAGAATCTAAAATATAATTAGGATAATCATTGAATTTTAACAAATTACTTACTTATCTTCTTTTTTTAATTATGAAAAAAAAACATTATATTATTAGAGCTAAAATAAATTACATTATTATTAAACCTAAATTAAATTAAATTAAAATAAAAAATAAATTAAAGAAATTTATAAAAAAAACATTGTTTTCTCAAACCCACACAAAATTGTATTATAAGATCGATAAAGACAAAAATTAAAATGAAACATTAAAATCGAGATATATCACAATGTATTTCTAGTTGTAATTCAAATATGGTGTTTTAAGAAAACAACATCTAATATTTAACAATTTGTTGCAAGAAATATAATATCGGGGGCAAAGAAAAAAATGAATTAGTAACAATTATATGAACACAATGGTTGAATTACATGGGATTAAAATACTAAAACAATATAATCAGGATGTTATTAAGGTTAAGTTTGACAAACTAGCTGATAAGCTAGCTTTTTAAAACGCTACTATGAGTAGCTTTTCAATAAGCAATCTTATAAACTAGTTTATGGTCATCCAAACATTTACAAAAAAAAAGCTAGCTTATAGCTTTTTTTTGCTAAACAATGCCTAAATCAAAATTAGGGTCTGTTTGAGGATATATGTCGATTATTGGAATCATTGGTATGATTTTATCTAATCTCTTTAATTATTTGTGTTAATTAGTTGTTCGGTTGTTTCATGATGAATCAATTCACCGTTTATTTGCATTTAAACATTGTGATCGATATGTATATATATCTAGAGGATTTTGATGTGTTGTTTCTAAGAATTTTCGTGTGTTTCTGAACGAAATTGGTTAGTGTTCCAAAAGAAATCATTTAGAAACCGAAGTTTGGATGTAAATTTCATGAACTATTGTGTTTTGATTTGGTTAGATGAGTGAAGAAAGTGATTGTGAAATTCATCTTCTATGAAATCGCGTGTTATAGTTATTAGAAGCTCGATCGAACAACGATCTGACTGTTGGTATTGTTAATCGCTTGGTCATCTGGTTGATCAACTTGCTCTTGGTTCGGAAATAGTCAGTTTTAGACGGAATTAAATGAAGCATTCAAAATTTGCGATTTCTAGTATATTACATTACAATATACCAAGGTTCTAAACGGCGTGAGGCGTGGCGTGACGGTAAGGTCAAGCCTCAAGCCTTACGAGTTATGGCGATGTCATGGCGCTTTCCAAGGCGTGGCTTAAGGCGACAAATCTGTATATAATTTATATGTGTGTATGTGTGTGTTTATATCAGCGTCTTGAACAATAATGATCAAGTTATTAACAATTTAATTCATATTAAACGATAACAAAAGGATTTCTAAATTGTAATCAATACTACTGGGCAAATTCCAATCGAATTTCGAAGTACACAAATTCGAATAATCGAAAGTACACAAATTTATAACACAATTGAATAGGCTTGTAATCTCTAACTTGTGTTGGCTATAGGCACATTCATTTTCGGCCTTTCAAATATTGATATTGGGCCTAAATGATCCATAATGTACTTTGAAATAGTTAAATTAGTTATGGTCAAAAATCAGTTTCGAGCCAGTCAAATAAAGCAAGACTTGTAGCCAAGGATACAGACAAGAGGAAAACATTGATTATGATACTGGTTCCTAAATCGGTCCCTTTAAACTAGGTCGCCTGGTTCCGGTCCAGAATAAAAATCCTTGGACCAATCTAGGCCCGGCGGTCCTGATTCCATCACGTCAGTCCCGGGCCCAGACCTGTATTTTTTTAAAAATCATTTTTACACAGAAAAGCTATACATGTTTTTATAATTACGATCTTTGAAGTTTAGTATTGAAAAACACTTGAAATAATACATTTAATTAGATAAAATCTTGAAGCACTTAAAAAAAGTTGAAAACTTGTTATATAGTTTATAAAAACTTATTTTTTGAAAAATCGACCTATATATAATCGGATGTGGTCTCGCGTCAGCCTCGAAGCTTTGCAGAAAATGTACCAACTCCCAAATTGTCGGCCAAAACCGGTCACAATCAATATCAGCCGAACACAATTTTGATCATCTCTACTTTGAAGTTTGAAATAACCCTTAACCATGATTTGGAATCTTATGTGAATAACAGTTATGGCGAGAACCATTTTGAGCTTTAAAATGAGTTTACTTTTTAATCTAACTTCATTTATCTTCAACTACATCATCTATATATATCTTCAATTTTATTCTTTTTCACAAACTTTTACATACATTTAATCACTTTCACATGCATAAATTTGTTAAAGTTTCAATTATGAGGGTAAAAATAGGTACATAAAAATAGACGAATATGTATAAAATTTTTGTTCAAAGTTCAAACATTCTCACTGTAAATTTAGGGTTGTTCATTTTAAAAAATTTGGATCTTATTATTCATTGTCAACACAATAGTCAGTATCAGAATATAAACAATTCAGAATATAGAGATCAATTTTAACCGTTCGAGTGAAATATTGACATTTATTAATTATGTTTTCTCATATATACCTACAACACCCTTGATTAAATCACTACACAATTCATAATATCTACAAATAAGATATTACGTTTTTACCGATTCAAAAGTTCTAACAAAAAAAATAAATGAAATGATATTTTATTATCGTAATCGAAGTAATGAGCCTCCCAATATTGGGAGGCTCAGAATACGAGTTGACCAAAATTTGACCTACCAAAAATAGATAAATCTATGGACATAAATTGCAATGCATACCATTCACACAAACAACAAAACACAAGATTTAAGTGTCCAAAAATAGGAATGTTAAAGGATCTTTAAAAACCTTCAATTCAAAACATCCCTATCAAATTTCCTCTTTTAAGATTTGTTCTAATTTTTTTCATTCTCAAAGCCTTCATTTGTATATGAAAATACTTCATATGTTCATAATTTAGAGCATCAATTTCTTTTCAAGAGATTATATGTATATATAACTGTATCTATATATATAATAAAAGAGACATATACAGATATATTTAATATCTCATCACCCATTTCGATTTGCTACACCAATAACGACAGATGGACCGCGAAACCGCCAGACTCATCGTTGGGATCATCGGTTTGTACATTTCTCTCCTGAAAAAATTAGATACTGGGTATCTTCAATTTCTTTTGACGTGTTTGTTGTTTTATATGGTACAAGTTAACGCTGCATATCAGAGCGTAATTCGAAACAGGTTTGGTCCATATGTTTTTTTTTTCTTCTTTTCTCACAATCAAAATCTCCCAATCGTGTCATGCAAATGCTGATCTGAAACATTTCATGCTTCAGATGTTCATCTGATCAACGTTTTTTATTTATTATAGTTGTTTCTAATTTTGGACGATTACATTGTCGTAATATATTACTTTGATGTTAATAGTACATTTTAGCATAATTTTAAAATTACGTTTTTAATCTCATGTTTCCTCACGTGCATTACATGACAAGATTTACTTGTGGAACGCTTGAGGGTCAAAAATATAATTTCAACTATCATGAAGTAAAATGATAAATGTACTTGTTAACAGAATACTGTTACAGTGAGATGTTCAAATAAGAACGTTAATTAATATCGTGAGAAATTAAGAAGAAAAGGTTCATATGTGAATTATCGGAAAAAATCCATCTGAAAATACATATGTGAACATGAATAATCTGTAACATCGATTCACATATGCATCTTTAAATATATAATTTTTTTCGGATTATTCCAATGATTCACATATGAACATTTCTTTCTTTTATTCTAATATTTAATCTTTTTATTTGAACTAGCCTCTACTGTTAGATTTAACCAGATTTAACTGAATAATAACATTAAGTGTAAACTACAAATTTGGTCCCTGTTGTTTGTCAAATCTAACACTTTTCATTCTTGTAGTTTAGAAATTACAAGATGTCCATTGTGGTTTGTAAAAGCGTCCGGATTTGGTCTCTCTCTCTCTCTCTCTCTCTAACGGTCGTTAGAAATTAAATGAGTAACATTTTCATTCTTTTATCGATTTTTATGCCTTTTACTCAATAAAAAAACCACATAGACCAAAATCATAAAATTGATTTTGATCGTTTAAAAAAAATTGATAAAATGGCAAAAATGCTTCTCATTTAATGGAATCTTTTAACGAAAATCAGAGGGAGGGACCAAACCCAAACGTTTTCCAAACCACAATGGCTATCTTGTAATTTTCAAATTGCAGGGACAAAAATGTTATTTTGCAAACCACATGGACCAAATTTGTAGTTTACTCTAACATTAATAAAATTAAGTTATTTGCATTTTAGAATAATAAAAATATTAAAATCACAAGAGTCATAATTCATAAATAAGAATTTAATATTAATTTATTTATTTATTTATTTACATGCATATCTAATTACTATTTTTTATTTTATGCAGGAAATATAATTTCCTTATATCTATATCTTTCTCCCACGTAAGCATTCTTTTTGACAACGTATTTTTAGTTTGAGTCCTCCAAAATTTATGGATGTTCAATTTAAGTCCTTGTACTTTCACATTTTTACAAATTTGCACAAACAAATTATTTTGCAGTCCAACGTTTATAAACATTATGAAACACAAATCAGTTCAAGCATTCAAGCCAGATCCATATCTTGCAACCCTTTTAAATTGTTGCATGTGGCTTTTCTACGGTCTTCCTATCGTTCATCCACACAGTCTTCTGGTCGTCACGGTTAACAGTGTTGGTGTCGTTATTGCTGCCACCTTCTGTAGCATCTTCTTCAAGTATTCCACATGGTCATGTCGTGTATGCACCCTCGTTCCCTTAATTACACTGCAATAAAATCGGCTTTATATGACATTGAAAGATGTCTAAATGTCTTAATAGACTGCATTATAAGACTTAAGTTTGTATGAACAAACAATTATGCACAATGAAATGTTAGGACATTTTTGAAATACAGTGTTCTATTTGTTTTATTTTATAGAACGCCTGTTTTTGTAAGACATTTTTTCATGTCATATAGAAAACTAATAAAACACTTTATTTCAAAGTTCTCTTAAAAACATGTTAGAAGCACAATAGTTTGGTTATATAAATTTAAGTCATATTAAGCAATCTATTAAAACATTTAGATATGTAATATGACGTCATATAAAACCGATTTTGTTATCGTATTAATTATCTACTGGTTGCATATTGAAGAATTTCAGAAAACGTCTGTCTTTTGAAAATACAGAGAAAGATGATTATCGTATTCATATTGGAGGCGATTTTCTTAGCAGCGATGGTTGCTTTTACTCTAATAGTTGAACACACAAATGACGCGAGATCTATGGTTGTTGGAATACTGTGTGTCGTCGTAAATATTATTATGTATACATCTCCGCTAACAGTCATGGTACACTACTAACTATTACAATTGTATTAAACTTATCATTGATTTTTTTTTCTTCAATTTTTTCGTGAATCTCATAAACAGTGTTTGGTTAACAGAAAACTGTCATCAAGACAAAGAGTGTGAAGTACATGCCAGTTTGTTTATCATTGGGTAACCTACTAAACGGATCGATTTGGATCGTTTATGCAGCCCTCGATTTCGATCCTTTCATCATGGTAAAATAACCCCATGTTTTTATTTCATATTTTTACATATCTTACCTTTTCCCCTTTTTATGGTTTTTTTTTGCACAAACAGATTCCCAATGTTATTGGGGCAGTTTCGGGAACAATTCAGATTGTATTATACTTGAAGTACAACAAAACAACCAATTGGGATGACGATGACCTGCCCAGTGAGCTTGAAATGCATGCAGGACCTTCCAATGCGTAATCATGAAAGAAGCGACCTTACAATTAAACGTCGTTCTCAAGGTTGCTACTGGATTATATACATACGTAACCTAGGTGTTGTAGTTACGACCTCATAATGCCTCCATAAATGAAGGTTATCATCGTCGGCCTCAATTTTATGACGAGAAATAATTTGCATATTTTGGAAAGGAATGAACAACCACAAAGCAAAAAGATCGAGTTTTTTTATACTATGTTTTGTAATAGAATTATGTAAAGGTACAACCCCCCAAGCTGTAGATACAATATTCCAATACACGAGAAATGATGAAAATGGCTAAAAGGTTTGTATTTCACTGTAATCAAGATAGAACAAGGGTTACAAAAACATCAAAGATGAAAGGTTCTGGATATATTATCCTTTTGGGAAAATTAAGCATAAAGGAAATTAACAGAGAGAACAATCAGAGTGGAAGAAGAAGGAAATCAGGAAGGAGCTGACAACATATTTCTTTTCATGCGTATCTCCCCAGACTAGCCTCCCTATATAGTCCATCCAACAACATACTTCTTGTTAGGAATCTTTTCTCTAATGCTCCTTCTTATTTCCTGGGTCTGCTGAACTTTTGCCACCTGTCCCACCACTTTTCCACTTTCTGTTATGCCAGAAATAACCCTTGTATTTTCTTGCATTGGCATAACATTACTTCCCCCACAAAAAGGAACCTTGTCCTCAAGGTTAAGGCATGGAAATGATGCCTGCAATGGAGCCCAGTCCTCCCAAGATGCCTCTTATTGTGGTAAGCCTTCCCAATGGACAAGCACTTGAAGAACTTGTTTACCCTTACGGAGCAGAAAACGACTTTGAAGGATTGCTTTGGGTAACAGTAAGGGTCCTTGTCGATGGTGGCCAAAGGAAGTGGGAGATATGGCTCGTGGTGAGATCGATGACATAACTTCAAAAGCGAAACATGAAATACAGGATGGATTTTAGCAGTAGGAGGCAACTGGAGTTTGTAAGCAACCGATCCAATTCGCTCGAGTATTGGAAAGGGGCCAAAGTATCGCATACCCAACTTCTGATTTTGACGCAAAGCAACGGAATGCTAACGATAGGGCTGCAATTTCACCAGGACCATGTCACCAATGTTAAATTCCACTTGTCTTCGCTTTGCGTCTGCATACTTCTTCATGCTTGCTTGAGCTTTGAGAAGATTGGACTTAAGGTGCGCAAGCACAACGTCCCGTTCTTGCAGCATGTCTTGCAGCGCTGGTGGGTCCAAGTCAGAGAGATCGTATTTGAGGAGCGGAGGAGGTTCACGGCCATAAACCACTTTGAAAGGAGTCATACCCAAACTACTATGAAAGGAGGTATTATACCAATATTCTGCCCACGGAAGCAATTTGGACCACAATTTTGGTTGATGACTAGTAAAACATCGCAGATATTGTTCCAGACACTTATTCAATGCCTCCGATTGACCGTCAGATTGCGGGTGATAAGAGGAACTCATAGCCAGCGTTGTACCACTGAGTTTAAAAAGGTGCTGCCAAAATTTTCTAGTGAAGACTTTGTCTCTGTCAGATACAATGGTTTTAGGGAAACCATGGAGTTTCACAACGTTGGAAAGAAAGGACTCAGCGACTTTTAAACTGGAAAAATCAGACCGTAATGGAGCAAAATGACCATATTTGGATAAACGATCAATCACTACCAAAATGACGGTGTAGCCATGGGAGGGTGGAAGGCCTGTGATGAAGTCCATTGCAATATCTTCCCAAACTTGAACCGGAACAGGTAAAGGTTGAAGCAACCCAGCGGGTCTGGAGTGGTCATGTTTGGTTTGTTGGCAAATTAAGCACTCTTTGATGAATTTAGCAATATCCTTAGACATTCCCTGCCAAAAAAATTGGCTAGCAATTCTAACCTTTGTTCGTTTGATTCCCGAATGACCACCAAGTGGGGATGAATGAAATTCCAAGAGAAGTTTGTGAATCAAGTCGGGCAGCCTGGGTACGACCAATCTGTTTTGCCAAAAGAGCATATTTTTCTTCACCTGGAAATTTTCGTTCTCTTGTATCCCCTGCAAACATTCTGCTTTGAGCTTAGTTAGAGCAGGGTCTTGAGAAACAGCCTCATTAATAAGTTGAACAAGAGTGGAAGTTGGGGTAGAAATAACCATAAAAAATGACCGGGACAAGGCATCTGCAGTAACGTTCTCTTTACCCGGCTTATACTCAATGGCGAAGTTGTAACCCAAGAATTTGTGAAGCCAATTCTGTTGTTCCGGCGTTTGAATGGTTTGATCAGTTAGGGAACGTAAGCTTTTCTGATCGGTTCGAATAATAAATTTATGCCCGAGAAGATAATGTCGAAATTTGGAAATGGCTTCCGAGATTGCATACAACTCCCGCACATATGCAGATTGTTTCTGCATTCTGGCACTCAGTTTCTTAGAAAAGAAGGCAATGGGATGTTTTCCTTGACTAAGGACTGCCCCTATACCGGTCCCAGATGCATCAGTTTCCAAGATAAAATGAGAAGAAAAATCTGGTAATTGTAAGACCGGAGCTTGAGTGACAGCATGCTGAAGGGCACGAAATGCAGTTGCAGCTTGCTCGTTCCAGATAAAACTATCTTTCTTTAAAAGACAAGTTAAAGGAAAGGCGATCGCAGCATATCCCTTAATGAATCTGCGATAATATCCGGTGAGGCCAAGAAATCCACTCAGCTGTTTAATGGATGTTGGAAAAGGCCAATCCAAAATCGCCTTAATCTTGGACGTATCCATCTGAACTCCGTTGCCGGATACTAAGTGACCCAAATACTCCACCTGGGTTAGCCCGAAACTGCATTTGGATAATTTGGCAAACAAACAATGCTTTCTCAACAATTCCAAAACCGTTGTTAGATGAGTCAAATGAGTGGTCCATGAAGGGCTATAAATTAAAATGTCATCAAAGAAAACTAATACCGATTTTCGAAGATGTTGTCGAAAAACATGGTTCATTAAACTTTGAAAGGTCGCTGGAGCGTTTGTAAGCCCGAAGGGCATTACCAACCATTCATATAAGCCTTGATGAGTCCGAAAGGCTGTCTTATGTCGATCCTCTGGTCTAACCAAAATTTGATGATAACCGGATCGAAGATCCAATTTGGAAAAATAGACGGCGCCAAATAATTCGTCTAACAGTTCATCTACGGTAGTGATTGGAAAGCTATCTTTGATGGTAATAGCGTTTAAGGCCCTGTAATCCGTACAAAATCTCCATGACCCATCCTTTTTACGAACCAGTAGCACAGGAGAAGAAAAAGGGTTGGTGCTTGGTTGTATAATTCCGTCTGATAACATCTCACGAACCATTGACTCGATCTGATTCTTTTGACTATGTGGGTACCGATATGGCCGAACCTTAACCGGGTTACTTCCTTCCACCAAGGGTATTGAATGATCGTGTGTACGAGACGGTGGCAAACCAGTAGGAGTGGAAAAAACATCCTCGAACTCCTTAAGTAAGGACTGGAGTTCTGGTGGCAAGTCTGATAGGTTCGTAAATGACTCCAATCGGGAACCGGACGGTGCGTAAAATTCCAAAGCATAAGATTCAGCAATGGCATGGGTTTGGTTCATACGACGGATATGATGGAATTGAGCAGGTTGTGGAGGCATTGAATTGTTACCGTGCAGGGTGATAAACTTGGTTCCCAAATAAAATTTGAGAGACAAAGCGCTAAAGTCAGCAATATGTGGACCCAATGTGGCTAACCAAGATGCTCCCAATACGAGATCAGCCCCTGTAATAGGTAATAGGTAAACCGGTAGGTGGATGGTGTGGCCCTGCACCTGAACTTGTAAGTCCTCAATAAAGCCTTCAGCAGTGAGACTGCTTCCATTTCCCACTAGAACTTTAAAGGTCGGTGCTGGTTGGATTGGTAACTTCAAACATTGGGCCACTCTTGGTTGTAAAAAATTATCCGAACTTCCACTATCCAGAAGTATTTGAAGGGTCACCCCTTGAATGGAGCCTTGGAATCGAAGCGTTCCCATACTCTGGGATCCTTTAAGGGCATTAAATGAGAGATGGTGCTCTGGTGGTGGAGAATCTGTAGGGACTGGGTTGTCATCGGTAAGGCTCGGAACACATGGAGAAGAAGGAGAGTCGTCATCATCACCAATCAATAGAAAAAATTGCCTATTAGGACACTTGTGGTGAATGGAAAAGTTATCATCACAAGTATAACATAGTCCTTTTTCCCGACGAAGTTAGATCTCAGCTGGGGAGAGGCGTTTGACATTGTTGGGGCGATTGGTTAGCGTAAGAGGTTTCTGGTTTGGGGTAGGTAGTAATGGGGGTTGTGAAGGTTTAATGTGTGTTTGAGTAAGGCTTGGTTTATTGTGAGTTGGAGAAGGGATTGGTGAACTGGGTTTTGAGAAAGAAGAAGGAAGGTAATGTGTATGACCAGAGTTAAGGGTATATTTCTCCTCAAATAACTTCGCCAAAGAGAATGCCTTAGATAAGGAATTTGGTCCTTGGGCCAATACATCTCTACGTATGTCATTTGTCAGCCCACTGATGAAGCAATCCAAAATCGCCTCAGTACTGAGACCCTCAATCCTGTTGGCTAGAGAAGTGAACTTAACATAATAATCATTCACCGAAGTAGTCTGGGAAAGCTTAAACAGATTGGCACGAGGTGAATCATAAGGCGATGGTCCGAATTCCATTTCTAGGTCATGACGAAAAACAACCCAGAATTTAAAAGGGGAATTCCTGTTCATCATTTGGAACCAAGGAACTACGTCTTTTTCCATATGAACAGCAGCAATAGTGAGACGTTGAGCATCAGGGGTGGAATAAAACTCAAAAAATTGCTCAGCCTTAAAGATCCAGTGCATTACCTCAGAGCCATCGAAACGGGGAAAATCGAGTTTGACATTTCTTACCTGAAAGGGTTGAACCAGAGTCGGTTTTTCAGGGTTTTCCAGTTGCAAGGCACCTACATGAGTTTCGAGGCGATCCAAACGGGCATCATCAGTTGCACGATGTTGAAGGTATTCACGGTGACGTTCTTCCATGAGCTCCACGATTTTCTTTAAATCAGCTGAGACCTCTTTTAGGCGAGTACTTTCTGCCATGGTGAAAAGGATGAAAGCACCAGATGTAAAGGTATAACCCCCAAGCTTTAGATACAATATTCCAATACACGAGAAATGATGAAAATGGCTAAAAGGTTTGTATTTCACTGTAATCAAGATAGAACAAGGGTTACAAAAACATCAAAGATGAAAGGTTCTGGATATATTATCCTTTTGGGAAAATTAAGCATAAAGGAAATTAACAGAGAGAACAATCAGAGTGGAAGAAGAAGGAAATCATGAAGGAGCTGACAACATATTTCTTTTCATGCGTATCTCCCTAGACTAGCCTCCCTATATAGTCCATCCAACAACATACTTCTTGTTAGGAACCTTTTCTCTAATGCTCCTTCTTATTTCCTGGGTCTGCTGAACTTTTGCCACCTGTCCCACCACTTTTCCACTTTCTGTTATGCCAGGAATAACCCTTGTATTTTCTTGCATTGGCATAACAAATTACATGTGAAAATAATTTGTATGATTTGGGGTATGTGGTAAGTGATTTGGTGTGCTCCACAACCCGAGGGCAAGTATACACCATAACCTTTTTATATCGATTTTGACGAGTTTTTAACCTTTTTTTGTTCCAATTTGATTTTCGTTATATATATATATATATATATATATATATATATATATATATATATATATATAGAGAGAGAGAGAGAGAGAGAGAGAGAGAGGTTCAAGGGAAAACCTCAAAAAAATGGAAAACTGAGGAACACCCTGTTAACCATTTATCTGTACGGTATGCACTTGTGCATACAAGTAAATTAAGGTGTTTTTTGGTTTTATGCACTTGTGCATTATATGCACGTGTGCATGTTACAAATTACTTGTATGCACAAGTGCATACTGTCCAGATGAATGACTATCATGGTGTTCCTCAGTTTTCCGTTTTTTTGAGGTTTTCCCTTGAACCTTACCCTATATATATATGGGGGGGGGGGGGGGGGGAAATTGGATCCGGTTAAAATAAGAATTATTGTGCGAAATTGAGAATAAAATCTTCATCTATATTCGACTCTATTTATTTACATATTTTTATCATAATGACCTAAACTTTAACATATTCATGCGTGTACAAATGATTAAATGTATGTAAAACTTCGTGAAAGGGAAGATAAATTTGAAGATGAATGTAATTGAAGGTAGATTAATGTACTGAAAGTAGTCGAAGAAAATTAAGTTAGATTAAAAAGTTTACTGATTGAAAGGCTCATAAGTGTTCTTACAATTTTCATTATAATTATTATTCTCACACGATCTTTCGTTTCTCTCCCACTCTCTCTCTCTCCCTATATATATGTGTATATATATATATATATATATATGTCGTGGGATCAAGAGAATATGCGGAGATATAAATTAAAGAAAAAAGTTAAATAAAAAAACAAAAATGTTACCAATTTATAATACAAGAAGAAACACTAGACTAAAAACTAATTTTCTATATATGTTTTATAATAATTGTAAACGTTATTTTGTTTTACGAATCTTAACTAAAATTATATAAATAGCTTAATTTTTTGAAATAACTTGAAACAATTGTCAAAGTTTCTAACCACTTGATCTCTGACACAATGAACAGTATAGTAAATTACCATATGGGTCATTTGAATCATTCAGGGTCGACCAAGTTTTTTTGCTCTTATACACCTAAACACTTTGTAGGTAAGTTAAGTGACTTATCTGGTAATTCTCAATAATCCCAAGAGTTGCGTTATTCGCCGATTCAAGTAGTACGTGAATTGGGTTTTAAATGTCGTGAGACAGTTCGATTCCTTTCTACAGTATTGGACATTTTCACTCGATTATTCCATTTCAGATACATGTGTCAGTAAACATTGATTCTAATGATTTTATGACATATTTAACATATATCATCTAACTTTTTACAATTATCTATCAATAACAGTTCGGTTTCATCGAGACACCAACCTGTCCATCACATACCATCATTTATCGTTGAAGGAAGGAGAAAAAAGAAAGAAGTAAAAGCAACTAGAATCAGCTCAGAAACATAAAAACTGATCTGAACACTCACAGTTATAAAAAAAAAATGTAAATTTATTGGACACTCAATATGTGGGATACATGTAGCAACTTGGTTAGCATGCGTGTCCACAAGAGGACAAGTCTTGAATCATTTTATGAAGATGAGGTGCTGCTGCCAATGCACGCTTCTTTCCCAACAAGCAATCACCTCCATCAATCATATCATTGTTTTAACTAAATCAAAACATTATTTATATATAATAGATTTTTTTAAAATAAAAAAATTGGATTATATTAGAGACGAAAATTTTACTCGTAAGGATGGATATTCGATCCTAACGGGACGAGGATTCCCCACTTTAGTGGGTAACGGGACAGGACGGGGAATTATTTTCATACCTGAATCAGGACCGGGGCAGTATTGGGGATGACATTTAGCAGCCCGTAATCGAACCCCGATTAAACTTTTTAATTCATTTAATATTTGTATATTTTGTGTGTGTAAATATATATATATATATATGTCTATAGGGGGTTGTTTTATTTGCAACCCTTAAAAAGGTTGCAAACCTTGCAACCCACATCTTAACCGTCGGATTCATGATCAACGGTTACAATAGATATGGGGTCCAATATTTTTAATTAAAAAAACAAAAAAATAAAAATAAAATAACCGTCGATCATGAATCCAACGGTTAAGATGTGGGTTGCAAGGGTTGCAACATTTTTAAGGTTTGCAAAATATCCTTCCACTATGTCTATATGCATACGTTTATTATTAAATGACTAGAAGCGTATTCGCGCAATGCAGCGAGATACATCACGATTTTAATGTTTATTTTTATTTTTTGTTTTTTATGTGTTTTTTATATAAAAAAAATTAAGTAGTTTGTTAAAATTTATTAATTATCTTATATATTTTAAATTTTTTATATTTAAATTGAGATGTTTATCATGTTTTGATTATGTTTATCAGAATTCAAATTTTATAATTTTAGGATTTGGGGATTAGAGATAAAGATTTTGGGGGATAAGGATGAAATTTATTAATTAGGGTTAAAAACATTTAAAAGTAGTACATATTGATTCATTAATTGTTTTTTAAGATATTTTAAGTAGATTAACATTAAATAATAGTAAATAATGCTTAATACATCACGATTTTAATGTTTATTTTTATTTTTTGTTTTTTATTGATTTACAGTACGATTTTGGATGGTTTTTTTGAGTGATAATTGTTTTTTATATATAAATTTGTTTAATTTAGGCTTAACAATATAATGTTTTTTATATAAAAAAAATTAAGTAGTTTGTTAAAATTCATTAATTATCTTATATATTTTAAATTTTTTATATTTAAATTGAGATGTTTATCCTGTTTTGATTATGTTTATCAGAATTCAAATTTCATAATTTTAGGGTTTGGGATTAGATATAAGGATTTTGGGGGATAAGAATGAAGTATATTAATTAGGGTTAAAAGTTTTACAAGTAGTACATTAGGCTTTAGTAGTTATTTTTAAGAGATTTTAAGTAGATAACTTTAAATGATAGTACATAAAACTTAGTGAGTTGTAATTAATAGTTTTTTATGCCATCTTTATAATATAGTATAGATAAATAGAATTTATTTTCAATATTGGTAAGTATTGTAACGACAATTTATTATAATTTTAAAATGCATATTATTTTTTTATTAAATGGGTTCCCCAAATAAATAATAACGAGAGTTTAAAAAATATTAAGCAAAAACATAAAAACCAGATGTGGGTACAAAGAATAGAACAAATGTCTATCTAACATATATCATTGCTTGAATTGTACAATAAATTAATCAAACGTAATAATTACAAATATTGACAGGGGTGGCCCTATGTATGTATCAGCAGGCTTCCGTACATTCGTTTTTAACTTATTTTCGTACGCAAGATTTTTTAAAGGTGTGAAAGATGCACCAGCTAAACTTTGAATGGTGATATTAGAAAGAAAAAAAACCATCAAACTAAAAACCGAAAAAATTACCTCAGAATTAACCAAAAAAACAAAAGAGCCTCTCGAAATCAACCAAAAAACCAAAAAAGTCTCTCAGAATCAACCAAGAATTTGAAAAATACCGTCGAAATCAGCCAAAAATAACTTAAAAAATCACTCGAAAAGATGAAATTCGACTAAAAACACATCGGACGATTGTACGGGTCTTTGATCTACCTTAAAGGTGTACCCATTCAGCAAAAATATTGGTTCCACCACTATATGTAGCAGGGACGGACTTGAAGCAGTGGCGACGGTGGCACGTGCTACCGTATCATTTCTCCGACGAAGGGTAAAATTTTGACGTTCGTGAAAGGTGCAACCGTATCGTTTTCGAGTGTGCTACCGTATTTATTTTCGAAACTTCAAAGGTGCACCAAATCCTAATCTAAAAGCCCAATTCTTCACTTCTATTCTAGCCCAACTCTTGAAATCAACAAAAAAAAGGGTAAAAATCTCTTGAAATCAACCAAAAAAACCGAAAAAATATCTTAAAATCAACCAAAAATACTGAAAAAGTCTCTCAAAATCGATAAAAAAAACTTAAAAATGTCTCGAAATCAAGCAAAAAACTTTAGAAATCCCTCGAAACGGTGGAATTAGGCTAAAAATACATCGAACGATATTGATCGCCGGTAAAAAAATTAAGACAAAAATCGTATGAAAAATATGGTGCCACCATATGAAAAAGTTGTTACGTCCGTCCCTGATATATGTAGATTGAAATTTTGTTTCAACATCGAAAGTGTGGCAATGAGAACAAAACCCTACTTGCATATAACCACGAATATTAAATGTTACCTTTCAAATCTCTTACCCTTTTTGGATAGAATGATATTAATTATAGGAAAGGACAAACTACGTCTAAACACATGTTTTTTTCAATAAATTACTACCTTGAAAACGTACTTTGGGTACAAGAAAAGTAATACAGGTGGTTTTTCACTTTTACAAACCAATAATTTGAAAAATGTCTATTTTGAAAGAAAAATCACCTCAATTATAGATCTTTTCCATAATTGGATATTTTATAAACTATAGACCCTTAATTACATATTTTAAAAGCATACTTTATAAAATAACAATCGAATAACAATATATGTCGCAAATTATGATTAACCTTCTTGTATCATACTATTTTGTTGTTTAAAAAAAGTATCATTTGACTCATAAACAAGATACTCTAACTAAAGAAAGGGTATAGAACACATTTATTTACGAAAAACACATTTTACTATAGTCAATCAAATGCAATGTTTTAAACTACTCACCATAATAACCATCATGGCGCCAGGTTAAGCTTAACCAGTTATGCAACATGGCCTAATATGTAGTTTTTATATCACAAAATTAATTTTGTAATATCTTATATGTCGATATAGTCAATGGAGGTTCTTACAAGAACCTCTTTTTTATACTTTTTGGTGTCACCTAATTTCCAACTCATCAATTTAAAAATTTATATAAAACTCCACAATGGTAGTTCTTATAAGAACCTCATGTCAACATCAATAATTATTATATATTTATAAATAAATATCAAATATTTAATTTAACTACCAATAAAAATGAGGAAATTGTCATTTCACACAAACTTCATAGTAAGAACCAAGGTTTTTAAATAAAAACTCAAAAGGGGTTAGATTCTTATAAGAACTCTCCACAATGATAGTTCTTACAAGACACTTCACTTTTTGCTTATAAAAACCTTGCATTGGAGATGCTCTAAAGTTCAATATCTGAGGGGAAAAAAAAAGAATTTTCGAATAGTTATTTTATATTAAAAAAAACACAAAAACAAGTTAAAACACTAAATTTAGAACCCATTGACAACAATGAAATTCTAAAACCTCATAAACATCCCTATGAATTTTATGAATATAAAAATAAAAACACACATTTTTCAAATTTTCATCCATCAATCCGTTGTGGTCCACGTCATATCGTTCTCAAATATCCAGTGGCAAACTTCAATGCGACCAGGTCCAGACCCAAGTGCCACGAAAGCTCCATGACCTGGGCTCCATGCTGACGTGTCAATATGACATATGGCAACACCATTGTTTATCTTTGCCTTACTTGACACGTCAAGTATTTCCGCCACGTAGACCCTCACTTTCGGTACAGAGTGGCAGTAATACAGTAGGTATGGGTACAAGCTTTGGTGGCACGACACCGATTTCGTGATCTTTCCACCGTTGATTCCTTTGACTTTTCCGATCATCACCTCCTTCTTTGACCCCCTAACGTTCTCCGTCGTCCTCGCCACCACGTCGTGACCCAAAACCGAAACCGCAAAATCGACCATGTCCTCGATCGAGCCCACGCACCGCTTGGTCTCGCCCCGGCTCGGTGCCCGCTCGCACTCGGACAGCGTGTTGGTCAACACGCGGTCCAAAACGGTCTTGTCCCGAGCCTGGAAGATTTCCTTCACGTCAGATAGTTTGTCAGTGGCAAACGGTAATTTTGACGTGATGGCTCGGGGCAAAAACGACCGTTTTGGCATCTTATCAACGATATCTGGCATCGTTACAACGGACCCTTTTTTTAACATTTTCTCCCGAAAGAATTTCCCCGGTTCGACCCATTTATTTACCAAACCGCCATTGACCTTCGTAGAACCGTCTTTCGAACCCGGCTTTGTGTATTGACCAAACGAGACACCGGTTTTAGTATACCCTTTGAATGTGGAATTCATCGCGTAAATACTAAAACCCGTGGTTTGACCCGTTGATCCTTTCCCGTATTCTTTGAACGAATCGGATCCCGGGTTGAAAGATTTACCATAATTCACGAAATTCGTCTTGCCGGAATTCGATTTCCGACCGTACGACGTAAATGTATCAGTACCGGAGTTTGCTCTGTCACGATAACTCACGAAAGTATCCGACCCGGCATTGCCACCGTTATCACTGTAACCTCTAAAATCGTTTTTCGGGTTATTGGCATTCGACGAATAGGCTTTGAAAGTGTCATTCGCACCGTTCCCCAACTCGCCGTAGTGCGAAAAAGTCGATCCAACCACATTCGACGTGTCGCCATAGCCGGTGAACCCGACCGGAACACCATTCCCATTCTTGGCATAGTTCAAGAACTGTTGGTTCCCGGAATTCGTGTCGTCGACGTAGCTCTTGAACGACATCGGGTGGTGGTTCCCGTTCGTGGAGTAGGACGCAAACCGGAGGTCCGGCACGTTGACCCTCGGCATGTACGAGGCAAAATCACCATTCCCTCCGGTGGCATCGGTGGCGTAGCTGGTGAAGTTAGAGCTAGCCACATTGGCATCAGTACCATAGGAGGTGAACCCTTCATGGTGGCCCGTGGCCTCGTCGCTGTATCGGGCGAAAGCGCTGGTGGCGAAGTTGGTGTTTTCCGAGTAGTTCTTGAAGGTGTCACCACCACCAATGTGGGAGGCGCCGTAGTTGGAGAAACTTTTCGGGTCGTAAACAGCAAAGTTCGAGTCTTTCGGATGGCGCGCTTCCACGAAAGAGGGATCGGAGAAGCATTCCAAATCGGCAGCCGAGCAGAAGGAAGAAAGATGGGATGAAAGAGTGTGGTTGGAAGCTAGTTTTGTAAACAAAGAGTACTCAAATGGTGGAAGTGGAGAGGCTTTGGAGAGGAGAAAAGATGGGATAGGAAGATTATTGGAGATTTGGGTTTTCCAGTAACGAATTAGAGAGGATTTAGGTGAAAATGGGTTTGATTTAGTTAACAAATCTGGTGTCTTTATGGGGGCATTTATGGGGGCAGTAGCTGAAGTAGTTGTTTGTGCCAAGAAAACCTGCATGCATAGATATAATTATATATGATTATATGTATATGATTAGGGAAATGAGAACAAATTAAGGTAAAAGACAAGTAAATTAAAGAAGCCACAATGTAGACAACTTATATCATCATATATGATTAGGAAAATGAGAACAAATTAAGGTAAAAGACAAGTAAATTGAAGAAGCCAAATGTAGACAACTTACAGTGAAGGATGATAGTAATAAGAACAAGAAGTAGAAGAGGTTGAGATGGGCTCTTTTGTCCATCTTGATTTGTTTGTGTGTAGAAGGTGTGTATGTGTGTGTATATGTGAGATATATGGAGGATAGTGGGATCTTATAAATCAACACAAAGCAGACCACTTTTCTTTTCTCCATATCCTGTAATTTGTTTTTTACTTTTACAGGCAATGGTACAAGCAATGACAACCTATACTAATTTTTTAATTTTTATATGTTTAGATATTCCTTAGTTTTTAATTAAAATATACCGATTATATTTAGGGTTTAGGGGTTCGTTTAGTTTGGTAATATTGAAAGAAATGGTTTTATTTATTTATGGGAATTGTGGTACGAGTGACGGCAGAATATGGGCATAGGTATGACGACCAACTATTTGTCCCCGGACTCGTTTCAAGATTTGAATACGAAAGCTTGAAATGAAAAGGCAAAATTGGGGTGACTTCTTGGGGACATTTCCTTCTTTTCCTTTCTGCTATTCTTTTACAGAAATGGTGAAAAAGACGACACCCTAAGCCAAGGACCATACTTTTAATTTGCTTAAAATGGACCATGAAAATTAAGTTCCTAAGATGGTCCCTAATTTCCATATCAATTACCATATTACAGATTAAAGTGTGGCCATCAAACGATTAGCATTTACCAAGTTGTATCCAGATTATTGGTGGATCCCAACTTTTTTTGGAAAATAAAGGCTCAAGTTTTACAAAAAATGAGGATTATTTGTGAGTATTTACCTGTATATGAATATATACTTAAAAAATGAAAATGATTTAATATTTATTGTGAGTTTTCTCTCACCTTGATCCATGAAGAACATCCACTGACTGGGTTGGTGACCTACACATTAAACAATGAACACTTTGAAATTAGACAACTCCCATAAATAAACATTATATAGACATTAGAAATATGGCACATTGAAACCTTGTATATATATATTAAAGATAAGAGTATCCAAGTGATGCGCAGAAAGCAATGAAACAAGACTAGTTTAATACACCAATTGTGGAATAGATTCCTACTGCAACAGGCATCAGTTTCGAAGACCAAAAAATATGGGACTAGAGGATGTGGACAAAACATGCCAGGAATCTTGATGAATTTTGCAGTTCCACAAACCCACCACTGTCACCCTAAACTCTCTCTGTAACAAAATGTCTACATAACTTTAGGATTTCTATGTTTACTTTATTTAGTTTTTACTATGATCCTTACTGCTATTGATTTTACTACTTAATATACAACCTACAAAAACTTACAATTTCATACTTCAGGTGATTGATCATGGTCGTTTTCAAGAATTCCATTTTACAGAGCTCATTTAAGCAAAAATGGTTCAAAAGTCCATCTGTCAAATGAGTAAATGATAAAAAAGGTCATTCATGATATTCTTCTACGCTCATATTGAATCATCTTTTTTTTCAATTTCTCACTTTTTTTTTGGAAAGGCATGCATAAAATAAACCCAATAAAAGAGGACATGGATCAATTTGTTACTTTATTATTTATGGGTTATGATAAATGCACCCCTCCCTACTCACACTCATCTACATCAAACCCTTCTTTTTACATTTCCGGTGTATATGATTTCAACCTAAATTGGTGCATATAACAACCCCTCGTATGGCTAACTTTGTTAATATATTATATATCTTTGACATGTGGATTTTGTGTATTGCTGTTAAAACAATCACTTTATCTTTTCTATATTGAAGTTTCAAAAGTGTTTGCTGCCATTTTGAGAAAAGCTTTCAAAGTATTATGCATTTGGTGCACTGTAGATCTTACTTTTAATTTCACACAGTTTTAAGAAAAAAAGTCTATTGCAAATGTCCTAAATGCTTCATGATGACAAGAAAATTAACATAACCAGAGGGTCATTTGCCAAGCGATATCCGTCCAGATTAGCGGTAGATCTCAACCTCCATCGAAGTTAATGAGCATCATCAAAGGTGAAGAGTGTATTTTTACCATATATACTTTAAAAACTTAAGAAAACACGTAAACCACAATCAAAATTACTAATATCAAGTAATACTAACAAAAAGAAAAACCAGAATCAAAATTACTAATTTCATGCAATAACAAAAAAGAAAATTGTGTTTAAAAATAGTCGATAATTCATCTATCTGCTAAAATTTCTGGGACATCTTGACCCCAATGCACACAAGGTGTGAAAGATATTCTCGATAGTCAGCAACAAGTTTCATATAGAAAATGTCATAAAAGTATTTAAATAAAACTAATCATATCCGAAATAATTGACAAGAATCTTCCACACACATACAAGCAGGGGCGGAGCCAGGATCAGGGGGAGCACGAGTCTCATAGAATCCATCAACGACGAGATAAATTTGTGATCGAAGTTGTAAAAGCTTTCCAAACTTTATAAGGTTAAACAATCAAATTCACACAATCAAATTGATTTGAAAACCGGGAACAAACAAGGGATGTCGAATAAATGAAGAAACCATGCTTTTTACACAGTTTGCTAACAGTTTTAACTTCATTCTAAGAGCGCTTCTAACATTTTTTTGGCAACATATGATTTTAACCTTACTTATTTTACTATGCTATTTTGATGGACAAGACTCTCATGGGGAAAGGTATCTGTAAACACTTTCCCGGTTAACGATTTGTAAAAAATCCCTTAAAGTGCTAAAACAACAGCACCAAAAGTTTTTGGAGGAGCATTAAACATCTTTTGTTTGGAGTTACTCCAACTTAGCATGCTATTATAGTAAGAAATTAGACCTCAAATTCTTTAATGGGTTGGTTCCGGTGAGAAGTTCAGTTAACGGTGAGATGGGTGAGAAGTGGTTATCAACCGTTGGATGAGAAATGGACGCATATTAGGATGAGATGCATCGAGATAAGATCCACCGAGATGCACTAGCTCAATTCATTTCTAAACCGTAATTCATGGGAGGGCTTGAGGTTAAAAGAGGTTCAGATCCACTTCTCACCCTTCTCACCATTAACTCAACTTCTCACACGATCCTTCGCCATTCTTTAATCATATATATGTGACATATTTTTAATTCCTATGTGGGACCCATATTGGATCATGCAAATTTGAAATGCAAATGGGTAATAGAGTAAGGCAAAACAAACAAGAGTTTTGGAGAATGAAATGTAAATGGGATATGGAAATTTAGATATTGACAAAAAATAGTTAAATCTTTAGGGGGAGCATGTGCACCTTCTGGTGCCAACATAGCTCCGCCCTTGCATACAAGGTGTGAGAAAGGAACCACGTTGTTGTCTACACTCTGCTTGATTGGTATACGATGCCTACCTCAATAACAGCAAAAAAATGCTTGGCAACACTTGTATTCAATGTACTATCCCAAATCCACTAAATTCACACCTTTGAAATGAATGAAATATATCTTCGTGATAAAAGGAGTTGATGCTTAAAGCAAAACTTGCAATAACTTTATCTCATACAAGATCAAGAATAAATATCTTAGCAAAACCTTTATTTTTGTCCATAAAATAAAGATATCAAACAGACCCTGGAATAAAGAAAATCAAAGACCATCATCTTGTACAACAAGTATGAACAAATTTCAGCCTCCAAAAAGTAATAATATACCCCCAAAAAACTAGAAGGCTAAATTGTTATAATTGGTGATCAGCTAGACTTGGACCATGTCTTTTCTATATATGTTAGAACCTCCTTCTCACCTCAAGAGCTCTTTTTGAAAGTAAATCTAGAGGTTCCACATAGTCTCGCACGACAACTATATTTCCAGCAACTAAAAGGGATCCCACAGCAGAAAGATGACCAACTAAATAAAAATTATACATATCTATGGTTGGTAAAAGCTATAGATGATAATATCCATTAAAATGAGGTTCCTGATAAAAACCACCATGACATGCTTGATAGCTTCCAGTTGGTGATTGAGCATGCCCCCCATGGACTACCCAAGTTGAACCTAGATTCATATCCGCAAATCCTTTGTACAGTTCAATTCATGTATAATGAAGTATAATTGACATGATCGACATCAAGGGCGGAGCTATGTTGGCACCAGAAGGTGCACATGCTCCCCCTAAAGATTTAACTATTTTTTGTCAATATCTAAATTTCCATTACCCATTTACATTTCATTCTCCAAAACTCTTGTTTGTTTTGCCTACTCTATTACCCATTTGCATTTCAAATTTGCATGATCCAATATGGGTCCCACATAGGAATTAAAAATATGTCACATATATATGATTAAAGAATGGCGAAGGATCGTGTGAGAAGTTGAGTTAATGGTGAGAAGGGTGAGAAGTGGATCTGAACCTCTTTTAACCTCAAGCCCTCCCATGAATTACGGTTTAGAAATGAATTGAGCTAGTGCATCTCGGTGGATCTTATCTCGATGCATCTCATCCTAATATGCGTCCATTTCTCATCCAACGGTTGATAACCACTTCTCACCCATCTCACCGTTAACTGAACTTCTCACCGGAACCAACCCATTAAAGAATTTGAGGTCTAATTTCTTACTATAATAGCATGCTAAGTTGGAGTAACTCCAAACAAAAGATGTTTAATGCTCCTCCAAAAACTTTTGGTGCTGTTGTTTTAGCACTTTAAGGGATTTTTTACAAATCGTTAACCGGGAAAGTGTTTACAGATACCTTTCCCCATGAGAGTCTTGTCCATCAAAATAGCATAGTAAAATAAGTAAGGTTAAAATCATATGTTGCCAAAAAAATGTTAGAAGCGCTCTTAGAATGAAGTTAAAACTGTTAGCAAACTGTGTAAAAAGCATGGTTTCTTCATTTATTCGACATCCCTTGTTTGTTCCCGGTTTTCAAATCAATTTGATTGTGTGAATTTGATTGTTTAACCTTATAAAGTTTGGAAAGCTTTTACAACTTCGATCACAAATTTATCTCGTCGTTGATGGATTCTATGAGACTCGTGCTCCCCCTGATCCTAAATCCTGGCTCCGCCCGACATAATAGTTTTTTATACAGATAATCGTAATCCTGCATACTACTCGGTCTTTCTAATTCATCTGTTGCACCAAAATGTAATTCGTCATGACTCATGACAGCTAAGAAGCAATAGACAAAACAGAATAGCGCGAATTCGTGGCAACAATGAAATCGATGTGCATCAAATGCGTTGACTTCAAATTGATGATGATTATCAATTTCGTAACTAAGAAATTGATGACAACATCGAACGAATAAATAGTAATACTCTGATAATTTTACAACAAAATAGCCAAAAACCTACCGATTTGAATGTCAATTTTGATCATGAAAAAATATTACAATTTTGAGATCTTAATCAAGTAAATAAAACGAAGCGATCGATAGTAGTATGTAAAATTGAAAATGAGAAGAGAATCGATAGACCTTACTGAGAACGAGAACGGAATATTGCATGCCTATGAAGAATCGCCATTTCAAAATCCTAGAAACTCCTTGCAATGCAATTAACCTGTAATTTATGATTCGTTAGGGTTTATTTCCAATCGATTGTATATTTTGGGAGGGAAAATGTTACATTTATACGGTCCAAAATTTCGCGGTTCGTACCGAACTACCGATATATGCATATGTTCATTGTTGGGCCGGGTAGCCCACTATCCACCAATGTGTTATGTATTTCAACTTACCCTTACCGTTTAAATTCAACGCTATCACTTACCTCACCGAGTTAGATTTTACTCCATTAAAACGACACCGTATGCAAAAATTTACCCGATAAGTACTAACATGGCAAGAGTCGTAACTCACATTTACTGGGTAAGACTCTCAATTATTGTTTTCACTCTTACCGGGTAAGATTATTGATCTTGCCATATTCATTGATTACGGTAATATAACCTAGTAAGCTTGCTAAGCGCTTACCCGAGTAAGCGTTTGATAAACGACCCTAAATGTTGATCAGAAATAATGCGATAGAGCTTTGATTTGTCGCCAAATATACTAAGGGGTTGTTTGGTAGTTGTTGAATGATTTGGTGCAGAATGATTAAGAGACTCTTATGATATAGTGCGAAATGAAATATGGTTGTTTGCTAATTGTTCAGAATGAAATCAGGGCTCTGAATGGTTAAGGCAAGGTCAAGATACAAAATAATTCAGAGGGTTTTGGAACCATTAAGAGACATAACTTTTTTTTGCCAAACATTCAAACAAGATTTACCTCTTAACGATTCAAATGTTGCCTCTTAATGAAACCATTAAAAGATAAACAAACAACCCCTAAGTGTTGAGAATCAGAGTCTCTGGTCTTAAGGACCAGATATTGACTTCTTTGATCTTAAGGACAAGAGCTCTTGACTCCTCTAATCTTAAGGACCAGACCTTTGGACTCCTCTGACGTTGCATCTAATTATGGGACATATTGGTTCTACATATTTTAAAAGAACCGATTGGGATCGACGCAGTTCAAAGCCGGTTTTGACCATTTCTAATTTCAGGTTTAAGAAATTGAGTTTTCAAATTTTAATTAAAATTTTCAAAAACTACTAATTTATACAATAAAAATGATTTCACATGTAAATATAAGATTTTATTATACTTTCTCAATATATATATATATATATATATATATATATATATTAGAAGCATATTCGCGCAATGCAGCAAGATACATCATGATTTTAATGTTTCAATTTTACTTTTTTGTCGATTTACAGTACGATTTTTGATGGTTTTGAGAAAGTGATAATGTTTTTTTTATAAATTTGTTTAATTTGGGCTTAATAATATAATATTTTTTATATAAAAAATTAAGTATTTTGTTAGAATTCAATGATTATCTTATATATTTTAATGACATCTACAAAAAATAACCAATTACATATTTAATAATATAATTAAAACAAATTTATAGTAATATAATATATTAATTAATAGTGATACATAGAAAGATCTGCATAAAAGGAAAACCTTGCACATACCAAATTGGTGGGTGTTAGAAGCATGCAGTAGTAATATGTATCTTGTGCTTTGATACTTGTAAATTAAGAGATTTTTAAAGTTTTGTTTAAAATGATTGTACCTTGTGCCTAATAATTTGTATTTAAGAGTTTTTTATCCGTGTTTTATAATATAGTATAGAAGTGATATATGGAAAAGTCTGCATAAAAGGAAGACCTTGTACATACCAAATTGGTGGTGTTAGAAGTCTGCAGTAGTAATATGTATTTTGTTCTTTGATACTTGTAAATTAAAAGATTTTTAAAATCTTGCATAAAATGATGGTATCTTATACCTAATAATTTGTATTTATGAGTCTTTTATCCGTGTTTTATAATATAGTATAGATATAAATATATAAAAGCAGGTTGTTTGAAAATTGTATTCATGTAAATCACATGGACCAAATTTGAATTTTAACACAAACATCAATTTTTGATATTTGTCTAAAGGGAACAATTTGTAATTCAATTAAAGACGAGGGACTAAAAACGATCATTCAGAAAACCCGTTGATATTTTTCCACTTTCAAAGTTGAAACCAAAACCGATGATTCTTCAATCCACCGTCGTCAGCCACTGGTTCAGTTTTCGCCGGTAAAAAAATGTCGGTAACAACGTTTGCCTCCATTAAAACTCCGCCACCATGCCGGACCACCGTCGCCGCCGCCGCCTCCTCCATCAACCACTCTGAGAACCAACAAATTCACCTCAAATCCATCGATCGCCGTTGCATTCTAGCTTCACTTGCCGCCACAATCACCCCATTGTTCGCACCTCATCCTACGATCAATTACGACGAATCTCCATCTGTTCTTCAGATGTCCTTATTACCTTCCGCTGCCGCTCGCGGCCTCTTCCAAATGCCCCCTGTTCGTCTCTCCAATCGGTAAGTATAATATATATAATTGTTGATTTCATCGGTTAAGTTAGAAATTGATTTATGAAATTGTTTAATTTGATGAAATTGTTTTATATAATATGTATTTGTTTCATATATTTGTGTTTCTTTTACTGTTTCATGTATTTTGTCATTCTGGTGAAATTAGTTTTTCATTTTGACGATTTTTTTTATTTTAAAATATAAAACACAAATATATGAAACAATTTCATCATGAAAAGAATTATAACAATTTCATTAAATTAAACAATTTCATTAACTTAACTAACGAAATTGACGGTTTACACGGTTTGCAAAATCAAGATGTTTGCAAATGAAACTACCCTATATATGTATAGATATAGATAGATATGGTAGGGTTACCTGTGAGAAGTTGAGGTTAACGTGAGAAGTGATTATCAACCGTTAAAATCTATTTCCGTTAGAATGAGAAATAGATGCACATTAGAATGAGATGCACCGAATCAATTCTCTTCTAAGACGTAATTCAAGAGAGGGCATGAGACTAAGGGCCTGTTTGTTAGCATAGCAGCTTAATGAGCTTAATGAGACTCACAGCTTATTCAGTCAGCTATATATGACTGTTTGGTAGTTGCTTAATGATATAGAAAGTGGCTTATTCAATAAGATTTCAAGGGGAAACTTTATGCAGAAAGCCAAGGTTTTTCCAAACCAGTCTCTCTCATTAAAAAACACGTTCCTTCCTTCTATGAAAAACTCTCTCAAATAAAAAACTTCTAAATCTATACAGACAGATTAATCCACACAGACAACTTTATCCATACAGAACTTAATGGAAAACCAACCAAACAGCCCCTAAAAGTGATCAACAATTCATATCCACTTCTCATACTTTTTACGTTAACCTCAACTTCTCAGAGCATCTCCAACAACTTCCCCAAAATTTCTCCAAAATGGAGAACCAAAAGTCAAAATCTCCAAAAAACATTACAACCATCTCCAATTCCTTCCCCATTTTAGAGATAAATCATTGATTATATTATTAAAATATTCTATATATTTAATAAAATATTATTTCTCTCACCTAAACAATTCATTTCAAAGTTTCTTATTGGTCGAATGTAATAAAAAATAATTTATCTCTCTTGCTAATCATTTTTGGGGATATCTCCAAATTTGGAGAAAAATATATTCTCTTTCCTACTTTTTCCATTTTGGAGTTTGGAGAAGCTGTTGGAGCTCATTTTACACCCAAAATCTCCATTTTCTTCATTTTCTCCAAAATGGAGAAGCTGTTGGAGATTCTCTCACACGATCTTTCGCCTATATATTTATGGCCATGGATTTTGACCTAACTATTATTGTGTAGAATGGAGGAATTGAAGTAGTGATTGTTGATATTACAGGTACTATTTGGTTAGGGCAGGAGAGTCTGAATTCGAGAGTTCGGGGATAATCAACACAAACCCGGTTGCGAAAACGTCTGTCGATAATGGATTATCGAACATCGGGAAGAAACAGACGGTGAGAGCAGCTTTGAGATTGAAGGAAATGGGGGCTTGTGAAAATAGTTGCTGGATTTGGCCTTCAATTACTCAGAGATCTTATCAAGCTGCTGAGGTTATTGCTGCTGTTAATGGAGTTAACAGGAGGTAAACTTCACCTCTTTCACTTCTTTTTCGTGTTCGATTGGCTTTACATTAACTTCTTTATGGATAAAGTTGACTGTGTTGATTAATCTGTCAGTATAGATTTGGGAAGTTTTTTGTTTGGGAGGGTTTTTCATAAATGGTTGGAGCGTGTTTTTTAATTGGGATGGACAAATTTGGAAAAAAAACTTGGTTTTCTGCATAAAGCCCCCTGGACTTATAGTGAATAAGTCACTTTCTATATCATTAAGTCACTACCAAACAGTCATGTATAACTGACCGAATAAACTATGAGTCTCATCAAGCTCATTAAGTTGCTAATAAACAAACCGTTAGATATATAACCTTAAATGAGATTTTAATTAATTTCTTAACTTCATGACCTATTAAAAAAATGACTTCATTCTCATGAGAAGATCATTAATTTAATGAAAATCTCGTTTAAGGTTATATGCCTTATTATACCGTCCATTGATATTGTCATGATACATTCTTGAAGGGTCATTTAGGTATATAATTTTAAATGAGATTTCATGACCTGTTGATCTATTAAAGAAAAAGTAACTTCATATTTATGAAAAAGTCGTATATTTAATTAAAATCTCATTTAAAGCCGTTCATATTTTCATGACACATTTCTGGGCCTATTGAGCTCAATGACCTTAGTAGAAATTGCTTTTGCAAAATGACCCACCACTCCACCAGTATATTTCTAAGTTTTTACGGAAGCAAAATGTTTTTAACCAAGACATGTCAGATGATCGTTATTAAGCTAAAAAGAATTGAGAAGGTCATGCACCTAATCGAAAGCTCAATTAAGATCTTTTTATCCAAAAGACTAGGATTAACCTTCCCCAAAAGTTGCTTTTAAAAAAATGACCCTATTGTGTATTTTTAAGGGGCTGTTTAGTTCAGGATAAAGAATGAAAATACGAATAAAAATGAACATGACATAATGAATTTTCATCCCCCCCTCTACGGGTGTGCATCGGGCCGGCAAACTAGAAACTCGATCGGATTTCGGATATAGAAATCAAGACCCGAAATTTAGGTTTCGGATTTTGGATTGCTTCGGGTTCGGTTTGATGTCGGTCGGGTTCGAGTATTATTATAGTGCAAAAAGTATATATAAATTCAATCGATTTTGAGAATGAATTCAATCGATTGAGAGATTGATGAAATCGATAGTAAATTTGTAAATTAGAAAACATTTCGACCGACTAAAATTTACGATTTTCAAAAGATAATTAGACAAATAAAATATATTTATATAATATATAAAATATATATGTATATATATTATTTCGGGTTTTCGGATGGGTCGGGTGGCGAAAGATCAAACCCAACCCGAACCCAAACCCAAATATCCCTAAAAAAGTCGGGTTTCAGATTTTCGGATTTCTGGGTATTCGGATTTTGCAAAAACACCTTATTTCTTGTTCGGGTTCGGGTTTCGGATTATTCAGGTTTTGCACACCCCTCCCCCCTCCCCCCCCCCCACCCCACTCTTAACATGGAACGAAAATTTATATAAAACAGAACGGTTTCTTTTAATTTTCATTCGCATTGATTACTGCTTAATTCCTCTAACCAAACTATTGGCTATTATTAATTTCTTTATGTTTCTTGTTCTTATTTGTGGGGGAAAATGTGTGTTGAATCGAATAGTAATATAGTTCCGGAGTATAGTTTCTTGGATGCTCGTGGATTAGGAGCATATGAAGGCAAGGCTTTACAATCTATTTCAGAAGTAAGTTCTTTTTTTTTTTTTGAGTTTAGTTTTAGATGGATTGTTGTTGATCTATCGATATCGTGATAGATATATGCATCGGATGGTGTTTCCGCAAACATTAAACCGCCACCGATCAACGATGGAACGCCAAACGAGAGTGTTGCCGATGTGTTTGTTCGTGTGACGCAACTAATGTCGATTCTTGAAACTCAGTACTCCGAGGACACGGTTATCATTGTGTCGCCGGACTCAGATAACTTGACAATACTACAAGCGGGTTTAGTTGGACTCGATCTTCGAAGGTGAGTGATTTTGATCGTCTTCGTGTTCGTTCCAAAGATTTTTAATCTGCAAAAAAGGTATGACATCACCCCCTGAAACGCCCTAACCGTACCGGTCCCCAACCATCATGGGGAAGTAGGGGCAAGTGGATACAGCGACGGATTCAGGAATTTTGGTGACGGAGATGGCATAATTTCATTAACATAATACAAAAAAAATGAAAAACTGAGGAATACCCTGGTATCTATTCATTTGGACGGTATACACATTTGCATACAAATAATTTGTAACATCCACACGTGTATATGTATACATGCATAAAAACCAAAAAAACAACTTCAATTACTTGTATGCAGTTCAGATACCAGGATGTTCCTTAGTTTTTTTTTTAGGTTTTCCCCTAAATTATACATACATACATAGGGGTAGGTTCAAACAGAAGCTAAACATTTTGCGAGAAGGCGAAAAGTGTGATATCATATATGATACGCAAGTTTAATCATATATGATTAAACACAGCTTGTAGCTGTGTAATCATATATGATATCACAATTGTCGTCTTCTTGCAAAATGTTTAACTTGTTGAATGATTCTTCATCTCTCTCTATATCTATAATATATAATAAGTTACATTCTATTTAATTGAGGGTAAGACGATTTTACAAGGTTAGTATATAATAAATAAAATCGATAATGTAACTTTTTTAGAACTCGTTTATCTTGAGCCGAACCCCTATCTTTTCGTTCTTTCTGTAAGGATGTCCACCTCGTTAAAAAGCATACAAAAATCCCGTTAAAAATCATTTGTAATAACCAACGAATTATGTTGATTGTTGCAGACATAACGAGCTATCGTTCGAGTCTGGGGAAGTTCGATTCTTCGATCCGAGTAGCATTCCTACTTACAAGCAACCTGCTTCTGCTTTATATAAATGTTTAAACCCTCCCAGTTGTACATGAATAAAGAGGAAATTGTCTAAAGAACGACAATACGTCTAAAAATTTAATCATCTATTTTGATTGCTTTAATTAAAAATATATAATTTTTTTAATTAATTTAATTATGAAAATATAAATTTGTGACAAATAAAAGAAAGTTATGCTTAAGATAACACAAAAAGTTATTATCGATTTTAAGGGTAGTTTGCCAAACACTTATTTGCAAGAGTTACTACTTTTACTTATCACTTTAAATTGTAGGTCATCAAAATGGATTTTTGGTAACGTGTATTACCCGGTAAGAACTTAATGGGAAAAGTCTTTGTAACACCCGTAATTTTAGTTAACTCTTAATCTACCCTTATCCGATTAAGCTAGGATTATAGATCTTATCCAAATGGTGTTCGGGGGTTTTGGATTTTGGACCGAGAGCGCGTCGGGTCGAAAAGTCAGAATTTTGACCCTCGGGATGGCCTGGGCGATTGTGCCCGCGATTGTGACAGGATGTCACTCTCCCGGGGCACTATCGCGGGAGATGTATCGCGGGCTTCCCCCTTCGGGCGACTATGCCCAGCGATTATGCCAAGGGCATAGTTGCGTGGCACAATCGCCATCGGCCCCTGGTTGTTTTAAATCCCGAATTTTCAGCCTCTTTCATTTGTTATCTTCACCCACTTCGTTTTTCTCTCCCAAGAACCGAACATTACCATCCTATTACGAACCCTAACTCATTTTTGGGTGTTTTTGTCATAAAACCAAGTGTTCCTTCACTTTCTAACCATGTTTTGGAAGCTAGAATTAGATCCTTTCATCTTCACCTTCTTCACCCAAGTTTTCTAGAGTTTCATCCATCTCTTCTTCATTTTTGAAGATTGGGAGGTTGTGGCTCATTTTGGTGTCCTATAAGTGTTTGATTGTTGGAATCAAGTTGTGGCTGAGGTAATCATCTCTTCTCTTCATTTATGAAAATTAGGGTTTCGATATAAGTTGAGGTTTCATGTAAAATATTTGGGAAATGCTTCTATATGGTTGAATACGGTTATTTATGGTTGGAAATGTGTGGATCTAGGTTTTGGGAAGCTTGAGTTGAAGAGTTGGAATGGATGTCTTCGGAAAGCTTTGGGTGAGATCTATGCTTTTGGGAGGCTAATGGTTGGGGATTGAAACCTAAGTTTAACTTAACCTAGCAAGGTGAGTTCAAGATGATTTATGAAAACGGTGTACATGCAAAAATGTTTATTTTTAAGTGTTTGTGTTTTACATCAAACTGTTAACTGCTGATAAGTTTTGGGTATTTGGTTATATCTCACTTTATAAACTTGTGTCACATGCATATTTGTGATTTTGGGCTTTTTTCAATTAAATCATTTTGATATGTTTCTTTGATGTATATATATGTAAATGGAGTCCATTTGATGTAAAGGTCATTTATATAATTTTGTACTTATAACTATTTAGGAAAATGGTTTGCCTCAACCAATGTTGAGTATGAGTCAATTATACTTTTTGGGTAGTTGTGTCTGCATCAGTCGGTTAAACGTGTTTTTAATGTTTATAAAGGCTTTCGTTGGAGATTTACGTAAAGTGTTGGGCCTTTGGCTCGGTTTTGACAGAATGAGTCGTGTGGACTTTTGTTCGAGTTTATAACCGTTGTGGGTTTGGAGTATGATGACGATTAATTCATGTCATTGGTGAGTTACATGCTTTGGGTGCTTTGGTCATTCAATTGGAGTCATGTAAGGTTAGACAGTGTTGTAATGGATCCATAGGCACGTGAGTCTGTCGGTTGTGTAAGGCCTGACGTTTTGGGTTACTTTTAGTGACCGCTCGGGTTGCTAGCGAGTAGGCAATATGCGGTTCGAGCCGCAGAGTTGAAACTCGTCTAGATTGGATAGGCGCCCGGGCTCGTAAGACCTCGGAGTGGAACTCGACGGAGTATGGCAAGGGGCAGCAACAAGTCTGAGGATTGTGATGTCTTGTATGGCATGGGAACTAGGACCGGGGCACGTTGGTGAAATCCAATAACATCACGGGTGACCCCATTCACGTGTTCTCGCCACCCTAGATGGAAACGTTTAGAGGACATGCAAGGAAGTCGCATGAACGGCCTACTTGCGTGTTTCTCTATTCTCGGTATTTACGGATCTCCTCATCGTTGATTCATGGTATTTTAAATGTTAATGTCTTATTTTACCAACTTTGGTTTTTATGTGGTCGACGGTAATTGATGGTTTTAATATTGGGTTTTTCCCCACGTATATTAAGGTTTGAATGGAATACGTCATTTCTACGTTTTCAGTATTTGGTTTCTTTCCATTTTATGGTTGCGTGAGTTTTGGGTCTATTATCCGTATTCACGGCAATATTTATTTATATAAATTTTCATCTATGGTTTATGAGTTGTACAACATGTTCCACCCGTGTTGGGTATGTCGAGATATAACATTGTATCTGCATTTTATAAAAATTGGGAGTTCTCTCTCTATTCTCATTTTGAGCAAGTTTTGGGTTAAATCTAAGTATGAAAGAACGTTTTATATTGGAATCTTATTCATTAAAACAGTTTGGTTTGGGTAACGACTAACTCGGTGTCTCTTCCGTACAAAATGCATAGTTATTGTTCAACGAGTCGTTTTCATAAGTGAAGCATATCATTTCGAAAGATTATGAACTTAATCGCATTCTTCCTTTCTAAACTATTAATTTATATATGTTGAAAACTTTTGAGCTCACTAGGCGTCAAGCCTAACCTTTTTATTTGTCGGCATGTGCATCAGGTTCCAGTTGGGAGTTTTGGTTCTAGCAGTTATGAAGAGTCGAGTCTTAGCTTGGCACAAGGGTGAGTAGTTGGTGAAGTCTTCCGCAGATTGGAGATAGTGACCGTTATTGGGTTTTAGTAGCACTCGTCCTTATTATAGACTGTATGTATTGATTGAACATGTGTATTGAGGTTAATTCATAAATTGTGATTGTAGATGATGCAATTATCGATGTATTTAGAAATTTCAAATTAGTTGTTATTTCCAGAATTTAGGGTGTTACAGTCTTCTCCCAATCACAAGGGTTGTGGCGTACTGGTTAAGACCTTGGGGGATATGGTGGAATATCCCATCTGCCCAGGGTTCGAATCCAGACGTACACAACAATTGTGGCCACTGAGGGTTAGGAGTTTCGATCCTTTGCTATAACACGTTGTAAGCATTTGGTAAATGACTCCTTAATATCGATTGATAACGCTATCTCTCCAAAATTGTAATATAACAAGTACGGATGACTTGAGAAAGCATGAAATAATTTATGCACTTTATTTTAGAAGTAAATGTTGTGAATGAACTTGGTCGAGACTCGGAATCTTAGGAGTTTCGATCCTTTGCTATAACACGTTGTAAGCATTTAGTAAATGACTCGTTAATATCGATTGATAACTCTACCTCTCCAAAATTGTAATATAACAAGTACGAATGACTTGAGAAAGCATGAAATAATTTATGCACTTTATTTTAGAAGTAAATGTTGTGAATGAACTTGGTCGAGACTCGGAATCTTAGAACCACGTTCGCCAAGTCTACTAGTCACACTATCAACCTTGGAAAGCTCAAATATCATAAGGCAATAATCCACAACCAATTCGATTAACCTCAGGGGCGGAACACGAGCTTTCCAACCGCAGGGGCCGGACTGAGGGCCGGACCTAAAGAAGGGCTACCGGTATGAAAGGTGCAACCGTATCGTTTTAAAAGGAACCACTGTATGATATTCAAAGTTGAAGAAGGTGCAACTGTACCTTGTAATGAACCAAAAAACAAAAAAGAACTCCTAAAATCAACCCAAAAAAACCGAAAAAGTCTTTCGAAATCGATAAAAAAAACTTAAAAATCCTTCGAATTCAAACAAAAAACTATAAAAATCATTCGAAACAATTTCAAACAAATTTGAACAATTAAACCTATTATCCTAAATTCATTAGTACTAGATGGGAAATCGACGATTAAACAATTAAACTCAATTCATTGGTGATAATCTGGAATTCTGGATGGGAAATCAATGATTAAAAACGCCAACGGTACCTGGAGGAGGCTGACCTGCTGCTATCGCTATGGAGGACAGGAGGAGGCTGCCGACGGTGCTGCCAACCTACCGGCGGTGGCCTGAGTCGCTGTTGCTACTACTGTCTGTGGCCTAGTCACTGTTGCTGCTGCTACTGTTAGTGGCCTGGTTGTGCGAAGTGCGATACTGATTATGAAAAGCGATTGAGCCTTGGCCCTGGTTGTGCGAAGTGAGAGTTTGGACTTTGAAGAATTGGACTGAGTCATACTTCTACCTACTTTTATTGGACTGGACTAAAAATGGTGAGAGTTTGGATTGTCTGTGGCTTGGTTGTGCCTAGTGGACTGAAAGTGGGGGGGCCCGAATAAAAAATGAAAAAAATTTACAACCTGCAAATCTCATTCCCTCTATATGAATTGAAGAAAAACGCAGGGGCCTTGGCCCCTAATTGCCCTAAGGGACTTCCGCCCCTGATTAACCTTGTAATTTCTTCTCAAAATAATGATGATTCAACAAGCTTATGGTTCAAAGTTCAAACTTAACTAATATTTGTGACCCACAACGGCCAGTTTAAAATGATTAACATACTTAACTCTCACACATGGTGACAACACTACAAAACATCAATGCGTTAATGTTCTATAACCGAAAAAATTATACACTACCCCCATCGATCATCACATCAAGGCGATTCAAGCACACACATGTAACTGTAAGTTCACAATAACATTGGGCATGTGTAACTATGAACGTACCATACATGAGGATCCTTGCAACAATCGTCATGATTCCTGATGTTATTGTTTCTATCGACCTCAAAACATCATATCTTAAAGTGTCTAATCGTGCATTCTCACTTTCAATCACTTAGAAATACAGTAGTTTGAGTCTAGACATCCTACATAAATACCTAAATCTCTCAAACTTATGCTCTGATACCAACTTGTAATTCCCTTAAATTTGGAAAAAAAAGTGACTAATTTAAAGTTTTCGATAATACATCAAATAAGGAAGAAACTCCTTTCTAATTGTCACCATTTACTTGCCTATAAAGGTAATCTAAGATTTAACATTAACAAATAATAATTCAAACCTGACACAAAATCTATAATTGGGGCGGGTGTTACTAGTACTACAACTCAATCTCAGTTCTCCAAATGCAGAAGACGCCATCGAATAGCTAGATCCTTCTCGAGCCTCTAACTAGCACTCACCTCGTCACAATGTCGCTAATACCATTCCCTAACAAGGACCAGATGCACATGTCGACAAGTAAAAAAAGTTAGGCTTAACGCCTAATGAGTTCAAAAGTTTTCATCAATTATATAAGACGGTAAAACTGGAAGAATGTTATTTTAATGACAGTTTTCAAAATGACATATATTAAATATGAAAATAACATCTATCCCAAGACCTATCATTTTTGTGATGAGACATCATTAACCAAATCACTCGTTTATCATGAGACCCAAAACCTAATACTCACCCAAAACGGTCATAAAGTTAAATATTCAAATACCGAAAACATGGATAAAACTCTATCATCCAATTCATCCAAAAACATGAATAAGGCTCAATACACAAAACCCATAAATCATGAATGACAATTCATACTCAAAATGTCACCGACTCACCGTAAACATGGATAAATCCAAAAGCAACACCTTTCGGTGACGGGGAAGACTCGTTTCCATTAAACGTGACGGGTACGTATCTATGTTATATGAGCATCACTTATGGATAAATAAACATTGACATCAACTTTATCCGGGTCTTTAGTCAAATGGGCTAACAAGCTCAACTCTATCAATGTCTTTCGCTTAGGGAGTCACCAAGTTCAACCTTATCTGGGTCTTTACCTTGTGATCTCCCAAATCCAAGTTAAGCTTGTTCACTATAAATGACAGTCACTACGGACTACGTGGTCATTAAGTTTAACTCTATCTGAGTCTTTACATTGAGTCTCCTATTACGGATCACACGGTCATCAAGTTCAACTCTATCAAAACCTTTACCTTGACTCATCTGCTGATATGAGTTTCTAGTTACAACACAGGGATAACGATCTCATTCCAAACCGACTCTTATGCACATGGATTCATTGCATTACAATTTAAATTACATGACTTTGAATTGAATGACCAACACACTCAAAACATATAATTTCCAAAAATGTGCAATAAATGCAACTGACGTCTAAAGTTCAACATTGAGTAAATTTAAACCGTACAAATGTCCCTAAGACTCATCTGAATTAAGACCAAGCAAAGAGATCAACAAATCAACTAACCATTCAATAATAGTAAACTTGAACAATAAAAACGTATTTAACCATCGATTATGCAAACGCATGCTTCAAATACTTGATTAACTCGGAAGCCCATCATTGGTTTCCCAAATGGTTTATAAAACCAAATACACTAAAATTGCATTAACGTCTAATAATCTTCAAATATGAAATAATTCATTAAAATAACACACTCTTAAGATTTATTTACCAAAGTGCCTAAAAATCTCAAATATGTGTGTTTCACAAGATTTATAAATCAAATGTACCATATATACAAAACTCATAAAATAATCCAATGTTTCTGGACATTTTTGGTACGTACAAAATTTTTCACAAAACAACTTGAACTCATATTGTTAGATAGGTTAAACTTAGATTCCAAACTCCATCTCTAGCTTCCAAAGATGAAGACTTTAAGTTAGATCTCCATGCTAACTTCTAGATATATGGTGTAAATCTTATTAAAAACACCCATTTACTCCCAAAACATATACAAACAAACCCAAGTGAAGGAATGAGGGTTTGGGGTGAAAAGAACCAAATCCTAGGTTAAGAAATGGTTAGTTATAGGCTTAACTTTCGACTTGTTGGGACTCAAAACCTTAAAGGAAACTTCAATACTCTTTGTTCTAACCTCGAAGAGCGAAATATAAAACCGTGGTCTCAAGAATCTCTCAAATCGAATAAGAAATGAAGAAGTTATGATCAAATAAGCCCTTTTTGCATAGATCCAACCTTCCCAACGAGTTTTCACGTGAGTTAACTCGCAAGAAAAGTCACCCGCAATATTTGGTGTGCATTTGTTGTAGCTTATTCACAATTATTAAATAATTCAATTCAATAACGCTTTCATAAATTTTAACTGTTAAAACATAATAATTTTTTTCATAACAAAAAAATTATTTATTCCAACAAACAAATGTTAATATATAACCATCTCATGTTAGTCGTACTTAAAAATAATTTTTAGTAAATTTTTTATAGAAAAACATACAATTAATTTTAGAGTGAATTACATTTTTGGTCCTTATAATTACTCCAAAGACTGATTTGCTCCTCCTAACATTGTTAATTACATAGAGTATCATGAAATTGAAAAGTTAAACCAAATCCAAAAAAGTTAAGCATACCAACATCACTCCTTAAAATATAAAAAAGAAACCTTCAAATACCCATCGGACACTTTGGACCATAAGAGCACTATTGCAGTTAGACCCACAAAAGCTCCCTCATTTATCAAACCTTTCGTCAACATCCCAACTCAATTCCTCATTCGTCACTCCATTTTTCAGCTCACCAGCAAAAACCCCTTGCTTTTTTTTCCTTTCCAAATTCCAATCAAATCAATTTTTTTTGCTTTCTGCAATACCCATTTCCAATCTCCAACACTTCCCCCAATTTCACACACCTAAATCCTTCGTTTATCCTCTCACAATTCCAACCTTTCAACACCCACAAACGGAAACAAATTCAATCGTTGTTTCGAGTAGAATCTAGGTTTTTTTTTATAACTTCAATATGGCAGTCAGAGGCGTCGATTTTAAGTGGTGAGTTCTCATTCTTCACTCGTTTGCAAAATTGTTGGTTCTAAATCACTTATTTGAGATGATTTGATGTTGAAGATTTTGGTTTGATTTTTTTACGAGTTTGAATTTTGGATTTGTGTAGGTACGATGGGTTTTTCCTGTCAATGCTTGCCACTAGTATGTATCCTTTTGAAATTAATACAAATAGTTGATATAATAACCCCCCCATGTATTTCAGTTTTAGTATATGGTTTTTGTTTTTGTTTGATTCTTGACGATTGTGATTGATAGAATAATTGTTGCGATCAATTGGAAGCGTTACCATCTATGTACGCACCCTTTGCACATATGGATCGTGGTGGGTGATTAGTGAATAACACCGGATCTTGGCTGTAACATTCCAGGCCAATTATACTAGATATTGTCAGCTTTGTGCACAAACCTGGACTCACGGTTTTAAAGCGCATATGATAAAAGAAGTATCGAGTCAATTATAAGGCAACTTTCGTTCTTGTCCTGAACCAACGAGGGATCTTACAATCCACCCCCTTAGGAGCCCAGTGTGGCATACTAGTCGTTTCCCAGCTCTGATGCCATCTGTAACACCCCAAATACCAAAGCAACAGACTGTCCCAATAACTGCGCGGCCAACATGGATGGAAAATGGGATTTGTGATCTCTTTATAAGCCTCAAGTAGTGGGCTACCAATAACTCCCACCTTGATTTCAAGTTGGGTTTGAAGTTATTCAATATCTGATAGGTTAGCCTAGGATGTTACAGATGGTATCAGAGCCACGAATCGGACTGGTGTGCCGCTGGATTGTAAGGTACCACATTTGTTGGGGAGGGGAACGAAGGTTGCCTTATAAGGGACTTGATACCTCCTCTATCAGACGCGTTTTAAAACCGTGAGTCCAGGTGTGTGGACAAAGAGGAAAATATCTGATCCGGTTGGCCTAGGATGTTACATTGCTTATTTGTTTAATTTGTATTATAACTTTTGATCAATGGGTTGTTTGCTGTTTTTGCTTATTTGATTTAGGTTGATTATACGACTGTTTTTGTTTTCCGTCTGTTGATGTTTGTGGACAATGGACTTGCTTCTGGAATGGGATTGTAAGTCTTCTATACTCTTAGTTTATGATCTTATTTCTAGTTGATGTTATTACGAATTTATGATCATATGGGAAATTGGTGTCATACGGGTGTAAGTTGAATTTCAGTTTATAAAAAAAGACAATTTTAGTTTGAAATTTTTTGAAATTTTTTAAGATGTTATGAGCCAATAGCCATTAGCATGATTAGTTGCAGAAGAATCAGTTAATCGTTTGATATAATTCTTGAATGTTAACATCTTTAATGGCTTCATAAGTTACGCGAACGGGTTACAATCACACGACTAAGATAACCCATAACCCAATTATCAAGTTGTTTTGTTCTTTAACCTCGAGGGAAATTTGGGGATTTTACTGGCTGTTATCTTCAAGCCCACATGGGATTAGTCGAGGTTCATGCAAGCTGGCGTGGACACCCACGGTTACCAAAAAAAGGGTTGTTTCGTTCTTTCATGATCTATGGAAGGGTGACGATGTTTGTACTTGGTTTTAAGTATTACGTTCTTTGTTAAACTAGGATGGTTCTTTGGGCATCTCGGAGTAATTGATGGTTATTGAGATGAATTCTCTTGTTTACTTCTTTCTGGACTATTGTTTTATCAAGATTTATAGACGAATTCGAGTCTCAAAAGTTGTTATCTAAATAGGGATTTTGGTCGGCAGCAGAGACAAGCTCGTTTTTGTGGACGAGTGGTGGTGTTATCCATTCTTTCGGTGTTGCTCTATCCGTTTCTTTGGGCATGGACCATTATCGGTTCTTTATGGTTCAGCAGTGCGAAAGATTGTGTACGTCTCCTATTCGTTTTCTTCAATTATTAGTATTTGTTTCTCGCACCTTTGCACCCCCCTCCCCCCCCCCCCCCCAAAAAAAAAAAAAAAAACGGTACTTTCAAGTGGGATATACGGGGTTCGTTCGGTTTGTTTTTCCTAATTATTACTTCATCCGTCCCAAAATAAATGTCCACAATGAAAAATGCACACAGAGATAATTATAGAGCGAGAAATTTTATCAATCACATAATTAAGGGTAGAATGGGAAAGTAGACATTTACTTTTGAGAGTGAACACTTATTTTGGGACAAAGTAAAATAGTAACCCCCCCCCAAAAAAAAAAAAAAAAAAAAAAACCTTAATTTCAAGTGGGATGTATAGTGTGCGTTTGGTTTAATTTCTTAATAATTTGTATTTGCGTCTCACACCTTTGCACAAGCTGGGGAATTTCACGGTAGCAGTTGTTTGAGGGTAGAGGTGAGGTACATCTCACCCCCAGACCCTATTTTCCAGTGGGATATTATGGGTAGTTTGGTTTGGTTTTTTAATTGTTGGTAGTTGTTTGGGTGGGGACGGAACATATTACACGTATTTTTGAGAGAATTCTTGTGATGGCGGTGTTTTGTATATATCATTTTCAGCTGCCCGAAGAAGGTCAGAAATGGGGTTTTCTTATATGGTTGCTTTTTAGCTACAGCGGGCTCGTTTGCATTGCTGGCATGTGTATGAAAAAGGTACAATATAAACTACGATCCGAGTTTCACAATCTTGAGATATATGATTATAACGTTTTATAACGTCTCTTGTTTGCAGTGGTTGACAAGAAGGCAAGCTCATTCACTACGGGCTCAACAAGGAATTCCTATTTCGGAATATGGGGTACCCTCAAAAATCTTGTTTTACTTCCATTTTATACCCCACATGTATAGTTACTTCCTTTAGAGTGTATGGGTCTTTTAGGTGGCGTTTTTTTTAAGAGGTCTGAAGTCTAAAGTCTTGTCTTATTTCACTTCTGATTAATAAGAGGTGGTGCTGAAGTCTGAAATCTGAATCAATAAGACTGTTTGTTTTTGTAACGGCTGGAGGCGTCATGAGAGAAAGGAGAGCATATGAAATGAGGCGGCGATAAGAGGTTTTAAGAAGTTAGGTCACCACTTCTTATTTCAGATGTATTTAAGGGTTAAAGAGGTTATGAAAACCGAAAAAAAAACAACCATTCTGAATGTAAAAAGGTCTGACCGATTCAGACTTAAAGAGTTTTTTTTTTTTTTTTTAAACAAACAACCCCTTAGTCTTTTGTGCTAGTTGCTCATGACAATATGCTTTCTTTTAGGGTAGAGGTCGGGTCTGCGTACTTCTCATCCTCCCAACCCTTGAGTGGGAGATACCGGACTCGTTTGGTTTGGTTTTTAGTATGGTTTGTTTAATTTTGTGTCGGTGTTGATTGGTTTTGGTCTAATTATTTATGGGAAAAAGTCAATTGATGATAAAGAGGGAAATTGGGCATTTGAGGATCGTAGACATAAACTCATAGGGTCCATTTGGTTTGACGGAATGTTTATGAGGGATTTGGATTTCGTGGAAGGATTTGGAATTGGGAGGATTTGGAATCTTTGGTGTGTTTGGTTTGTAGGATTTGGAATGGAATTGAATTTAATTCTTTATAAATAATTTATAAAAACAAATTATTAATAATTATAAGAATAATTAATTACCTTTTTATTAATTGATTCTTACAAAACAAATGTTCTTAACATATTTTAAAACATTATTAGAAATCCTACGAAATCCCATGAAATACCAACCACTCCTATGGGATTCCTAAATCCTATGTTTATGGGATTTTAATGAAATCCCGAGACTTCAAATCTAGGAAATCCTTCAAACCGAACATGAGATTGGAATGGAATTCATGTTTCAAATCTCTCAAATCCAATCCTACGCACAAGCATCTTTTGGTGTGTAGGATTGGATTGGAGGGATTTGCAATCGAATCCCTTTCCAATCCCATGCTTGATTTGAATGATTTCATGGATTTGAAATCCCGAGATTTCATTGAAATCCTAGAATGATTTTGAAATCCCACGGGTGTGGTTGGTATTTCGTGGGATTTCCTAGGATTTGTATCTAATAATGTTTTAAAATATGTTACAAACATTTGTTTTGTAATAAAAAGGTAATTTAATTATTTTCTTTATAAATTATTTATAAAGAATGGAATTCAATTCCATTTCAAATCCTACACACAAAATTCCAAATCCCTCCAATTCGAAATCCTCTGAAATCGATTTTTATTGACCGATCAATAATTGCCTCAAAGGCCACGGAATCCAAATCCCTCGAAAACCATTCCATCAAACCAAACGCCCCCTTAGATAACCCACTAGGATTGATACGAGTAAACAAGAACAATACAAATAAAAAGAGGGAAAAAGACCGATATGTTAAATTTTGAGAAACTAGATACGAGGAATCAACGGCGATATAATTAGAAACGGGTACCAGAAAAACATTATACGTTGTGAATCATAGCTTACCTTTAGACATTTGATCTAAATTGTGTGCTTTATATCTTTTCTTTCGCTTACATGTTGCTGCTCGGTTTTTTACAAACTACTACTCCGTGTTCCAGGTGCTGATTGATATGATCCGTGTTCCAGATTGGGCGTTTGAAACGGCTGCTGGCCAAGAGATGAGAGGCATGGGTCAAGATACCGCTTCGTATCATCCCGGACTCTACTTAACCGAACCCCAGGTACAACTAAATTATCGTACGCGGGACAAAACCGAACAAAAACTTGTTGTCCCACGTTTTTAGACCGGGACAACACGAGACCGAGTGGAACAAAAACGCATTTTTTTTTCCTGTCCTACCAAAATAAGTGGAACAAAAATAAGAGAGATGGAACAAGATTGGTAAATTACTAAACTACCCATGTCAAATTAAAACCATCCTATTAACCTTCTATTATTTTTTCACCTGTCTACCTCATCCTTGCCCGTTCGGTCATGTACGCAAGAGAGGGCAGAACAAAAACTTGTTGTCCTACGTTTGGTGCGACATTAGAAAAAGACAATACGAGACTGACCGGGACAAAAATGCAAATTTTTTGTCCCAACAAATAGGTGGAACAAAAATCAGTTGGTAAATTACTAGCCTACCCATGTCAAATTAAAACCGTAAAATCTTCCGTAATTAATTTTACACGTTTACATCACTCTAGCCCATCCAGTCCCGTTTGCAGGACATGCCAAAACAAAAACTTCTTGTTCCACATTTGGCACGATATTAGATTTGGACAGGACAAGACCGAGTAAAATAGGTGGGACACAAGGCAAGAGTGGTAAATTACTAAACTACCCGTGCCAAATTAAACTCATAAAACCTTTCAAAATTCTTTCACCCAAGTGTTATTCTCCAATTTTGACATTCAGAGAGAAGCCGTGGAGGCACTCATTCAAGAACTTCCGAAGTTCATGTTGAAAGCGGTTCCAACCGATTGTAGCGAATGCCCGATTTGTTTGGAAGAGTTCCATGTCGGGAATGAGGTACAATTGTCGAATGAATATATTCAATATACTGTTTTTTCGTCAATTCTAAAAGCACGATTTAATGGTTATTTCTTGCTAAAACGAGCTTTAGGTCCGCGGTCTTCCATGTGCCCATAACTTTCATGTGGCATGCATCGATGAATGGCTTCGGCTGAACGTGAAATGCCCTCGATGCCGATGCTCCGTCTTCCCCAACCTCGACCTCAGTGCTCTATCCACCATCCCTGCTGATCCTGATCGGTTAACCGTTTCAACAACTCGTTACTTGCGGACTCAACCATCGAGCCAGAGTTATCTGTTGAGAATGCAGGGTTTCCTCCGACCAGTCCGCACTGGGTCCGCCTCCGATTCCGACACCGCTTTGGAAACCGCAGAAAACGGAGGTCAACCGGTCGAGAATCAAAATCAGAATCAGGATCAAAATCGTAATCTTCACACGAGTACAGAGCCTGAACGATGATCGTTTTTTAACTTCTACAAGTGTTCTATCCGCCTCGTAACCGAGGTGTAAGTTTTTGATGCTCGTTTACAGTTTTGCGTCACTTTCTAACTATATGAATCCGAGAGAAGCGAAATCCGAATTGTTCCGTTTGTCGGCATTAATTAGCGCGTTTTCTTGATTCGTTAACTAAAGTATGTTCAGGGACACATAAACAAGTTATGACATGCGATTTTAAGCGAGTATCGGGATAGTTTGTAAGTTTTGTTAGAGTCCCGTATCGGCTTAAACTTTTGGATCTGGTCTTCTCGATATATGTTGGAACCTTCTTTCTCTGATCGAATGCTCTTTTGGAGAGTAACACAAGTATTCGGGTAATGCAACATGATATATTAGGCATGGTAACGAGGCGGGGATGGGGCTCATCCCCGGCCCCAGTCCCCTACGGGTACGGGGAATCAAATCCCCTCCCTGGTTTTTGTTGGGCTTATCCCTAGTCCATCCCCCGTTTATCCCTGATAAATCTACGGTTTAACAATAAATGGTTTAAAAAATGCGTTAAATTGGTTGAAATATATAATATATTGTATAACACAGATCAAAAAGATAAAATTTTAATTAATATATACATATAGGGCAGATTGGGGAATACTAATTTGACCTCGGTTTTTAACATGTCGGGGATCCCCGGACCCCGGTACCTGTTTTTACGGGGAATCCCAGGCCCCGAATGGGGCAGGTGAACCGGGTTCTCCAACTGGGTGGGGCAAATCATCATGCCTAATGATATATCTCGATTACGAGGTCGAATACTCGTACCTTTAATCTTGCTTAATGTAACATCCTCAAATCTGGAAATAACAACTTATTTAAAATTTTCTAAATACATCAATAAATGAATTATTTACAACCACAAATTAAGATTTAACCTCAATACAAACATTCATTCTATACAAAAGCCTATGATAATAACGGATGCTACTAAACCCCCATAATAGTCACTATCTCCAAAATTGCGGAAGACTTCACCAACTACTTACATTTGCACAAAGCTAAGACTCAACTCTTCATGGCTACTAGAACCAAAACCAAACTGGAACCTGATGCACATGCCGACAAATAAAAAGGTTAGGCTTAACGCCTAGTGAGCTCAAGAGTTTTCAACATAAATAAAGATGTCTGTGAAAATAGATAATGCAGTTTAATTCATAATCTTTCAAAAGGTATGCTTTGAATATGCAAACGACCCGTTTTCCAATAATATGCATTTTAGATGGAGAACACCAATTTGGACATTTTCCAAATCAAACTACTACAAAATGATGATACCAATGTAAACCGCCCCTTCATAAACTAGCTTTAACCCAAAACTCACTCAAAGCGTAAATATAAATTGGACTCTCCACTTAAGAAGGTACGGTTAAACCTTATATTTCAAAACACCCAAAACACGGGTGGGGCATAATACTCAACCCATAAATCAAGGGTAAAACCCAATTATACAAAACGTCACCGAAAACTTGGATAATAAAACTCAATACCCAAAAACAACACCTTTCGGTGACGGGGGATTCCCGATTCCATAAAATGTGACGGTCCACAAAGTAAGCCCATTTTATGTTGTTATGACTAGTCATATAAACAAAAGTACACGCAAGGGATGTCAGGCTCAGTGGCTTTAAACATACACCCACGGAAACTCAAGTTCAACCCCGAAGGGTTGCTAGGTCGAGCTCCTCATCCAATATCGTAATACTTGAGCACGAAGGACTTATAACCCAATCCGATGTCAAACGTGCCTCGACGTGGAAAACTAGTCGTCCCACGCCGGAACAATAAATACAAGCGCAAGGGATGTCAGGCTCAGTGGCTTTAAACATACACCCACGGAAACTCAAGTTCAACCCCGAAGGGTTGCTAGGTCGAGCTCCTCATCCAATATCGCAACCAAGGCTCTAAGTCGAGCTACCAAAACTGTACAATTGTCCAAAGACTCCAACTCAAATAAAAATGCCAAGCCGCAGGCTTAGCACCCATTGACCCATTTATAAATGAAGTAAAAATACGATAAAACGCATTCGACCCACGGGTATGCAAACACAACGACTAAAAGTGTAATTAATTCAAAACTCCACGTTAGTTGAGGCAATCAATTTTCCAAATGACTTATACCCTTATATTCCCAAAATGCCTCATAACACAAAAGACATGCATTTTCCCAAACTTGACTGCTGATAGGAATGAAGATCATGAAATGAGACTATAAACACTTTCTCAAGTACCTCACATAAAAGTGCAAGTGATATTTTATAAAAAAAACTCCATTTCATGATGATGCATAAAACTCGACAAACATTTAAAAGTGTATTTCTTTGACCAAAGACCCATTCATGTAATAAGACTTCAAAACACATTCATTTGTGACACATATATCAAACGCCCAAAAATCTCCAATATGGGTGTTATACAAGGTGTGTAAAGTTAGATAATTCAAATAATCAAAGATTAGCAAATAACCCAACATTTGATAATTTCATGTAAAACACATAAAACACTTTAAAATAGACATTTTGGCATGTACAACGTTTTCACAAATCAACTTGAACTCACCTTGCTAGATTTAGGCTAAATCTAGATTTTACCCAACGAGCTCTTTTGAAGGCCGCTCGAATCCTCAAGCCGGAAACTTCCAAGACCTAGATCCATACAACTTCAACCGTAAATAACCACATCCAACCATATAGAAACATTCCCCAAACATAATACACCAAAATCCCCAACGAAATCCAAACCCTAGTTTCTCCCAAAACTATCAAGTCCGAGATTCGATAAGCCAAATACTAGGGGAACATCAATGGAGCATTCATAACTTATTACAAGGTTTGGAAATGGAAAGAATATACTTACCACTTAGGTTTTGACGAAAACCTAGAAAACACGAAATGAACTTGAGGTTGAAGGTGAAGATGAAGCTTCTTGACCATAACTTTCAATCTTTGATGGGTGGAAGGAGGAACACTTGGAACATAAAAGATTTGATGTCTTGGATGCATAAAACTGGTTTTAGGGTTTTGGGGTTCGGTTTCTAGAGAGAAAAAGGGTGAAAGGGGGTTGAGATAAATGAAGAGGGGTTGCTCAAGGCTGATTAAAAACGACCAGGGCCGTCGACGATTGTGCCCAGGGCACTCTCGCCCAAACTGTACCGCGTGCATCACCTTGTTGGCGATAGTGCCCTCTCGAGCCCCGATTTCTTCCATTTTCATCCGGAGCACACACGATGCGATAAGGCTTAAAAGGTAAGGCGTAAGGGATGAAATTCTATGATCAGAATCAAGAATTTCTCAAAGGATTGACTTTCACAGACAGGAATTTACGGGTGTTACACTTAATGCTTCTATCATTTGTCCCCCTCAATATTATTTTTATGATTTTGTGTGGTTTGAAATCTTGGTTAAAAAATTGAAAAAAATATGGAAGATAATAAATTATTCATTTTTTTTATATAATTTGTTTGATTAAAAAATTATTTAGATTTTAGATGATTTGGATATTAAAAAAATGAGAAGATTTATGACGTTTACCAATTGGTTTTATTGAGTTGGTTACCACTTACTTTTATGGTTTTTTAAGGATTTGTATGCAAGCCGTAATGACTTGTAACGTTTAATTTGAAGATATTTGCATGAGTAAAGGGTATTTGATGCTTATAAGTTGTTTTTAAGACTTTTTCTCTGATGTTTTATAATAGGGAAATTAATTAAACTAGCCATTTCAGAAAATCGGCTTTATCTCCTAACCAATCTCTCTCTCAATTTATTAAAATAGCCCATAAGTTCGTGAAAGATGTTCGTATATACGAACACATCCCTAAATCTGATAAATTTGACATATGTTCGTAATATATGTTCGTATATACGAACATAATTTAAAAACTCAACAATTTTTATTAACTTCGTGAAATGGGTTCCTGGGAAATGAAATCAGTTTAAAAAAATTACATTTATGGCCCCTGTTCGTATTTCACGAACCAAACTTACCTTTTTGACCATCTTGTGAGCTAAAGAAATATTATAAATTTACAATTTTAGCCCATGTTCGTATATATCATGTGAGTGATACGAATATACCGAATTACAAGTTTGGCCCCTGGTTCGTATATATTATGTGATACGAAGTAAATGGTTTAAATAAAAAGGCAAGTTACAATTATGGTCCCTCATCTTTGAAACATTAATCAAATTATTTTCAATTTTGGCCCTAGTTCGTATCATATGTTCGTGTATCACGAACATAGATTTTCAAATAAAAAGGCAAGTTACAATTATGGTCCCTCATCTTTGAAACATTAATCAAATTATTTTCAATTTTGGCTCTAGTTCGTATCATATGTTCGTGAGATTTCCAAATTAAAGGAAAGTTACAATTATGGCCCCTCAACTTTGGCCCAATAATCAAAGTATTAGGGCCAAAATTGTAAATACTTTGATTATTGGGCCAAAGTTGAGGGGCCATAATTGTAACTTTCCTTTAATTTGGAAATTTATGTTTAATCTATATAATATAAAATTACGACTACTAATATAAAAATTATTTAAGGAACTTAAAAATATTATAATATAATAAATATTCATAAATATAATTTAAAAACGAATCGATAACAATAAATAAATTATTTAAATATAAATTATATCATCTATAACTTTTATACGATTAAAAAAATATTAAACATTATCTAAATAAATATCCAATCATCTTAAATTCTTTATAACGCCTTATCCAATTTACCAAAACATTAAAAAATGTTACTTTTTATAAACCACAGGGACCAAATTTGTACTTTACTCAATTAAACATATTGATCTGAAAACACGTTAAGACAAGAAAGAAAAATAAACATTAAGGACCACAAATGAAATTAACTCAAATATTAAGGACCATTTTTGTACAATTAAAACTTTTTAGGCCCATTTAAAAATGGGCTTTAGAAATAAACCCCAAAAAATCAAAACCGCTTTTGTTCGTCTTCTTCCCCAAAATTCTGTTCATAAAAAAACAAAAATTTCCCCCAAAAAAACAAAATTTTATTTTTGATTAAATTGACATCACAATTTTCGTCCCTTTCTCTTCACCTGTTTTGTGCTTTATTCTCCTTCTTTCCCTCTTTCAATCCGTGTTTTTTTTTCTCGAATTTGCGTCTTTAATTTCTCAATTTCAATCCTATATAACATTCAATAGATGATGTTTTACTTCACTTCATAACCCACTTAAGTCTAGGGTTTTCTGTAATTAGCTCTTCAATCTTCAATGGCGATCAGAGGTGCAGGTTTTAAGTGGTGAGTTTCATTCTATTTCCAATTATATGCATTTTAATTTCCGAATTTTGTGTCTCATTTGAGTCTTTTGTGATCGTGATTGTTTGGGGTTTTTTGAATTTTTTGTAGGTACGATGGATTCTTTCTATCAATGCTTGCGTTTAGCATGTATCCTTTTTTGTAATTGATATGCGATTTCGATTATTAATGTTTGATTGAATTCAAGTTAAATTTGTTTATTTTGTTTTTTCTTGACGAATGCGATTGAATAGAATCATGGTTGTGTTTAGTTGGGAGCGTTACCATCTTTGTAAATTACCGTTGCAGCTGTGGATAGCGGTTTGTGAAACTTAATCTTTTTTTTCTTTGTGAATTCTTGTTTTTTTTTTCCGCATGGATGGTGTATTTGTGGAGACTAATTTGGTGTTGTTGATTCTATGAAATAAGGTTGATTATGCGGCCGTTTTTGTTTTCCGCCTCTTGATGTTTGTGGATAATGCAATCGCGGCTAGAATTGGATTGTAAGTTCACTGTGCTCCAACTGTTCGACGAAATGTCTGAACCATGAAATGAGTAATAATTGAAAGCTGAAGTTATTCAAATGTGGAATGTGGGTTTTTTTGTTGGTTATAATTGGATTATATTTTAGTTTAATTTTTTGTTATTACAAAATACAACCTAGGGAATGAACCAGATCTGGGGGCGATTTCCATACGGTGGCACCATATTTTTTTCATACGTGTCTTTCATTTTTTTATCAATTATCAATATCATCCACAAATCATGTCTAGCTCAGTTGGTTTTCCCAAGGACGGTAACATCTTGGGGGTTGTGGATGGTATCCCAATCTACCCGGGTTCGATTCCAAGGGGAGTCAATTTGAGGGCATGAGGAGTACCCAGTCCTTGGGTCGGTCCCCCCCCCCCCAGCCCATTCTTAGAATGTGGTTGGGCTCTAGGTTTAGCGTAAGTTGGGCTGGGACAGCGGCGGATTAGTGGGCTGCCCGTGGATGCCCGATACCGCCGGGGAGGTGTGCGTGCGTGTGTTCGTGGTAGTCGTTCGTTGGTTCGATGCCGCTATGCCTTCCAAAAAAAATGTTCAATATCATCCGATGTGTTTTTAGCTTAATTTAACCGTTTTGAGGGATTTTTAAAGTTTTTTTTCTTGATCTCGAGGGATTTTTAAGTTTTTTTTTTATCGATTTTTACGGACTTTTTCGGTTTTTTTGGTTGATTTCTAAAGTTTTTTTTCCTGTTTTTTTGGGTTGATTTCAAGAGAGTTTTTTTTTTTTTTGTATTTTGGTTGATTATAAGGTACGATTGCACCTTCTAAAATAATACGATTGCATCTTCTAAAATAATACGGTTACACCTTCTAAAACGATACGGTTACACCTTTCACAAACCTAAATTTTTTTACCTTACAGCAGAGAAACAATTGCCACCGTTGGCACCACTACAGGTCCGCCCCTGAACCAGATAGAAGTCTAATGATCTTGATTATATCAAATTTAATTAGGAGATGTATCATGTATAACAACGACACAAGGTAGTAGGAAATCTCTTAGGGTGCGTTTGGTACGATTGTACATAACTGGACGCACTAGAGTGAGGTAGGGACGTGAAAGAATTCGGGAAGGTTTTAGGATTCTAATTTGACATGGGTAGTTTAGTAATTTATCAATCTTGTTATGTCTTCATGATTTCTGTTTCATCTATTTTGGTAGGATAGAAAAAAAATGCATTTTTGTCCCACTCGGATCCTATCCTTTCACGGTCTAATATCGTGTCAAATGTGTGTTTTATGTGATGCTAGTCGCAAATGGATAAATCGACATTTATTAGTATAATTTTAGATCAAAATACTACTAATCACTTACTATATCTTCTATGATACAATCGACTTGAAAGAGATATATCGCAATCGAGTCAAGATACAATCTTTTTGCCTTATAATACACAAAGTCACGGTTTATCATTTAAGTCGTGTTAGTGGTAGTGTTATCTTTCCTTCGGTTATCATATTCAATGTAGAGCGCTTACGATAAAAAGCGTTTTTTATTTCACGAAGATCACCAATAGTTCACGATCTCATAATTAATCCGCTGATTCTGAAATGATGTAGAGATATCGGTCCGCAGCTACGAGGCCCTCATTTTTTAGGAAGAGTTGTGGTTCTATCTATCCTCTATGTGATTCTTTACCCCTTTCTTTGGGCATGGAGTGTTGTTGGCGCTATATGGTTCGCCGGTGCAAAGAATTGTGTACGTGCATCGTTTTATTTTTCTTTAATTAAATTCGTGACAATGCATTAACCCGAATAAAGATTTGTAAGGTTTACAAATTCTCGCAGTTGCCTGAAAAGAACCAGAAATGGGGTTTCATCGTATGGTTACTATTCAGCTTCTGTGGACTCGTATGTCTTGCTGGTATTTTCGTGAAAAAGGTATCGTATAATCTCCCGTCTTGCTTGTGTTTAATTAGGTTTTTCTTGAAAGTATAATCATCGTTCAATATCCGAACCTCCTGTTTTGCAGTGGTTAGCGAGTAGGCAAGCTCATTTACAACGTGCTCCGCGAGGGACTCGTATTTCAGAATATGGGGTAACATCTAGAAACTTTTATCTCTCTTTTCGTTTTTCCGGAGTAACTGTGAGCAAGATTCATGAGAAACGTATACGCTGCATGGACACTTTAGTGTTTTCCAAAATAAGCATCCACATTTCTATTTTAGTGCCTATTTTCCAATTCTACCCAGATGAGAAATTCATTGTTCCTTGTATTATTAAGGGTAAAACTGTCATTTAGTCAATTAAAAAGTGTAACCGTGATATTGGATCTACTTCCTTTGTTAGAAATTTCTATATTAGGTATCCCGTATCCGGGTGTTCAAAAATCGGAATATTCTGATCGTCCATGCTATTGATTAAACGGACTGAAAAGGCTCATAAGTGCTTATAAGAAACTGCCACGAAATTAAAGAAAGACGACTTGATATGAACAGCGTTCGAAGTATCATCATCGATTATCTCCGTGTCATGTAGAAGTTGGAAAATTAGAGAACGTTTGGTTTACTATTTGTACCGAACAACTAGGTTACAAGAAGATGCTTAAATGCTTAACGATGATGATGGGGTTTCTTAACAAGGACTAGTGTACGGTTGACCACTCGCCAATAAACGTCCTTTTTGTAATTGAGAACTTCGTAAAAAGATGATAAAACCAAACGATCGCGGTGAACCGTACACGAAGTAGGGGTAGGGTGGGGTAGGGTCTGGGGAGGGTAAGATGTATGCAGACCTGACGTCTACCCTAAGGACGTAGTCTTTCTTGGACGTTTCCGAGTGCCCTAAAAATTCTGTATTCTCATGGTGAAGTGTGTGCAATCTTAAGATTTTTTTGATCCGATGTTTTTATCGTTCTTTAACAAGTAACCGTATCTTTTTTCAGGTGTTGGTTAATATGATTCGTCAACCAGATCGAATGTTCCAAACTGCCGCTCAAGAGATGAGAGGCATGGACCAAGATGCTACGTATTATCCCGGAATGAACTTGTCCGATTCCCAGGTAATCCGTGTGAAACTTTGATACGGAATCAATCTAAACAAACCCAGTAAAATCCATGCAGTGAATTTATCTGTGACATTTGACTGACATCTGTCAAGAAGGATGTCAGATAATTTTACTGCAAATCTTGTTGGAAATTATAGTGTTATATGTAAAGAAAGAAACATACCGTGTTAAATGGGGATTTTCTTCGTTGTTTGATGACTTTCGAAATTTTGCGTGTAGCGGGCAATGGTGGAGACGGTGATTCAACGACTCCCGATCTTCGTTCTGAAAGCTGTTCCGCCGGATTGTAGCGATTGTCCGATTTGTTTGGAAGAGTTCCATGTTGGGCAAGGGGTAATATTTCTTTTCTATTTATGCAACCAGAACAGAAAAACAAAAGCATAGATCTTAAAAAAATTACATTCAACTCCAACTGATTTTCTATTTTAAAGATTTCAACATTAATTATATTATTAAAATATTCAATATATTTAATATCCCAAGAAACTTTCAAATTAATGATATATACAATGATGATATATTCAACTTTATTCTTGGAAACAATAAAAAAAATATTTCTCTCTCTTAATTATAGATTGAATGGAGAAAATAGGGATTTTGATCAAGTTTTTTACTACATATTCTACAAAAACAGGAGAATATAGGAGAGAGATTGTGAAATTCTCTAAATTTTGAGAACACTCTCAAATTACCCGAGAAATGTTTTTTTTATTATATTTCACCAATAAGAAACCTTGAAATTAAATATTCACGGAGATGATATTTTATTAAATGTATTGAATATTTTAATGATATAATTAATTTTGTAATAGCTAAAATAAAGAAGCTGCTGGAGTTGAATGTGATTCTTTTTCATTTTGGAGAATTTGTAGGAGATGCTCATAATCTCTCTCCTACTTTCTCCATTTTGGAAAATCTTTTGGATAAAAAAACTCAAAAATATTCATTTCTCCATTTTGGAGAATCTATTTTGTCAACTCCAAACTTGTTGAATCACTACACAGAACACTTGACCGATGACCACAATTACGTTCCAGGTTCGTGGCCTTCCGTGCGCTCATAACTTCCATGTGGTATGTATCGATAAATGGCTTAGACTAAACGTGAAATGCCCTCGATGCCGATGTTCCGTCTTTCCCGATCTCGACCTAAACGACCTATCCACCATCCCGGTTGATCCCGACCGCTCACCCGTCTCGACAACTCACCACATTCGAATCCAACCGTCTAGCTATCTCGTCAGAATGCAGAGTTTTCTCCTTCCAATCCGCTCAGAAACCGCACAGCCTGTCAACTCCAGCCCCAGCCCCAGCCCGAGCTCGAGCGCCAGCTCTAGCTCTAGCCCTGGTACGGCTTTGGAATTCGTTGAAAACGGAGGTGAACCATACTCGAGCCACGACCTGGCTGCGAGCCCAGAGGCTATACAGTGAATATTTCAAGTGAGTTCTCCCTAATTCAAAGGATTTAGGGTGTAGATCTTTTTGGTGCAGTTGATATGAGTTTTAATATAATTTGTCCCAAATGTATGTTTCAAACTTTAAAACCAGTAATAACAAATGATCTTTCTTATGGGATTACGTCCATTTCGAGCGCCATGGCACGCCATGCCCTATTACGTAGTTTTTGTAATGCGATATTTGATTTTTTTTTATGTTTTTAATATATAACCTAATTTAACTTGCTTATTACTATTGACTAATTGAATAACATTACAAAATATATGTTTTTATGTATAATATTATGTAGGAATTAGAAATTTGGCACTATAAGTCACGCCATGGCTTCGCCGTGGCTCCTAAGGCTTGAGACTTGTCCTCGTCGTCACGTCATGCCTCACGTCATTTAAAACATTTCTCTCTCTCTCTCTCTCTCTCTCTATATATATATATATGTGCAGGGTTAAATGCATGAAATAACAATCGACTTTTATAAATTTCCCTATTATAGCATTGTATTTTATTTTTTTCTTATTACGGCAACATACTTTCAAATTATTTTTATTAGAACATTATACTTTGAAAAATCTATCCATTATGACAATGAGTAACTTGTTACCTTTTAAATTGGTTAACCTTATGTTTTTTTTTCTTTTCTTACATGGTTTAGATAAGGTGACGTAGATCACATGTCATTTTGATTACGTGACATAAATTAAAGAAACTCTTTCAATTTATTTTTATTGGTTATTGGTATTTGCTTATGTTGGCTATTACCATCTGCTTTCGCTTCTATACTAGATATCGCAAGAAAAACACAAAACCATTGCAACGCGATATTCAACACGGATTGAATCCCGAACCATTGCAATGCATGATATCCCGAAACACTATAATGTCGTTAACCGGTTTCTTCATCAATCGAGTCGGCATCCGCCACCCACCCGAGATCCGAAGTGACATCCAAAAAGTAGAGCATGAACACCAAGAACACCGAGGAAACAAACATGGGTATCGCGCCAAACAGCCACAAAAAGAGCGGGAACGAGAAGTAGAAACCACGGAGGCCGAGAGACCAGAAGTAGCTACCGAAGTTGACGGTGGCGGCAACGTAGGCGGTCGTGAGGCGGTGGCTGGTGAAATTGGTGATCTTTTGATACGGAACATTGATTAGCATGCTCGCGTGGCTGAAGTATCGAATCGATTGAACGTTCATCAAGAAAGCTACTAAGAAACATATGGTTATGCTGAAGAATTTGAGAGTTAATCGGAGCTTCGTACCCTCACCGAAGGTTATGCCGATCCCGTGGTGGTTGGTGGCGGTGGTGCCGCCGTGGCCGGTCGCTCCTCCGGTCATGAGGACCGCGATCATCGAGCTGAGCATGATGGCGGTAGAGGCTAATAGGGTGGATGCCATAATGTTGTTTCTCAATGTTTGAACTGCTAGAACTCCATTCTTTTGTGTATCCTGCATATTACCCAATGTTTAAAGTGTAGTTTTGTTTGTATATTAATTGAGACTTGGGATCAGGTGAGACCAGTATGTTTTCATGAAATTCGTGAGACCAAGTTTTTACACTTGAAACTTCACAGCATTGTGCTGTGAAGGTAACCTTCACAGTGTTTTTGTTGTGAAGGTTCGGATTTTTTTTACATTCACAGTATTTTCCTGTGAAGTTTCAAGTGTAAAAACTTGGTCTCACGAAAACAGGTCAGTCTCACGTGAACCCAATCTCTAAAAAAATAAAACGTAAATTAAGTTTTCCATCCCTCTGATTTGTTAAAAATTGCGTTTTTCGTTCCCATGGTTTTGAAATTACGGTTTTCATCTTTATGCTTTGTAACTCATTGCTATTTCGTCCTTGTGATTTATAATTTATTGTTGTTTCGGTCTCTATGGTTTACAATTCTTTACTATTTTAGTTCTTTATACCTAAAAAGTAGGAATTAGTCCAGGGACGAAATAGCAATCAAGTGCAAACCATAAGGACAAAAATTGTAATTTTTACACCACAAGGACGAAAATAGAAATTATTAACAAACCAAAGCGACCGGAATCGTAATTTACTCAAAATATAAATTATATTCAAAGATTGATAATGCTATTAAAATATTACATATATTTAATAAAATATTATTTTTTTCCTTCCTAAACATTTAATTCCAAAGGATTTTATTAATGGAATATAATAAAAATATATTTCTCTTTCATAATAATTATTTTGAAAAGTTCTTTGAATTTAACTTTTTTTCCCTCCTACTTTCTCTATTTTAGAGAGAGGATTTGAAAAGAAGCAAAAAAAAATATAATTGTCCAAAATCTCTATTTTCTCTAGTTTAAAAAATCTGTTGGAGATGCTCTAATACCAGCAAGCTAGCTCCTACACATGGTTATAAAAATGTGCTATCTATACTATATTATAAAGCACGGATAAAAAATTATTAAATACAAATTATTAGGTACAAAATACCATCATTTTATGTAAGATTTTAAAAATCTCTTAATTTACAAGTTTTAAAGCACAAAATACATATTACTACTGCAGGCTTTTAACACCCACCAATTTGGTATGTGCAGAGTCTTCCTTTTATGCAGACATTTTCATGTATCACTATTAATTAATATATTATATTACTATAAATTTGTTTTAATTATATTATTAAATATCTAATTGGTTATTTTTTTTAGATATTCAAATATATAAGATAATCATTGAATTATAACAAAATATTTATTTTTTATATAAAAAACATTATATTATTAAGCCTAAATTAAACAAATTTATAAAAAAAAACATTATCACTTTCTCAAAACCATCCAAAATCGTACCGTAAATTGACAAAAAAACAAAAAATAAAATGAAACATTAAAATCGTGATATATCTCGTTACATTGCGCAAGTATGCTTCTAGTTATCCATAAAACATATACATGTACAGCGTCGGGTGCTGTTGACAATAAAAGTTATTGTGAGAAAGATTTAAAAAGATCTCCATATATATATATATATATATATATATATATATAATTATAATATGGTTTTCAGTATAAAACAAAGGGTAAGGGAAAGAAAATTGAGTCTATGGATGGTTACTTTTGGCGTCATGTAATACACACATTTCCATATTATGAATTTATGATATATGTAGTGTTAGATCATCTCCAATAATTATGCTACAAATTTTCTAAAATAGAATAGAAAAACTTAAAATCTCTAAAAAATTACATCCAACTCCAACAACTACTCTATTTTAGTAATTCTATCATCAATTATATTAATAAAATATTATTTCTCTCTCCTAAACACACATCTTCAATGTTTCCTATTGGTGGAAAAGAATCTCTCTCTTAAATATGGAGTTTTAGAGATTTCTCCAAATTTGGAGATTTTTACATCCTCTCTTTTCTTTTTTCTATTTTAGCATACGATATAGCATAGCTGTTGGAGAAAAAAACTGCTAAAATCTCATTTTTTTTCTATTTTAGCATAGCTGTTAGAAATGCTATTAGGCTCATGGAGTCATGGGAAAACAATAAATAAATACAAAATTAAAAAACCATGAAAAAAGGGGATAAAAAGTATATCAATATGGATATTAAATTAACGAGAAAGATATGATCGGTTTTTTAGTGTAATTTGTTTCGTTCGAACTTTAATCATATTTCATATTTTTTTCGATTTAAAAAATGGGGGTGAGAAATTATTAAGTTTAAAATAAATCTGTATCCACTTTTTTAATCACATTTATTGGATCAATTAATCTAAGGGTTGATGGAGTATTTTTCGATTTTTCATTTATTTAATTTTTGAGAAGAAAATATATGTATTAGTATATGGATGCATATAAGTCTATGGATGGTTACTCTTGGCGTCATGTAATACACACATTTACACATAATAATATCTCATATATATATATATCTCATATATATATATATATATATATGGTCAGATTCAGATGAAAACCTCAAAAAAACGAAAAAAAATGAGGAACACATTGGTAGTCTTTAATCTGGACGGTATGCACTTGTGCATACAATTAATTAATTTGGTTTTTGATTTTTATGCACAAGTGATTATGCACTTGTGTATATGCACGTGTGCATGTTCTAAATTACTTGTATGCACAAGTGCATACCGTCCAGATTAAAGACTACCAGGGTGTTGCTCAGTTTTCCGTTTTCCCTTGAACCTCCCTCTATCTATCTATCTATCTATCTATCTATCTATATATATATATATATATGTATATATATATGTATATGTAACTCAAAAGGTGTATCTGGAATCATCTAATTTCCCCAATTTTTCCATGGAAATAATTTGAATAAAAACGCAAGAGATCCGAGATACGATTCAATATCTCATTGCATTCAGATTCAATCTAATGAACACATATATACAATCATACTATTATAGATACATACATACATACATACACATATATATACCTCCATCATAGAAGCGACCCAAAATCGGCGATTGATTGCATTCATTCCGACGACGGTGCGAGCAGGATTATGACGAATCTGATAAAGTAACCAAGCGTGATATCCAGCCATCACAAACAAGCCTAACGGCACCAACACGAAATCCAAATCATCTTTCTCCATTTTTGATCTGCAACTGCAACTATTTAATTTAATTTGCAGGTTGAAAGTTAGAGACAAAATTGTAAGATGAATTGAAAGAAAGAGTTATGCGGTGGTGATTGTTATATAGTGCTCTGCAAACCCTCGGGATCCTTTTTGGATGCATTCCAATATTCCATTTATGATTCCATTTCAACTTTCCAAATCACAATAAAAATGCTAAATTTCATATTTAAATGAATATAGGTTAGTTTATTTTTTGAGCTTATAAAAGAAAATTCATTTGAATGGATATAAGGGATTGTTTGACAGTTGTTGAATGGTTTAGTGCAGAATGATTAAGTGGTCTGAATAATTAAGAAGTTTTTATGATATAGTGTAAAATGAAATATGGTTGTTTGCTAATTGTTTATAATGAAATTAGAGCTTTTAATGGTTAAGAGAGGGTCATGATACAAAATCATTAAGAGACAACTCCTTTTTTTTGCCAAACAAGATTTACCTCTTAGCGATTCAGAGGTTGCCTCTTAATGGAACCATTAAGAGGTAAACAAACATCCCCTAAGCTAGTTTATTGAAATGTTATTTCATTACAGTTGATTTTTGCTATTTTTTCTAAAGAGGTGTTTGGTTCATGGATTTTAAAGGAATTGGAATGGATGATTCCTTTAACAAAATTCCAAATCCTATGTTTGGTTCACATAATGAAAATGATGGAATTCTTTGAATTCCATTAATTCATCATTACTTCGCTTAAGTGGAAGAATTGAATTTCATCCAATTCTTACCAACTAAACGTGCGATCAAATTCCATCAAATTTCATTTCAGTTCCTTCAAAGTCAAATTCTTTCAATAGATTCCAATTCCATCAAATTCCATTATGTGAACCAAACGCACCCTAAGTATATCCCTAATTAATATTAAATATTGTTTTGTTACTATTAATTACTAGTTAACATTAATTAAAAATTAATATTAATCATAAAGTATTGGTTAATACTTTCTTTCTTTCAAAATAAGTGTCCACAATTGACTTGACACATAGTTTTAGGGATGTTTGGGATTGCTTATTTAAAACAACTTATGTTTTTTTTATAAAGTGTTTATCAACTTATGTGGTGAAAAAAATGAGTTTTATAAAAGGTGTTTGGATTAGCTTATCGTGATACCAAAACGTAATAAGCTAATAAGTTGTTATTTAAGGATGTTTGAGATTGCTTATACATGTAAAATAATCAAAAAAGTCATAAGTTGTTTCAAATAAGTTGATAAGTCAGAATGATTTAACTTATCAAAAATTCTTATTAACGGTGTAAAAAAGCTATAAGCATTTTTTTTGTCTCCCAACCCAAACACTAAAAATAGTTTATTAGCGGTGAGGAAAAGTATAAGTTAATAAGGAGTTTAAATAAACAATCCCAAACACCCTATTAGACATGTATAATTATTACATTTTTTTAGCAAATGACATCTTTACGCTTATTTAATCTTTCTATTTTTTCACAACTCTTATATATTTGTGCTTTAATTAAGGGTAAATGTAAGAATTTAGTTATATACTTTTTAAAATTAGACACTTAATTTGAAACAAATATAAATAAAAATGTGGACTTTTGCTTTGGATGGATTAAGTATTAGTTATTAATTATTTTGAATCTTTATTAAACTAATTTTACAATATTACTATTATTTAATTACTTGACGACAAAAAAATATAACTAAAAAAAATTGTATAAGTTATATAAAAATTAAAGGTATATTTTTTTTGTAATCATAAAAATTTGATCAATGATTTTAATAAAAAAAGTTTGATTTAATAATTTTAATAAAATATTTAATAATTTTTGAATAATTACTAATTAATTAAAATATAAGGTTCAAACTTGGTTTTTATTTATGTTAAACGTAGCAATTTTTTGAAATCATCCATTAATGTAATTTTTTTTAAAATCTAAAATATTAATATATATGTATATATTAACATATTATTAGTGATTGATGTTAATTATATCATAAAATGTTAAAATTTACTAAATTTTATAATGTCTTTTTTTGGTTGTTTTATATTTCTAAATTACTTTTTATCAAACATGATTAATTCATCATATAACTTATTACTTATCAGTTAGTTTTCAAACATAACGTAAATTAATATTATTATTTTTTAATTTATTATCATATTAGTACAATTTATCTAAAGAATCTGTATTGGTTGGTCAAAAAGGTCTGAATAATTTACTCATTTTTAGGGGTGTTCAAAAAAACCGTTGGACCGTTCAAACCGGTCGAACCAAGTCAAACCGGACCGTTTTTTGGCGGTTTGAGCGGCCTGGCGGTCCGGTCTGGTCTGAAAATTTGCCAAACCGGGCGGTCCGGTCCGGTCTGTGGTCTAGAAGTTTTTTTGGGCGGTTTGGACCAAACCGACCGCCAAAAATATAAATATATATTTTTTATTTTTTATATATACCTTTATTATAAAGAATAGATGATATAAAACTCAAATGTCCAAGTATATACAAAAAGATCCAAGGTATTTTAAAAGATTAAAATTTTTATGGATTGTGGAATACAAAGAACGGAAAAATGAAGAAGTGAAGTCGTTGATTTTATTTGCATTTTGCATATTACCTTTTTTTTAGTGTTTTGTCTTCGGATATTTAGTTAACTTTTGTGGCTTTGTTATTTATTTCAAATGGACTCAAGCCAACGAGCCTTTAAAATTCAAAGTTTTATATGTTTTTATGTCTAAACTTAAAAGTCCACTAAAAGGCTCAAACCGCCTAAACCGGTCGACCAAACCGCCTAAACTGCGGTCCGACTTGACCGGTCTGGGCACTTGATGTCAAACCGCTCGGTTTGAAAAATCAATAAACCGCCACTTGCGGTTTGGTTTGTGGTCCGAGGGGTTAAACAGCTCAAACCGGACCGCGAACACCCCTACTCATTTTCTATAAAATCTTGGGAATTAGACATGATAAATTTTTTATTAGCTAAATAAATGTCTAAATATTATTAAGATTAAATTACGGATTTGGTCCATGTAGTATGCGAGTTTTTACGAAATTAGTCTCCAAAACTGTTGGTCGTTCCGAGACATCCACCTCCCACCCTAACTTGCCACTGTTCATCACCGATAACCTCTTTCTCCATCACCACCCACCTTAACCCGTTACAGTTCCCCATTCACCATTGTCATTGCCTCGTCGTCTCCATATCTGCCCCCCTGCAGGCCTTCAATCTCTATCTCTGCCCCTACACAAACAGATAATGTTTCCCCACCATCGATCTTGGCATCTGTCTCTACCGCAAAACCTACTATCGATCTTCGCATTTGTTTCCACCACGACCAATAGTCTGGTTTTCTTCCATCATCTTCGACGATTATTTGGAGAAAACAAGGGGGAGTGTTTAAAGTGGGATGAAAAGTCGGTTGGCTGGGACATTTAGCCTTTCAAGTTTTAATATCTACGTTTTTGGCCTTTGATTTCAAAAGGTTATTAAAACTTTTTAGAATAAAAAAAATGTCTAAAAGACCATTTCGACCTCAAGTTTAGCAAACCTAATAGATGGTTGTTAGAGAGAAAGACCAAATATGTAACCAAGTGCATATAACTAGGTCATTTGTGTAATATATGAAGTCTAGAAACCAATTGTGTAAATCCCATTAAACAAAAATATACAATTAACTCTTTTTTTTTTAAATCCCATCAAACAAAAATATTGAAGGTAAAAGAAGGTTGATTGAATTTTGTAAAATACCTTTGAATTTTGTATCGTTGTTTGTTTAAAACCGTTTATTTTAGAACTGAGTTGGTAATATTTTTACCATTTATCATTTATAAAGACATTTTTGCTAAATCGGGTATAAATTACAGCAAATTGAAAAGTATACAACTTTTTTTGTCGTTTATATAGTTCGATGGCATATTTATATAATTTTCTACAAGATTCATTAGCCTACTTCTTCTCTGCACGACTGCACTACTCCCATCGTTATCCTCACCCTCCTTATCAACCTCCGGATTTAAACCAAGTCGAAACAAAATGCAAACCACGATGACACTCGGTATACTTATTTTGAAATATGGACCATATCCATTTTCTGAGCAAACCACATGGCTTACGGTGTAATTTACTCTAAATATAGACCCCAACAATTTATCTGTTTTATAACATAAATAAATTTATATTAATAATCTAGATCTATTTAACTACTAAGAGCATCTCCAACAACTTCCCCAAAATGGAGAACCAAAAGTCAAAATTTAAAAAAAAAATTACATTCATCTTCAACAGATTCCCCATTTTAGAGAATTCAACATTAATTATAATATTAAAATATTTCATTCATTTATTAAAATATTATTTATCTCTACATATTTGTTTCCATAGTTTTATATTGGTCCTCTCACTTGGTAATCTTTTTTGGGGTAATATCCATATTTGGAGAAAAAAACTCTTCTCTCTCCTACTTTCTCCATTTGAAGATAGTCTTGAAGAATCTGTTGGAGCACAATTTAGACCCAAAATCTCCATTTTCTCCAAAATGGAGAAGCTGTTGGAGATGCTCTAATAAAAATCAGATTTTCGGATCTACCGTGAATTTCAATGTTACACTTTATATCACATTAAACATTACAATTTTTATCGGGTAAATTACATCAAAATAGTAGTAAAACTTATTTTTTGCATTTCTATTTTAAGAAACATTCTTTCAAAAGACCTATTTTGAGTAATGTATTATGCATGAACATTTATACTATTATTTGGATTGGTTCAAATAAGAATAAATATCGTGATAAGGTAATAAAAGAATGGTTAAGAAAAGTTCATATTTGAATTATTGAAAAAAATCCGATAAAATCTTTTTGGAACTGTATATGCAAACCAACATTACAAGTTTTCAAATGGGTTTACATATGCATATTCAAATGGAAAACTTCAATTATTCACATATGAATATTCTCTTTCTTATTTTCTCACAATATTTAGTCTTCTTATTTAAAACTTGTACTACTATAATTTTGTGAAAATATATTATAACTTTGTAGAGAAAATATATTTTTTAAATATTTTTAATAAATTTTTTATTTAAAGTACCTTATAACATAAATGGAGCTAAAATTAGGTTTAAAAAAAATATAGAACTTCTTCAAAAAAAAAAAAAATATATATATATATATATATAGAACAATTTATATATTTTTATATACAAGAGTATAAGATTTTGAGGACTCTTTTGGGAAGTTATTGGTGCACATGCTAGATAGCAAGAAGGGAACACCAACACAAGATTCAACAAAAAAAAATTAATGGAAACCAAGTAGGAGTATGAAAAGAGTCTCCTTTTTTCCAATAAAAAGGACAATAAATAAAAATAATATAATAAAACTAACAACCCACTAAACTTGATTATTGAATATTTTTAATATTGATCTTTTAGAAATAAAGAATTGAAAATAAATGATGTGTATATTCTGTAAATCAACATTTAATGATTTATATTTCATTTATTTTAAGATTTAAACATGGGGATTTAAGTAATTATTTTAATAACCGAAAATACTAGAAAAACTCAATAAACTCTCATATTTTAAATGTTTAAGTTTTTGAATTTTTTATTGATAGCAAGTTAAATTTGAATAATTAAAAAAATACCTATGAAGAAAATGAACGAAACTGTTAAAAATTTACATGACATATATTCGGATATTAACATCCTATATTGTTTTTAAAAAGGGTAACTGTGGAGAACATGAAGATAGTGAACACGGGTGGTGGAGGCCGTCGACAATATGAAAGAGGTAGTTGTGGTCGATGTGATGGAAGTACTAGTAGTGGTGGGTAGGGTATTTGTAGTCGATGGTGGTGGTGGCGGTGGTTATGGAGGTGGTGGGTGGTGGCCGACGGTGGTTGTGTAGGAGTTTGCAGTGGAGGAGGAGGTGGAGATGATCGATGGTGATCCGAGGTGGCCACCAGTGGTGGTGGTGGCAGCAACATGTTGACCATTAAAACAAATATAATATTAGGGTTATATATCAAATTAGAGTAGAGTAATAATTTTTTTAATTTATGTTACATTTTTCTCCTATGTTGTTCTACCTATTTTGGTGAAACAAAGAAAAAACCTTTTTTGTCCCACCCTGTCACACATTATCCCATTCCTTGTCCCTGTTTCATGTCGCGTCAAACGTGAAACATTGAGTTTTTTGTCCTGTCACATGTCACATCAAACGCTAGACAACAAGTTTTTCCCGTCATGTCGTATCTCATATACCAAATATAGCTAAGCTTTAACGGAACTAAAAAGGAGGACAAAAATTTGAGGAGCACTAGTGGAGTTAAAAAGTCGATATGAAGTTTACAAACTAGTTATACTTTTTATTAAAGAGAAAGACGAAAACAATATTATCATAATTTTATGTTAAATTCTTTAAAAACGTCTACTAACTAAAAAAAGTCAGAGGGAAAAATTATCAGATGACACAAATGCTAATTATCCTATGACTTTATCAGTCTTCACGAATCAACTCAACTCGTTCAAACTCGTTTTAGAAAATTATTTATTCTAATATTGATCCATTTTCGACCTTGATTATGGTATGTCAAAATATGGGTACTTTTACTTTTGGAAAATAAAAGGCAATTGGAAGATTCAATATTAGTGTATCAAAAGTGGGATGCAACTACTACCAAAGTGGCACACTACAAAATACATTTCACCATTATAAGAATTTTTATGGAAAAAAAAGATTTAAGTAAGAACACTTTTAATTTATGAAAATGTAAAAATAGATTTTAATGGTAATATGAGATAATATAATTGACATGATAAAAAAATGGTTGATTGTAACAAAATTTGGATTCCAACAAATTATATTAAAAAACGATTATTTTATTCACTTTAACTTGACATCAGTAAATTACAACTTTCGTCCATATGGTTCGTTAATAATTTTGATTACCGTCTTTGTGGTTTAAAAATTGTGATTTTCGTCCTTATAGTTTGCCATTTATTGTTATTTTCTTCCATTGACTAATTTCTACCTTTAAGTATAAGGGACTAAAAAGTAAAGAATTGTAAACCATAGGGATGGAAACAACAATAAATTGTAATCATAAGGGCAAAAATAATAATTCCTAAACCACAGGGACAAAAATCGCAATTTTTAACAAAACAACAGGGACAAAAACTTAACTTAATTGTAACACAATTAAATAACAAATCGGGTATAAACAAACCATAAAGCACGGTCTGGCCCAACTTGCTTTAACGAAGGACTGTCTCCCCACATACTAATGATTCACAAACACCCCCAGGCCTCACGACGCCCTCACAGTACTAATAAATCGCCTCTAGCTGCGTTCGAGTTGGGCTGTCTCTCAACTCCAGTTGCCTCTTTTATCGTTTGAGTAATCATATATGTCATGACTGCTAACCATCTGTAACGACTCCATCTTGTGAAACATGGTTGAAAGCCGAAAAGCAAAATATACTTGTGACTGGTTTTACAACTTATAATGTCTAAATCTTTCTCGACAATTGATGCCAGTTTGATTATCTGCTCATATGCTGCTCTAATTACAATACAATGGCTAATATATATTGAATATGAATTAAAACCAACATCCATTGCTTGCCCGTCTTTTTTACAACCCTTCTATTGATATACATTTACATAGCTATCTGTGAATTTATTTCGCCTTTTTAACGTGGTATTTGTGGACGCTCGTTTGATTGTTGATTTATGTTATTAAGGTATTTAATATACAAATCCTTATGAGTACAAGAGGTTTTTGTTTACTGTTTAATGCAAATTTTATATTTAACTACATTTATTATCTTATATTTACATAAACGTATTAGCCAGGGGAGATTCAAATAAGAAGGCTACATATAATGAGAAGGTATGAATGAAATATTCATATGTGAATCATTAAAAATACCCATTTAAAGATGTATATGTGAACCCATATAAATAATTTATAACATTGATTTTATATATTAATCTTAAGTAGATTTTTTTTCAATAACCTTCTCATTTTACATTCCTACAATATTTGGTATTCTTATTTGAACCAACCATACGTTACGATATTAGGCTCATTCTGATTAGGGTTGTGTATCGGGAGGGTTGGGCGGGTCAGATTGACAAACCAAAAATCAGATCGGATTTCGGTTATGGAAATTGTTGGGTCATCTAAAGATTTGAAGATGACCTCCCGATCTTCCATTTTGTATCATCATACTTAGAATATTTTGAGATTCTTACTAGCAGCTTGGTTTCAATACAAATGTTCGCTAAAGTCGAAGATCAGCCAAAAAAGACAAAGAAGAAGTATATCTCTCAAAGTGGATTGAAGATGGACTTCTCAGCCTAAAGCCAAGCATGCCTATGTGATCATCACCATCAGCCAGGATGGTTCCGATCTCACATCTTCAGGAGCCTGAAGATTTCTCACATCTTCGGGAGCCCGAAGATTCCTCACCCATGCCAACTTGTCTCTCTATTCACCAAACTTGTCTTTGATAAGTTTTGGTGGGAAAATATCATTGGCACAAACACATTGTACTTTTATGATAAAGTATATTTGTGATATATTGCATTGACGTGGACCTCAACTGAAGATCAGAAAAGTGAGCCTTGTCTCCTACACTCTTTTGATGAAAGGTCTACACCATCCTCTGCAGGTCAACACTTTAAGACAAAAACACCTCAAGACAAAAGGTACATCATGTGTAACACCCTTAATATTGGAAAGAGCAACTAATTTAAAATTTCAATAAAACCTTAAATAAAGATAAAATCTCTTACAACAAGTCCAAACTTGAATTACTAATCTAGGTTTAACCATCAACAAATAAATAAAGTCTTACATGAAGATCAAATAGAGTCGGATGTTACTAAAACCCAATACAAGTTGCTATTCCCAAGTTAAAGATGGATGACTTCACCAGGCTACTCACCCTCGTGGTTATAACTAATACTCACCCTTCGCAACAACGCTAGAACCATTTCCCTCGTCCGAAACCTGATGCACATGCCGACAAAAAAAAAGGTTAGGCTAACGCCTAGTGAGTTCAAGAGTTTACAACATGGAATAAATATATTTGTTAAAGGGAAAGAATGCGATTTAAATCGTAGACAATCAAAAGATTTAATTTAAATATCAAACGACAACATTTTCCCAAAAAACACCTTTAAAACAAGGGACCCAACTTGAATCTTTTTTCGTAAAGCCATTTTATCCCAAATTCACCCAAAACGTGAAAAGTAAACAAACTCCCAACTTATAGTAATTCGAAATAGAATTTTATTTCACGAAACACCCCAAACGGGGGCGGGCTTAATACACAACCCATAGATCATGAGTAAAAAAACCCATATATGCAACGCGTCACCGAAAAATATGGATAATAAAATAATACCCAATTAACACCTTTCGGTGACAGGGGAGACCCGATTCCATTGTACGTGACAGAACACAAAGTTAAGCCACATAACCATGTTGTCGAACTACACCTCAGATCGTGATTGTATTGCCTGCTCTACCGAGCTACACCTCCAGTCATGACTGTATTGCCTGCACCGTCGAGCTACACCTCCAGTCGGACTTTATTTCAAGTCACAAACACCGTATCCCCTATTGCCTGCTCCGCCGAGCTACACCTCAAGGATACACGATCTTATTGCCTGTTCGGTCTCTAGCGGAGTTTCATCCTCAGGGTACTCATTTGACCCCTAATGCCTACTCCCTAGCATTCAAGATAGGAGTCTCAGCTCTTTACTTGATAACTCCCGATGTCTAACCTCGTGCACAAGAATTAGACATCCAACACCAGACTCATGATCCCGAAGTACAACCCATAAAGGTTCTTCTTCGCCAAACAACTGGGACGACACCAATGCCAACACGACATTATTTCCCAAAGTGAGAATCCCAAGAGTCCCCACTCTTAAATGCGACTGACTTACATGCCTATGGATCCAATGCATTACAGTCTAAAATACATGACTCCAATTGAATGACACACGCACTCAAAACATGTATTATCCAAAATAAAGTGCAATAAATGCAACTCACACCCAGAGCTCCAGATTAAGTTATTAAAACCGGACAAAAGTCCTCATTACCCGACAAATCCGAAAAACTGAGTCTTAAGCTCAACCAACCAAACGACCATATGCTAAAATTCGTAAAATGCAATAAAATGCAACGACCACATTTATGCAAACACATGCTTCAACTACATGAATAAACTCCAACATAAAACATTTTCCAAACAAGTTTATAATCTCATTTACTCTTTCCAAAACATCCAATGACACACATTTAAATGGCAACCACTCAAGAGGTTTATACCCATACGATAAATCATTTAAATATCAATATCACCGGTTTACTCAATAAAATACTTGAGTTACCTCTTTTTCCCAAAAACCAAAGGTTCATAAATTCAGAAACGTTTGCAAGGTTGGGAATGACCAAGCGCCCATGACTCACACGGTGGTATTTTAAAACATTTCACGATACAAAATGCACGTAATACCAACAATCATAAAAATGCATTCTTACCCAATACTTTCCATTTAGGTAAACAAGTCATCAAACCATTTTCATTTTGATGCATTTAACAACATACTCAAAAATCCCCAAGATGAGTGTTTTATAAGTTTACAAGGTTAAACACTTCCAAATAACCAAACTTATCAACAGTTAACATTTTAATGTAAAACACAAACACTTTAAGATAATCATTTTGGCATGCACACCGTTTTCACAAATCAACTTGAACTCACCTTGCTAGATTTAGGCTAAATCTAGATTTTACCCCGCTTTGAGATTCCTTGAAGAGACTTGAATCCTCAAGCCAAAACTTCCCAAAAACCTAGATTCACAAGTTTTCACCCATTAATAAACATATTCAACCATTTATAACTGATCCCCAAACACTTTACATCAAAATCTTCATTTGGCCAAAACCCTAATTTTTGACCCCAAATTTCTCCAAAGTCTTCCAAACCGAAATTGGAGTAATAAAACACTAGGATATCACCAATGAAGTATATATATATCTTAAGATAAGGTTTAGAAATGGAAAGGATAAACTTACCACTTAGGTTTTGGTGAAAACCTAGAAAACCCTAAAATGAAGCTTGAGGTTGAAGATGACAATGGTGAGCTCTTGCCATAGCTCCCAATCTCCTACTTGATGATGGAGCACTTTAAGAACTCAAGAAATTGGCTTAAGATGAGTTAGGGTTTGAGGGAAATGAAGGAGAAACGGTTTGGGAGAGAATGGAGAAGTTTGGATGAAAGGAAATGAGAAGAAAAGGCTGAATTCGCGACTTAACAACACCCTGGCCCTTTTGTGCGACAATGACTGGGCAATGTCGCCTGGCAATGTCGCCAGGTGCCCCCAGGCTTCTGTTCCCTCTCTGCGACTGTGACAGTGCGACTATGGGCATTGTCGCGGGACCTTTCTGGAGCCCCAAAACTCGACTTTTTCACTGCCAAAACTCCCGATACTCCGAGGGACTTTAAACAATACATTTCCCAACAAAACCCCACTGTTTACAAGTCACAGAAACGTTCGAGTGACATTTACTTACCGAAAATTACGGGTATTACATCTTGTACTATGCTGAAGACATGTGCCCATCCCTTGCTCAACAGGTGTCCCATGCATTAAATTCACGAGATACTATAAATATGGAGGATGGTTCAACATTCGAGACAACCAGCTCCACAACCTTCAAGTTCTTTAAGTGCCTGACAATTTTCTTTCTACGAAGTTCATTGTTTTCTAAGTGTTTTTCAATGTTCTTCATTCTCTTTGTGTAAAATTGCTTGAGTAGATTTCATCTATTATCTTCCGCAACAATCAAAAGTTTTCTATGTGTAATTCTTGATTTCAAATCAATAAGAATTAAATTAAGTGAAAATTTGTTTGTTGTATTCACCCCCCCTCTACAATATTTTTCTTGTTTACTTACTGCTAACTGGGACCAACAGAAAGTCAGAAACCAATCCCCAAAATTTGGGTTTTAGATTGTTTCGGGTTGGATTGGTCGGGGTTTGGGTCGGTCAGGTTCGGGTACTATTATATACAAAAAATAAATAAATATATTCAATCGATTTTGAGGATGAATGCACTCGATTGATTGAATTGATGAAATCGATAGTAAATTTAGAAATCAGAAAAGAGTACGACTGATTAATATTTTCCAAAGATAATTAAATATATAAATATTGGCGATAGATCAATATAAACCATCCTAATTTGTGCAAACCGTCGATTTCATTGGTTAATTTAATTTTTTTATTGATGACATTGGTTTATATATTTTTGTTTTTTCATGTAATGTATTTTCTCATTCTGATTAAACTTGTTTTATATATATTATTGACTAATTAACCCTCGTAAATGAGAAAAAAGTGAAAAAAGAAAAGAACAATTATGATTGATTGGATTGAGTTTGCACAGTTTGCATAAATTAGGGTGATTTGCAAATGAAACCACCCTTATATTATATATACTAGGCATATACCCGCGCGTGATACGGCGTGAGTGTTAAACTTTCTTGTAATTTGTGATTGCAAAATTAATACGATTTTTATACAAATCTTTTATACCATCTAAATTATGGGTTGTTTGCATGTAAAATATTATCATGAAAGCCAAATGAAAAATACGAAGTTTGAAGCTTATAAAAATCAATCATTTCGTATAGATTATTTGAAGAAATAGTCCGTGTATTAGATCTCAAAGAATTTGAGGACTTTGTTTTTTTACTTCATATTAATTGAATACAAATAATAAAATGTCCTATTAAAAAATCAACGATAATATACAAACATCAAAATTTTCAAACAATTATTTGAATTTTGAAATGTAAAAAAACATGATGCATTGAATATTGAAATTACTCTGAGTTGTAAACAAATTTCAACACCCCTTAACATTTAGGATATCAAACATCCCTCCATGCCACTTTACCCTTTTCATCTCTCATCCATACTATATCGTTGTGTTCTCTAATCTAGAGAGAAAAGAAAAGAAAAGAAATGTAAGAAAAAGAAAGGGAGGGAAACGAAAGGAAAGGAAAAGAAAATAATTTTTTCATTTGTGTTTTCGAAAGGGAATAAAAAGGAAGGAAAGAAAGGAAATAGTTTTTCATGTTCTTGAACATGAGAGAAGAGAAAGGAAAGATGTCATTTTTATAAATATACCTTTATAAAAATATATTCTTTATAATGACCAAAAAAGTATTGACAATAAAATTATAATGATATAATTTATAATAAGAATAAAACATATTTTTAATATATTTTAGTTGATCTACGATTATGTATTTTTAATAAAAAATAAATAAAATATTGTAATGGGTAATTGTCATTTTTTTTTGATTTAGTGTGATGAGTAATTGTTGTTAAAGATTGTGCCTTTATGGCCAAATTTTTTGTTACCAACTAAGCTTAACTTCCAACATTTTATAACACTATTAAAAGAATGTACTAGTATCCATGGCCATGACGACTTGGACTTTAAGATTCAAATTCAATTTCACAAGTGACCGACCAAAATGTGCTTAGCGAAAAACCATAAAAGAGATATAAACCTACAATCCAACTTAGGAATATAAAGCCAACAATCAACCAAAAAACTACCCATCATACAATTATCCCAACTAAGGCCCACAATAAAAACCATCACCTATGAATGAGAGTGAGAGGTATCATCATCAGTTCATCACAACCCATAGTAAATTGAATAAGACCTGAATTCATTATCAAGACCAAAAGAATTGAAAGGAGACAACCGTTGAAAAACCAAAATGGAATTCAACGGGAAGAAAAGCCCCAGACCAAACCAACAGTAATCAAGATGGGAATAGAAAGCAATTTGGCCTTTGGGGGATGGGTGTGTCATCTGTGCATATATGTTTCATGTTATTTGTTTGTCTGGAGTAACTTGTAATTCATATTAAGACCCACAACTATGAGATAAAATATCAGGTATGATTATGAGGAAGAGGTAAATTGGTTACAAATAATTCCTTTGCAACTTCGAACAGATACGTATTTAATAGGAAGTAGCATAAGATGGCCAGAAAGAACCCACCTGAGAAAATCCAACTGAAAGGCAAACAAGCAAAAGATAAAATAAATTATAGTGAAAGAAAAAAAATGCTAAATATGGTTGCCTTGTCTAGCACCATGAGATTAAAGTGTACATACCTTCTGCATCTCCATATCCGATCTCCATATCCAGGCTGGCACAAAATTGAATAATAAAAGGTATAAAACGAGTGAGATATAAAACAAATTACGAATGATAACAACAGATACAAAGATATAGATCAGAACATACTTGAGACGGTCTCCCTTTCTGATCTGAAGTGTTGAAAGTAAGGTTTATTCTGATCAATCTTGTCATCTTTACTAACTTATTCTGTTTGGTTTATTTTTGTTAAGAGTTCAGGGACTGAAAGTGACTAAGGCTGATTCCTGAAGGGTAGCGAAGCAATTGGTATTGTTAAAGGGACTAAAGGCTCAAGGGCTGATATGCAATTTACAAGGAATATAAATGTGGGATCTCACCCGTGTGTTGAAATAATTCAGCTCAATTTACAAATTGGTTTTAATATTCTCTCTCGTTTCTCTCTACATTTTAGGGTTTATATTTTCAGTAATCATCTTCAAACCTCTTGAAGATGAATCTGTGTGTTATATAGTATTAGTGTTCTTATTGTATTAGTGTTTTAGGATTTAATACTTTGTAATGTGATTTGTTATGAAGTTTAAGATGAAGGCATCGATGGGTTTGTTAAATCCCTATTAGGAAAACAAAGATTGCATAATTGTACAAAAAAGGAACTTACTTCAAGGGATTCACAGAATATTATGTTTGATATTTAAGATATGACCAACGCACCTAGACCGCTCATTATTGTAATTCACTTGCAACTCTTCAATATTGGTAAGAAGATCAATCAGTGAAGTGCCATATTAGGAAAAGAAGAGAAAATAGGATAAAAAGAAGTGAAAAGTTTGCTAGAAGTTTGAAACCTACTTTGAGAACTGGATATCTAGTTGACAGCAACCATCATATATATTACGCCCCTGAAAAGGAATTGCAAGTGTTGAACCATCTTAACAATCGAAATGAATCAAAGGACAAATAAACCAGTACCTGAAGGGAATTTCTGGCAGAAACAACACTTTGGCACGATTGAAATTGGATAAGTGCTTGAAAGCCTACAAAATTCACAGAAAAGACATTTAAGTATCCGGAAACAATAAATTCGTGCAAAGTGCTCAGTATATGTATATATATTCAACGCATCTTTAATAGAAAATTATGTTACCAAAAGTAAAACACAAATCATCGACTTGAGATTGATGTCAACTTTACTTGAATAAATCAAAAAAATAGTTGTATTATGATGCGAATAATAAAGAGAAAAAGAAAGAAAAGTGATAGAAGCAAAAACATGAAGAAGTAGACCAGTTGACTTTTGAAATGTGACAACCTTCTCCACATATCCATGAGGGGAGAACACTTGATGCAACACTTCCACATTTATAGGGTATAGCATGTGATGAATCGTAACCAAGAGTATACGATTAGGCTGTATATCCATAGTACGTCCAACAGGCATAGATAGGCTAAGCTAGAATAACTTATGGCAACAAATGAGGATCCAAACCCATAGCAGATTCTCAATCTCCATCTTTTGAATTGTTGTAACCAACTACACCAACCCCAATCATGAAACATAATTATATAGTTGCAATACCACTCCTTATCACTCCAAAAAATACCAAAGATCTTATTCTGCTCCCAAAAACTCATCATAGAGGTATATTGGCCAATAGTCATAACAACAAAAAACCATAACCACAACCTTATTTTATATATTGTCTATAGCACCAGATCCACCTTATTCCTCCAAATCTGGATAGATTTGAAACCACCAACAATGAGCAAACACTAATTGACGATAAACTGAAGTTACCTTCAAAAGACTACATGAACAATCAACAAATTGTTCTTAGTTACCTTCCAATTGCTTTACTGATACTCTGAATGCCCAAAATGCCATTTCAAGAGCTTGACCAAAGCTTCTTTCCCATAAATTTTCTTCTCCTTGCTATAAATGTCTTTCAAGGCAATATCCCCTTCTTCATCACCACTTTGTTCCAACAAACATTGCAATTGAAAACTTATTATAAGTTGCTAATTAGAGTCAAACCTCAAAGTATGAAGAACATATACTCTTCTTTTGTCAAGTTCTTTATCTGCATATGTCATTAAGATGGATCCCAAACTGATTAGATTTTTGTATGAACAACACTTTGTATCTGAAATTTGAATATTTTCAAACCTGCTTCCTCATAATCACTTATATTGAAGTTAATATCAGCATCAAGTCCACGAAATTTTATAACAGCCCGATTATATGCTCTATAAAAGAGATCAAATTCTTTAACTTTAGAAATGCTTCAGATTATAAAAACAAATGTTGAATAATTTGAAGAAACAGAACAAGATGACAGTTACCCGACAGCATCATGTGCAGTATCGAATCCACCTACAAGATCAAGCACATAGAGTTCAAACAAATATAACAGCGTCAGTTATTGGAGGAAAAACAGATTGAAATACAACTTGAAATTAACAAAACAAGGGAATCCAATGAATTATAATTGCTTACCTAGATAAACTTGTTTCCCACAATCCCTACAGAAATCACAGAAAACTCGAACATAAGTAAATATAACAATGCATAAATAATTGAAAAAAGGTAATCCAACGCAAATAGTTAGATAATTGCACATTCTGGTGAAATTGTACATGCTAATAAGCAAAGAAATTGATGGTAAAATCTTTGAAGAAACAAATAACCCTGTAAAGAAACTGTGAAAGTAAACAAAGAAACTCAAATAAATGATGAAATCGTACCTGACAAGAGTCGATGGTGTATGAATCAATTTGAGAGATGGTGAAATCTTTGAAGAAACAAAGAAACGTTGGTGAAATATTACCTGATGGTTATGGTGAAACCTAAATCAAAATATGTTCTAACCCAAATCGGAAAACGTGCCTGAGAAACCCAAATCGATGGTGATGGTGAAACCCAAATTGGAAATCAATGGTGATGGTGATGGTACAACACATATCAGAAATCGATGGAAATGGTGAAACCCAAAGAATCGTACCTCATAAACCCAAAGATGTTCTAACCTGCAAACAGAAATGAAAGAGACAAACTAAGAAATTGATTTTAGGTCAAAATAAACCAAAGGAATTCCAACAAAAGGATTATGAGAACACCAAACCATAATCTCCATCGTTGCCAATCTCCACCCTAACAAGGGATGAATCGAGAACCCTAATCGAGCATGAATTAAAGAAAACATTCATTGAAGACAAATACGAATCAAGATGGAGACTGAAACGAACTTGTTGTCTTTGGGAAATCAAAAGCCGATTTGAAGAGAGGAGAAATTATGTGAAGCAACTACGAACGTGGGAGGAAGAGGGAATTTGGTGTCGTTCTAGGAAGACGTGGGAGGAAGATGAGCTACAAAACGGGGTTTCCAAAAACCGAATTTCCAAAAATCGTACTTTAACATAGTAGTATAGATAAGATATATATACATGGGGTTAGGTTCCGGTGAAAAGTTGAGTTAACGGTGAGAAGCGTGTGAAGTGGTTATCAATCGTTGGATGAGAAATGAACGCACATTAGGATGAGATGCATCGAGATGCAGAATCAACTCCCTTCTAAGCCGAAATTCATGGGAGGGTTTGAGATTAAAATAGATCAACGATTCAGATCCACTTCTCATGTTTCTTACCGTCAACTCAACTTCTAACATAATCATTCACCTATATATGTGTGTATTTCGGGTTTTCGAACGGATCAAATGGCCAAAAATTAGGGGTGTTCATCCAAACTGCATAAACCGCCCACACCGCACCGTAAAACGCGGTTTAGAACTTTCGTGGTGCGGTTTGCGGTTTTGAGTTTTCAAACCGCGGTTCAAACCGCACCGCACCACATCTTTTATATTATTTTTATTTTTTAATTTTAAACATATATATATATATATATATATATATATATATATATAGAGAGAGAGAGAGAGAGAGAGGGAGGGAGGGAGGATCATGCGAGAAACAAACTAATTTACGAGAAGACGAGAAGAAATGTGGGTCACATAATTTATTAATTAAAAAAACATAAATAAAAAATAAAAAATAGTTTTAGAAATTAAGATAATTATCATTTTAAATTGGATAAATCCTTAAAATTCTCATTATATCTTTTAGATTTATTTATTTTGTAATTTCAGTTATTTATTATTTTTTTTCTAAATATACTTTTAATAAAAAAAATTCACAATTTTAACCAAATATCACACGTGATATCATTATATGAATATTTATGCATATCACATATCATATTATTATATGTGATAATTATATATATATATATATATATATATTTTAGTTAATCATATTTAATTATGTATACTTCTATTTATAGATCTTTTTGTGATGTAAATATTATCACATGTGATAATTGTATATATTTTTGTTAATTATATGTGATTATGTATATTTATATTTATAGATCTTTTTGTGATGTAAATATTATCACATGTGATTATGCGTCATTTATATTCAGACATATATTATCATATGTGTTATTTACAAAAATCCACCTAGTGGGATCATATGTGATACATAATAATATATCACATGTTAAATGAAGTTAATCACATGTGATTCAAAACGTAAATCTAAAAAGTAGAAAAAAAATAGTGAAATAAATAATGAATTAGTTATGGATATCACATGTGATATTTGATAAAAATTATGATTTTATCTAGAAAATAATAATATAAATTTGAGAAAAAAATTATGAAATTATTAAAATTAATAAATAAATAAATTTAAAAGATATTATGAGATTTTTAAGGATTTATTCAATTCAAATTGTAATTATCCTAATTTTAAAAAAAAATAATTTATTTATGCTATTTTTTAATTAATAAATTATGTGACTCTTATTTCTTCTCGCCTTCTCGTAAATTGACTACCTTCTCGTTTGAACCTGCCCATATATACCCATTCATTTGTTAACCGTGACATTGGTGCTAACCGTGCTAATTAATCTTAACCGTAGATTGATGAGATCAATGGTCCACAATTAATTATTTTTTATAAAAATAAAATATAAAAAACGGTTTATAAAAATAAAATGCATGTATGCACAGGGGTATTTCGGTCAAAATACATTTCCTTTTATATTTTAATTGAAATTTATTTTAATTAATTTTGAAGATAATCACGACATGAAATTAGGGAGAATCTTAAATTTAAATTATGCAGTTAGTTATTTTTGGGAGTTATCCTTTTAATTTGGAATTATTCTTTTTAATTTTAATTTTAAATTCATCATCATCTCCATATAACTCTCCGTCTCTAATATTGCCGCCGTCTACCACCTTCGTCTCCGCCCTGCAGTCACCTTATATATCTCCGAGAGCCATCGGAGATGACCTGAATCCGCCCTCGACCACCACCACCAGCGCCACCACCACACCAACTTCATTTACTCACCATCGACTCCAGTATCCTACTGTGGGTCCCCCAACGACGATATCCCGAGCACTTCCTACACTCCCACGTCGAAAAGATGTGATTTTCCGACGATACGAAGCTGGAAATCGTCAACTGTGTTCCTCTACCGTCTTCCGATAGCATCGCGTATCTCGTTTTCGTTTCCGGTACCTCGGATTTCTTTCGCGAAAGGGTCTGTATCGCCTGCGAATGCGAAACTCAGGAGTTGTTATGTTTACGTAGGATATCACGGCCAAAACCCGAACTTGATACGGTTCTGTAAATGGCTGAAATCCGAGGTCGAGGTACAGGGGATTGCTTGCTTTGTAGCGAATAGATCGAGATACGCGGATTCGCAGAGCCACAATTGTAACAACCTGTACATTATAATTACATCAAAATAACATTTCTATCTAAAAACAGTCCCATGCTTACTTTTCAGAGTATAAGGTTTACAACTATCACCTATTACACAACTGAGTCAAAAAGGAACTATTACAAGGAGTCTTTTAGATCCTGGATATAGCTCATAACTTCTCTTTACCCTTATATGTACCTGCTATCTTGCGATAACCTGAAACAGAATTATAATTTTGAAAGAGCGAGGGTTAGACCGATGGTCTAGTGAATCCCCTCCAAGCACTACTATAACAGTTCAAATATTATTTAAAACATTTTAACAAGCTTTATATCTTACGAACGTAACTCGCTCTATTAATCAAACATTAATCATACTTTACGCTTCGCAAGCGTAACTCAATCTACTGGCCATCACTGACCACTCTTTTACGCTTCGCAAGCGTAACTTAAGCTACTGACCAACATTGCCGTCAAAGACGGTATGTCTGTCTCGTACTGCCTTATTTTAGGGACACACCCTAATGGCATAAACGGGCCACACTCCCCGGTACGACCAGGCGGGTCACACTTCCCGACTTAGGTCAGACTTCTGTCTCAAATGTATGCATACACTTAACCTTCACAATATATAAAACAAGTTTATATAAACATAGCATAAACATGCTAACATAATTAAATCAACCTTTTTCAATAAATCTTCATAACTTTTAATAATATAAACGTGCAGTTCATAAAACTCACATTTATCAAATAACTGTCAAAATCGTAAAAGATTTAGTTTGAAAGACTCACCTCAGATTCTTCTTGCTTAAAATCTGTCTTCTAACGATTAACACCACCTACGATGGTACCGAAATACAAAGGTAAGCTAACTCGTGAATAACATTCTTTCCTTCTCTAAATAATTCAAAACAACATACTGTTACTACCCGGTCGAGACTACTACTCCGGTTGAGACCTTCCCGGTCGATACACCCGGTTGAGACCGGTCGACATTATACCGGTTGATGACGGACCGGTAGCCAACATACCGGTCGACGAGACCGGTCAATATAACACACCGGTCGCGCCCTGGGCCCGGTCGACACCGGTCACCCTGGGGTCCGGTCCTATCCGGCCGACCAACACCGGTTACCACCCACCGGTCACTAGCCCGGTCGATATTCAAACAGAGTCTGACTTACAGAAAACTCAGATCCATGAATCGATTGAAAACACGGATAAAAGCTTAAATAATTATACTATTTTACGATTATAATACTTAGATAGAAGTATTAAGCTAGAATCATACCTCTATTTGTCAATAACTGATCAATCCTTTGATACCTAGCTTTTCTTTCTCCCTGCTTCGCTCTGTTCTCGTTCTCTTTAGTCGGTCTCAAGAAAATCAGTATGAATTCTGATAAACTTAACTTAGGGTTATATATATATATATATATATCTATATATATATATATATATATATATATATATCCAAAGTTTCAAATAACCCCCCTGAACTTTGGGTCTCGCTTAACTTTTCACCCAACTTCCAAAATTTATAAAATTTTCGGACTCGGATATTACAATCTCCCCCCCTCCCTTAAGAGAATTCCGTCCCCGGAATTCCATCGCTAAACAAATGGGTATACTGAGATCTCATGTCTGCCTCCACTTCCCAAGTTGACTCTTGTCCTGTATGAAATTTCCACTGGACTTTCACTAATCGGATTCCCTTGTTTCTCAACTTCTTTACTTTGAGGTCCGAAATTGCTACGGGTTCCTCAATATAATTTAATTTTTCATCTACCCGAATGTCTTCAAAGGGAACTATTACATCTGCTTCTGCCAAGCACTTTTTCAAGTTTGACACATGAAATGTGGGGTGAATCCCACGCAAACTTTATGGTAGATCAAGTTCGTAGGCCACTTCACCAACACGTCCCGTGATGGTAAATGGTCCAACAAACCTTGGTCTCAATTTTCCTTTATTTTCGAATCGGACTACCCTTTTCCAGGGCGAGACTTTCAACATTATTTTGTCTCCTACCTGAAACTCTATCGGTTTCCTTCGCTTATCTGCGTACATTTTCTGACGATCTTGAGCAATCTTTAATCTTTCTCTAATCTGATTGACTTTATCAGCTATCACTTGTACGATTTCCGGTCCCGCTAGTTGTCTTTCACCTACCTCATTCCAACATAAAGGTGTTCTACATTTACGACCATACAATGCTTCGAACGGGGCCGCTTGAATGCTAGCATGATAACTATTGTTGTAAGAAAATTCAATCAACGACAAATGAATTTCCCACGAACCCTTGAAATCAATGACACATGCTCGAAGCATGTCTTCTAACGTCTGAATGGTTCTTTCACTCTGTCCATCAGTTTGTGGATGATAGGTCGTACTCAGCTTAAGTTGAGAGCCTAACTCCCTTTGTAGACTTCTCCAAAAAGCTGACGTAAAACGAGCATCCCTGTCTGACACAATTGACGACGGTACTCCATGCCTGGTTACTATCTCATCTACATACAATCGAGCCAACTTCTCTAGTGAGTACGTCTCCTTGATTGGTAGGAAATGGGCTGACTTTGTGAGTCGATCCACTATCACCCAAATGGAATCATGCCCCTTAGGTGATCGCGGTAACCCGGTAACAAGATCCATCATAATCTCATCCCACTTCCACACTGGAATTTCTAACGATTTAAGCTCCCCATAAGGTCTCTGATGCTCAGCTTTAACTTTCAAGCATGTCAGGCATCGCTCGACGAAGTGAGCAATATATTTCTTTAAACCTGGCCACCAATAGCTTTGTTTCAGATCTCTATACATCTTGTTGGTTTCTGGATGTACTGAGTAATGTGATCTATGAGCTTCTTCCACTACTTTCTTCCGCAGTTCTCCTGCTTTTGGAATCTATACTCTCTTATTGAAACACTTCACTCCGTGATTGTCAACAACTAACGAATTAACAATTCCAACTATTCTTTCACTTTTCCAGTTTTCCTTTGACACCGCTTCTTCTTGGTACTTTATGACTTCTTATAAGAAATTGGAAATGACATCTACTCGATAGGCCACCACTTTCGTTGTTTCTCCACGCTCCTTACGACTTAGAGCATCCGCTACCATATTGGCTTTGCTAGGATGGTACAGGATATCACAGTCATAATCACTCAACAACTCCATCCACCTACGTTGTCTCATATTGAGCTCCTTCTGATTGAAAAGATATTGAAGGCTCTTGTGATCCGTGTAAATCTGACACTTGATCCCATACAGATAATGCCTCCAAATTTTCAAAGCAAAGACTACCGCTGCCAACTCTAAATCATGCGTTGGGCAATTCTTTTCATGTTCTTTCAACTGACGAGATGCATAAGCAATCACCTTGCCTTCTTGCATTAACACACATCCCAGACCCAAATTTGAAGCATCACTATAGATTATGAATCCTTCCGTTCTGTTGGGTAGAGACAAGACAGACGCACTACTTAGACTCTCTTTCAATTTACTGAATGCTTCTTTCTGAGCTTTCGCCCATACAAACTTAACATTCTTTCTAGTTAACGCTGTTAGTGGCGTGGCTATCCTCGAGAAGTCCTGGATAAACTTTCTATAATAACCCGCCAATCCTAGAAAACTCCTTACTTCTGATGGTGTTTTCGGCGCTTCCCACCCTTTAATGGCCTCAATCTTAACCGGATCAACCTTAATCCCTTCTTTCGACACCACATGACCTAGAAACTAAACCTCTTTCAGCCAAAATTCACATTTTGAGAACTTGGCATATAGTTTCTCGCGCTTAAGCAATTCTAATATCGCTCGTAAATGAGTTTAATGATCTTCTTTGGACCGCGAATAAATCAGTATATCATCTATAAAGACTATGACACACTTGTCTAATAACAGACTACAAACTCTATTCATCAAGTCCATGAAAGCTGTCGGCGCATTGGTCAGTCCAAAGGGCATAACTAGAAACTCATAATGTCCGTACCTCGTACGAAAGGCAGTCTTAGGTACATCCTCCTCCCTCACCTTCAACTGGTGATACCCAGATCGTAGATCTATTTTCGAAAAGTAGCTCGCTCCTTGAAGTTGATCAAAAAGATCGTCAATTATGGGAAGCAGGTACTTATTTTTGACAGTCACTTTATTGAGCTCACGATAGTCTATGCACATTCTCATAAACCCATCTTTCTTCTTAACAAACAACATCGGCGCTCCCCATGGTGAAGTACTAGGACGAATAAACCCCTTATCGAGTAACTCCTGCAGTTGAGTCATAATTTCCTTCATTTCTATCGGTGCCAATCTATAAGGTGCTCTTGCTATTGGTGCCGCTCCGGGTACTAAATCAATACGGAATTCCACTTGCCGATCAGGAGGCAGAGTGGTTAAATCTTCCGGAAATACTTCTGGAAATTCACTTACCACCGAAACTGACTCTAATCCCTTTTTCTCCTTCTTAGCATCTATTAGATAAGCTAAGAACCCCACACACCCTTTTACTAGACACCGCTTAGCCTTAATCATTGAAATCAAGCAAGACTTTCTATCCCTCCGATCTCCAAACACTACTATCTCTTCTTTACCTGGTTGCGCTATACGAATTAATTTCTTATTGCATACTATATGAGCATCATTAAACGCCAACCAGTCCATTCCCACAATGACATCAAATTCTCCCATACCCATCGGGTACAATCGAAGTGGAAATGACTGCCCATCGATGACAATACTACACCCATCATACACCTCCTCCACTAAGATTTGACTATTATCAGCCACTTCTACTTCCAATTCATGCCTAAGCTTCTTGGGTTTCACATGCAATTTATGCACGAAATTTGGAGACACAAACGAACGGTTTGCGCCTGAATTAAACAACACTTTAGCAAAATTCGAATCTATAGAGAAAGTACCTGTTACCACATTCGGTATCTCTGCCGCTTCTTCTGCAGTCATATTAAAAACTCTAGCCCTCGCCTTAACTGGCTCCACCTTTTTCTCACCTCCCTTATCTACATACCCTCCGACCGTTCCCTTTTTCAATTGTGGACAATTAGTCCTGATATGATCAGGAGATCCACACTGATAACAAGACCTTGAACCCTGGCAATCCCGAGCCATATGCCCAATCTTTCCACATTTATAACAACCTTCTTGATCAATCTTACATTATCCTTTATGTCTTCGGTTACACTTGCTACATGGCTTATTTTCAAACTTATTAACAAACCGTTGATCAGATTTTGCAGATTTAAACGTTTTGGAGTCACGGATAGTTACGTCCCATTTTCTTTTGTCTCCACTTCTTTCAGTAGCTTGCCGATTCTTTTCCTTCTCCCTCATTTCAGCTGCATTTACAGCCATTTGAAATGTAGATGGTTCCTTGTTCGAGACAAATTCTCGAATATCACTTCTCAGCCCAAAGACGAAACATTCTACTCGCCTTCCTTCATTAGGCACATAAACTTTTGCAAATCGAGACTTCTCTATAAACTTTGTAGTATATTCACGAACTGACATCCCCTTTTGCTCTAAACTCAGAAACTCTTCTTCCAACTTTTTAACTGCCGCCAGAGGGCAAAACTGCGCTTTAAATCTCTTCACAAACTCACCCCAAGACATTTCTTTGGCTACCGTCGAACTTTGTCCTCCTGTTTCAACATCCCACCACATTACAGCTTCATCTTTCAACATTGACAATGCATAAACTACTTTATCTTCCTCAGCACACTTACTAGTATCAAATGCTAGCTCCATCACCTTTACCCATCTTAGCGCTATCACTGGATCACATTCCCCTTTATAAGTAGGAGTTTTACAGGCAGCAAACTCCTTAAAACTACATCCTCTCCCAACTACCGCTTTAGTTGACACAATGGGGGTTTGACTGAGGGTGACTACCTACTATAGTTACGGGTGAGTCTTATACCTCATTCGCTACTCTTTCTTCACTCTTTTCCTTACTTGACGAAACCTCATTAGTACGCTGAGCCAATAAAGCGTTCAACGTTTCTTGTAACTTTCCCATTTCTGTCGCGAAGGTTTCTTGGGTAACAAAACCCTGAGTTCGACCTCCACCACGGTTTCCTGTCTGTTTTCGACCCCTCACAGAAGCTGAACTTTCCTGATGAGAAGTTTCTTGTTCTGATCCCACTTCGACACTTCTAGCTCGAATAATACCAGAAGTCGTCTTCCCACCTCGAGTTCCCACAGTGGAAACCCTTACCTGAGTAGTCGCCTTCTGAACCATTTTACCTTTAGGTCGACCGCGACTCTTTCCTCAGTTAGCAGTCGGGTTGACCGCAGTCGTTCGCTCTTCGTCAACGACTTCATTAACTGGCTCAATTTCAGGATTTGGCATAGACCTACTCCTTGTCACTCGCTCAGACATACTTCTGATAAGAAGAAACATAAGACATTCAATCTAACATGCTATACATTACGACAAGTTAAGCACAAGCATGTACTTGTAAATTCACAATTACACTGGCCAAATGAAATTTCAAATTTACCATACATACTAGTCCTTACTACCTTAATGTTGACTTCCTACGGTCTTCCTACTTCTCAGTTGTGCTTCTACTTTCTCAGTTTAAGTCTAGGCCCATCTGGTCACCTAGATCCCTTAAACTAATGCTCTGATACCAATTGTAACAACCTGTACATTATAATTACATCAAAATAACATGTCTATCTAAAAACAACCCATGCTTACTTTTCAGAGTATAAGGTTTACAACTATCACCTATTACACAACTGAGTCAAAAAGGAACTATTACAAGGAGTCTTCTAGCTCCTGGATATAGCTCATAACTTCTCTTTACCCTTATCTGTACCTGTTATCTTGCGATAACCTGAAACAGAATTATAATTTTGAAAGAGCGAGGGTTAGACCAATGGTCTAGTGAATCCCCTCCAAGCACTACTATAACAGTTCAAATATTATTTAAAACATTTAAACAAGCTTTATATCTTACGAACGTAACTCGCTCTATTAATCAAACATTAATCATACTTTACGCTTCGCAAGCGTAACTCAATCTACTGGCCATCACTGACCACTCTTTTACGCTTCGCAAGCGTAACTTAAGCTACTGACCAACATTGCCGTCAAAGACGGCATGTCTGTCTCGTACTGCCTTATTTTAGGGACACACCCTAATGGCATAAACGGGCCACACTCCCCGGTACGACCAGGCGGGTCACACTTCCCGACTTAGGTCAAACTTTTGTCTCAAATGTATGCATACACTTAACCTTCACAATATATAAAACAAGTTTATATAAACATAGCATAAACATGCTAACATAATTAAATCAACCTTTTTCAATAAATCTTCATAACTTTTAATAATATAAACGTGCAGTTCATAAAACTCACATTTATCAAATAACTGTCAAAATCGTAAAAGATTTAGTTTGAAAGACTCACCTCAGATTCTTCTTGCTTAAAATCTGTCTTCTAACGATTAACACCACCTACGATGGTACCGAAATACAAAGGTAAGCTAACTCGTGAATAACATTCTTTCCTTCTCTAAATAATTCAAAACAACATACTGTTACTACCCGGTCGAGACTACTACTCCGGTTGAGACCTTCCCGGTCGATACACCCGGTTGAGACCGGTCGACATTATACCGGTTGTTGACGGACCGGTAGCCAACATACCGGTCGACGAGACCGGTCAATATAACACACCGGTCGCGCCCTGGGCCCGGTCGACACCGGTCACCCTGGGGTCCGGTCCTATCCGGCCGACCAACACCGGTCACCACCCACCGATCACTAGCCCGGTCGATATTCAAACAGAGTCCGACTTACAGAAAACTCAGATCCATGAATCGATTGAAAACACGGATAAAAGGTTAAATAATTATACTATTTACCGATTATAACACTTAGATAGAAGTATTAAGCTAGAATCATACCTCTATTTGTCAATAACTAATCAATCCTTTGATACCTAGCTTTTCTTTCTCCCTGCTTCGCTCTGTTCTCGTTCTCTTTAGTCGGTCTCAAGAAAATCAGTATGAATTCTGATAAACTTAACTTAGGGTTATATATATATATATATATATATATCCAAAGTTTCAAATAACCCCTTGAACTTTGGGTCTCGCTTAACTTTTCACCCAACTTCCAAAATTTATAAAATTTTCGGACCCGGATATTACAACGATGTTGCCGATAGGGTCATTTAGAACAGTGAATCTGTGCATATGCAACTTGTGTATATATGCAGTTTGTGCATATATGCAGTTCGATGTAAATTGTATATTCATATATGCAACCTGTGCATATATGCATTTGTGCATCTTTTAAGATTGTATATGTGCATATGGTTATATGTTAAGTTTCAAACTTTAATGTTTAAAATGTTTTTGTTTTCTGTGCATGTGTGTATTGTTCAAATTATTAAGCCTTGATGTGCATATATGTATTTTGAATACGTTAGAAACAATAAATTATTATATTCCAAAATAAAGATAACTACCAATTTAAAAAAAATATTTGAACTATGGAAACAAGATAAATGTGGCGTGAATTAGGATAGATGTGGCACGAATTAGGAAATTACCAAGTTTAATTTAAAAATATTATATTTAATATTAAGATAACTACCAAATTAAAAACTTTCTTAAAATATGGAAAAAATTTAAATGGCCGAAAATTGTAAAATTCCAATAATACCCTTTGAGATTTAATAGTATTGAGTGAATGACATAAACTGTAGGAAGCTTTTGATTGGTCGAAAATTGGTTAGCACGATTAGCATCAATGTCATGGTTAGCAAATGAAGGGGACCATATATATATATATATATATATATATATATATTAGTTTAATTTAATATTTATATAATTGGGCTTTGTGTATTTAATTATGGACTTTAAGAGTTTAAGTTTTGGACTTTGCTAAATAAATATTTTAATTATAAGCCTTTTAAAAGTCTATGTCCCAACAAATGAAAAAATGCCCTAGGTTAGGACATTCATGACTGGAGACGTCACTTTATCCGTTTATTGTATTGAAACAATTTATTTTTTTAAACTATTTCTTTGACTATTTTTAATTATGCATTTTGGAGTTGGATGTATTCAAACTCTTTATTTTTTTGGACTACGGTCACTTAATCGTTGACTTTCTAATGTATTTTTAAACTTGTAATTTTTTGGATTGTACGCATAAAGTGCGATAAGAACAAACCGCATAAACCGCACCGCATTCCACGGTGCGATTTGATGTATATGCGGTGCGGTTTGCGGTTTGAGAAAATGCTCACACCGCACATGCGGTGCGGTTTTGCACCAAATCGCACCAAACCGCATCGCGAACACCCCTACCAAAAATCAAACCCAACCAGAATCCAAATATCTCCCAAACGTCTAGTTTCAAAATTTTAAACTTTACTGACACCTTCAAGTTTTAAACAAACACCTCATTTTCTGTTCGAATTTAGACAATTTATTCTATTTCTAATGAAACATATTTTTGATTTAAATACTAAATTTCCTTTTTTAAACAACCTCCCTGATTTATTTTTATTTTTATTCACCAACTAGCTGTAATCATCCGCCATGGATTTCCTTAAAAACCACCACCATCGCCACCACAGCTCCGCCACCAGTCACCGATCAATCTCCGACACCGATTCTCAACTCGACGACTTCCACTCACCTCTCCGCGCCGACTCGCCTATTCGCTCCGACGACTTCCCTTCCCCTACTTCCAAAGCCATCGTCACCTACCACCCTCCGATCACCAGATCTCCGCTTTCAAACAACCAAAAACCTTCTCACACCGTCAATGTCGCGCCTCTAGCTAAATCTTCGCCTGCCGTAACGCATAGCCGGGCGGTGAGGGAGGAGTTGGTGACCGGAGTTACTACTAAGGTAGTCTCCGGCGGTGTCGCTGACGGAATCGGTGGTGGTGATGGAACGAGTAGGAGGAGGTCGAGAGTTCCGGTGACGTCGATTTCGAGTAGGTCGAGGAGTCAAGTGACGATTGAGAGAGCAGCGTTAGGGTTTAGGGTTTGTGAGATGATATTAACTTTGATTGCTTTTTCTGTGATGGCTTCTGATAAAACTCAAGGATGGAGTGGTGATTCGTTTGATCGATACAAGGAGTACAGGTATAATTTGATTTCAGTTTCTAATTTTTTTTTTGAACGGCAACCCGGGTATCCGGGCTCCCACTTAAGGGTGCCACCCGACCAATCAGTTTCTAATTAGATTCAATTTTTTTAACATATTGCTTACGAAAATTTGGGGTCAATTTTTAGTCAAAACCAGTTGATTATCTATTGGATCTTAGACGAAATTACAAGTGATTAGAACATCAGTTGAAACTACTGTTAGTATGGATTAGATTTGATTAACTTTCTGCTAGTACATTATTAGCTTCAATTGGGAATATCAGGTGCAATAGGTTTTGAAATTCCTGTTGTTCAAAGTTTAGCAGAATAAGCAATGATCCTTTTGAGTTCAATCCTGTTAGTTTCTGATTGCAAAATTGATCAAGTTTTACTATATGTAAGCCAACGTTGTTATATTTTGTATTGGAGTGATTGATCTTATGAAATATGAACTATGGTCATCGACTTTTTATTGCAAACTAACTATAATCACTAAGAAAATGCAGAAGAAAAGAAGTGTAGTTTGTAAGAATGATTGATTTTGGACAATTTTTGAACATGTAAATGCAAAGAAAACCAATCTACTTGGCTGTTTTTGTCCAAAATTGCTCATTTTTGGAAAGTGTAGTGTTTTTTTCCTTTTTTGCAAGAATGATGGTTTGTTTAGAACGAAAGGCCAAATCTGATGGCTTTAAAGGTCAATAACTCGGTGTATATATGTTGTTTAGTATGCAGATTGAGGTAGTTATCGAATTTGCTCAGAAAGATTTTGAATTCATATGATAAGTGTTCCATTTGACCTCACAAGTCAAAGTCCTCTCTTATAGAAGGGGGTGTTGAAACCTTTTTATAGAGCTTAATGATGGGTAGTTACTTGTTGAACTATGATCTCTTTTAAACTATCTGGCTTAAATTCATAAATGTACAGTATATCGTTGAGATTCGGCCTGGTAAAATAACAAAATAGCAAGAACAACTTTAATACTCTCCATGTCCCAGAAAACAAGCCCACTTTCGCGATTTTGTTGGTCCCAGAAAAATTCTTGTTTCAACTTTTAACTTTTAAATTATCCTTAATTTCTTAAAGATTAGATAAAGGGTCATCTGTATTTGGTCATTTGTGAAACATTTTAAGGTAAATTTGTTGTTTACTTCTAAGTTCTAACTAGCCTTAGTTCTCTTTTTCAAAATTTGCCGAATCTTCCTTTCTTGTCTCAATTCTTTGTTGAATTCTTTTATTTTAAAAAATTTCTAACTTTTTTGAGTAAACTTTTTTTCCCCTCGCACGTTTCGCAAGACAGAAATGTTCATGGAAACAACCACTCTACTTTGGAGTAAATGCCAGGTCTGCAATGCATCCCATCCCGACCCCACCTCCACGTGGGATATCCTCTTCGTTTGGTTTGGTTTTGAAACAGTCTAAAAGATTGTCGATAAGTTCATTTTAGATTCTAAGGCAGATTTCTTTTTTAACTGACACTGCTTACCTCTTCCTTCTAAACATATTTGTTTGTGCATCGATTTTTGTAGCAACTTTCCTTCTTAGTCGTTGTATTAGTTCTCATTCATTATATTCTTCACTTTGCTCGTTTGATGGCTTAGGTACTTGGTAGCAGTGAATGCTATCGCTTTCACATATGCAGCCTTCCAAGCCATTGCCTTGACGTACCACTTGATATACCAAAGACATATCTTCTCGTATTCAATTCGTAGTCATTTTGACTTCATAATAGATCAGGCAAGTTCTATAACCAATCACTTTAACACCCACTTGTAACACACTGCAATGTTTATTTTTTCTAAAGCATCACTATATGATGCATAAAAAAATTGTTTCACAAGCCAGGGTGCGTTTGGTACATAGACATGACGGGATAAGACAGAACGGGCGAGAATGAGCCAATGAGGTAGGATGGTGAAAGAATTGTGTGAGGTTTTAGGGTTTTAATATGACGTGGGTAGTTTAAATTTTTACAAATCTTGTCATATCCACGATTTTTGTTCCACCTGTTTTGGTGGGTCCCACTCAGTCCAGTCCTGCCCCCGTCTTAATGTCACACCAAACGTGGGACAACATGTTTTGTCATGTCCCGTCCACTCCTACGTACCAAACACACGGAAACTGTCTCTCTACCCTTACGGGTAGAGGTATGGTTTGCATACATCATACCCTCCTCAGATCCTGCTTTCAAGTGAGATGATACTAGGTACGTTTTGTTTGGTTTATGGATTTATGATGTCCGTAACTTTGTCAATAAAAATTACAGATATTGGCATATCTGTTGATCTCATCATCATCTTCAGCGGCCACAAGGGTCGATGATTGGGTATCGAATTGGGGAAAAGATGAGTTCACAAAGATGGCTTCTGCATCTGTAGTGATGTCTTTCTTTGCTTTTCTTGGTTTTGCACTTAGTTCTCTCATATCTGGTTACAACCTGTTGAATCAGACCCCTGTTTGATCTTTTTCCTTCTAAAACATTCCCACATCAGTTTTTTTTTTTTTTTTGTAAAGAGTTTGTACATACAGATAGGGCAAAATGTCATAAAGAGGGATCAAGATTGCACTTTTTTTTTGAAATCTTGATGTTTGTCGACTGTTGGGTTATTTTTGGTGAAATAAAATCATTTTGCATCCCCATCAAGATGCCATAAAAGTTTGGTTTTTTTTAGTGGTATGACGTCATCATCTCGAGCAGTTTGATGGGTGGTATTTGGAGTTGCAGTGTTAACAAGACGAATTGAGTTGCAGGTTCGAAAAAAATATTACGAGGCTCGAGATTTGCTTGAGCGCAAATAGCTTTTTCAGAGTAGGGCTCGAGCTCGATACTCGTTTACGGGCTTGGACTTAAAGATTGGTTAGCTTATTGGCTCGACCTTGATAGTTTTTATACTTTGATTATATGATTTATGAACATATTTTGGCTTGAGAAAAGTGTATGCTTGAATGACTTTGTTCGACTTGACTCGAAAAATTTAATCGGCCTTTTGAACGAGTCGAGTCGAACATTAGTCATTTAAATTTATAAACAAAATATAATCAGATCTAAAATTTAATACAGACAAAGGGGTCGTTTACCTAATACTTACTATTGGTTAAGCACTTGTTAGCAAGAGCACCACTCTAACTTACCTATCTTGTAACATTCTTGGCCGTCAATTTGGATTGTTGTTAAGTGTCTTTTACGTCGTAAGCATTTATCGGGTAAAAGTCGTTTCCCTTACTGGGTAAAATTCTTAGGTGCCGTTTGTTTTTTAAGAGGTCTAAAGTCTAAAGTCTTAATTTAGTTATGATTAATAAGAGGTGGTGTGTAAAAAGGTCTGAACGATTTAGACTTGAGAGAGATTAAGAGATTTTATAAAAAAAAAAAAAAACAACCCCTTAGTGTTTGCAATGTCTTTAACCAGGTAAGGGGTTGTTTGACAGTTGCTGAATGGTTTGGTGTAGAATGATTAAGAGACTCTTATGATATAGTGTGAAATGAAATATGGTTGTTTACTAATTGTTCAGAATGAAAGCAGGGCTCTGAATGGTTAAGGCAAGGTCAAGATACAAAATCATTCAAAGGGTGGTTTTAGAATCATTAATAGGTAGACATTTTTTTGTCAAACAAGATTTATCTTTTAATGATTCAGATGAACCGCCTCTAAGATTCTAAATCCATGCTATGCTCATTTCAAAAGTAAGTGGCAACCGATAAATACTTACCCAATAAACATTTGGTTAACGAGATTAATAACATACATTTGAGATATTTCTTCTAATTCCACTTGTCTATTTAAATACACCTAATCAAAAAATCTTAAATAATACCGATATACAAATAAAAGCAATTTTTCGTTATTTTAATAATATATGCTTGAAATGATAAAACGATAAATAAAATACATTTATTTAAAACCCAATTGTTTTGAAAGAACCTACTTTCAAAAGTTTAATTTTAATTTTCTCACGAAATTATAATATGTTTTTTTTAATTGGATTAAATACAAATATATTCGTTTAATTGAATCAAATACATAATATGATATAACTTTCTGAGAGTATATTTTTCAAATTACAAATTAAAACAAAATATTTTAATTTAATTTAATTTGTCTTAATATCTGACAATAAAGACATATATAACCGATCAATCAAATTAATATTCAATAATCAATAAAGATATTAATGATTGATTATAATTCTTTTATAAGAAGGCACCTGCTTGTACCATGCAAATTAATATTTATGCATATATTTGTAAATAAAAAGCTTTCAAATATGGTAAGATGTATATTTCATCATTAATTTTAATAAAAATATATTTATAAATGTTACGTATTAAAGGATAAGTGTCGTAGTTAAACATTTTAAACAATATAAAAAATATTTGATGTAAAACAACATAATACAAATTTATTAAATTGTAAATAAATCACATTATATATCGATGCTTGCCCAAATAATCATGTATCCATTAAATGAAATTTTAATAGATGTTTGAATTCATATCCAACCTAAATGTAGAAGGTTACTAGGGTCTATCCTATGTTTATACCATTAATTAAAGAAAGAAGGGCACACTTTTTCTTTAATTTATTAAAAAAATTGTAATACTTATTTATATACTATTTAAATCTGATTTGAAACGATATCCAAATTTGAGGACTCATCATATCCCCCAAGCAACAGACTGACCAACTAATTTTGAATCTAACTTAAAACCGTAGTTGGAATTTATTGGTAGCCAACAACATTGAGCTTATAGGGTGCGTTTGGTTTGCAGACTGGATGAGACGAGACAAGACAAGACAAAAACTCACTGTCCCACGTTTGGCGTGACATGGGACAGGGACAAAGACTGGACAAGATGAGACAAAAAATGGTATTTTCTTGTTCCACCAAAATAGGTGGAACAACATGGGACAAAAGTGAGACATAAACTAAAAATCATTGATCTACCGTCATTTGATGTATAATCCTAATATGGTATTAGTCTTAAGGGTCACCACTACCCATCGCCACCACTATCACCATCGGCGTCCACAAGTAGCCACCACCAACCACCATCGGCCACCTCTACCTATTTCTCCACCATAACAACCTCCACAACCATCGGCCATGACCACCACCACTACCATCGTCGACCACCTCCACTAACACCGATCACCACCACCTTTGGCCGTCACCACCATCAACGGACAACGGCCACCGGCAGCCACCACCAACCATCGTCGACCACTTCCACCTCTTCCTCCACTACTACAACAACTTCCTCCACCACATCCACAACCACCGCCTATCGCCACCTCCACCAATCACCACCACCCATTGCCGCCGCCACCACCGACGCTCACCGCCAACCACCGTCGGTGGTAAGAGCCTGGGGACTTCATAGCGGTTGCCCGGGTTCGAGCCCCACTCGCAGCATTGTGGCCACAAGATGAATGCCCGCGGGCCATAGGCTTGTTTTCCAAAAGATTAGTTCGGGCCCAAAGTGGTCTGGGATACTCCTTTACCAAAAAAAAAACCCATCGTCGGTGACCTCCGCCTCTTCCTCCACTACAATAACCTTTATTACCCTTGTCCACTGCCACCACCACTACCATCGTCGGCCACCTATACTTCCAACACATCAACCATAACAACCTCCTGCGCCACCACCATCCACTATCTTTCACGTTCTTCACAACTATTGTCTTTCACGGGTCACCCATCACATTTATCTTTATCTGTCGCTGCAACTATGCATCCACCAATTCATTAAGATCTTCCAAATTGAATCAAATATTATATTTTCTTTATATGAATCGGATTTTTTCGAACTACCATCAATTATTTCAGGTTCTTCATTCAAATTTCCTACCATTGTTTTTGTATGTATTTATATGTATGAAAATCGTTTAAAAAATAAAAATGGTTTTAATTAAATTATTTAAAGATATGCTTTATTTGTGTTATTTATAACTATTATATGACATAGAAAATCATTAAACAACTTTTAGGGGGCGTTTGGTTCGCAAAATGTTTTTGGATGAAATGGAATCTGTCAAAGGAATTTGACTTTGAAGGAATTGGAATGGAATGTTGTCAGATTTGACCACCTGTTTGGTTGACAGAATTGGAACGAAATCTGTTAAATGAATTGGAATTTTTCTGATTGGTTCACAGATTGTAGCTTTAGAATTGGAATGTAATTTTGGTAAATGACCAAAATACCTTTTTTGTTTATTTTAATTTTTTTCAACAAAAATTAATTTAATGAAATAGTCATTAAATAGTTTAATTTTTAACTAAAATTGCTTTGATTATTTTAGCACACGAATGATGATGAGAGAGAGAGAGAGGGAGAGAGAGAGGGAGAGAGAGGAGAGAGAGAGGATAGATTGAGAGAGAGAGTAGAAAGAGAGGAGATAGAGAGAAAGAGAGAGGAGAGAGAGGGAGAGAGAGTTGGTATGTGCTAATAACGTTGAACAGTGGTGGTGGCCGGTGGTGGTGGTTGCCGGTGGCAGTGGTGGCCGGATGTGGTGGTGGCCGGTGTTAGTAGCCGGAGGTGGTGGTGGCTGGTGGTGGTCCTATCCAGTCCTAGTTGTACCAAACACAAGACATACATTTGTCTTGTACTGTCCAGTTCCGTCCAGTCCTATCCTAGCCTCTTATTCTGTCCTGTCCTTTCAAATCATGTATGCGTACCAAAGCTACCCTACCATAAAGAACTCATAAATCTACTTTTCTATTCATATGAAATGAATTATTACATAAACAAAAAACAGGTTCTCAACCGAACTTTTCTCCAATTCAAATAATATAAATTATTTATCTGTTTACTACTAAAAAATATTTTATATTCAAATAATTTTACCGTGTACAAAAAACCCTCGTGGCCATGAAATTCACTGTAATGACTTTAAGTTATTCTTGATCCCCTGAAGGATTAGTTGGTTGGTACGCATAAACTGACCCAAAAACACAGGTTAAAAAACAAAGAATATGAATCTTGTGATGTAGAATATGTCAATAAATGTTGTGATTACCTACACCAAACAAATTTTGAGGTTGAAATTTAATGACCAATTACTCCATTGATACCAACTCAGTTTACCTACCTTCTATAAGCGAATTGAATGTCATTTTTTTAACTCCAAAAGTTAGACGTTTTCGTTTTTACGCTAAAGTTTAGATCGTTGTACCTGATAATACAAGATCTTTTCGACCCTGTATCCTGCAATTAACTTATCAGATCATTCATTTTAAGACTTTTTATCTGATTACTATGAATTCAAATATTATCCGATTCCCGATAAATCATAGAAAATATGTTAAAATCTTTTGCACCATTGCAAAGAAATATTATTTTCGAATATGACCTTGTGTCTACTTTCCTAACATTCTTACCCAACAAGAAATGTAAAAAAAAAAAACCCTACTTCCAAAAGGGTATTTTCGTAATTTCACATATAATAAACCTCTATATTTATCAAATCCACAACACAGAGAGACAAATCGGCGGGTTGGCAGAAAGAAGACTTTTCAGTTTAAAAAACAGAACCAAAAAAACTCTTCCACTCTGACATTCCTACCCATGTGAAATCCCCATTTTACCCCCAATCTTTTCCTAAATCCCCATCTTACCCCTTTCCTTCAACCTCAACTTGGCAAAGAGACACCACACCAAATCACCTTCAAAGACAGATTCTTTTACCCTTTTTTCTTCACAACAACATCAAAAAAAAAGAAAAAAACTTATAAATCTTTCAAATTCCTTCATGGGTACTCTCTAAAAGGTATGAATTCATTTCAAGATTTCTTGAATTTGTTGGTTTTTTTGACTTTTTTTCACAAGTCAACTATACATAAACCATCCAATATGATGATTTTGTTTGAATTATTTCAAATGGGTTTTGTGATTATTGATTCGTATGAGTTGTTAATGAAGAAATCTGTTATATATTACAAAGATCTGGATTATATCGTCTATGAAACAGTATCTGTTATCATGATCTTGAATTTTTTTTAATAATAAATTTCGAGAAAGTGTATTTAACTTTAGAAATGATCGAATTATTTTAGGTCAAATGTTTCCTTTTTCGAGTTTTTTTATGTGTAATTATTGTAGAAAAATATTGGGTACTTTAAAATTTTAAAGGAATCAAACTTTATGCTGTTTGCATTTTTAAATTTGAACTGTTTTGCCTCCTTTGATTGATTGATTTTTTTGTACTTTTTGTCACTATTTGGGTGTTTTATTGACCTAATTTATTGATTATCGCTTTGTGAGTTTGTTTTTAGATTGAATTTCGACTTAATTAGTTATGGATGAAGTTCATGAAGATAAGGTGTTCGATGAAATGTCTGAGAGTGAAAATTTGTTGAAAAGTAAGGAGAATTCAGATTTGAAGTCTTTGAAAGATGATGGTTGTGTTGGTATGAGTTCTCATGATGTTGGTGTTTCGGGTACGGTGGTCGAGCCGTCTATCGAAGAGCTTTACGATAATGTTTGCGAGATGCAAAGTTCCGATCAATCGCCATCTAGGAATAGCTACGGATCGGATGGTGAAGAGTCGATGATCGATTCCGAATTGAGGCATTTAGTTGGTGGTGAGATGAGGGAAGTGGAGATTATCAAAGAAGATGAAGAGATTTGTAAGCAAAACGAGGAAGAAAGCTCGAAATCGCAATCGAGAAACTCGAAGAAAGCGTCCCGATCACAATTGGATTCAGAAACAAGTTCTAGATCGAGTCCCAAGAGCAAAACCCATCAAACGAACCATCTTTTAGCGAAGAAAAACAATAAGAAATCAAGAAAACCGGTTGTTGTTGTTGGTGAAAAAGACTTGGATCATGGTCCGTTTTTGCTTAAACAAGCCCGCGATTTGATGTCTTCAGGCGCTAACCCTCGAAAAGCTCTCGATTTCGCTCGTCGAGCAGCTTCGTCTTTCGAGAAATCCTCTAACGGAAAACCGAGTTTAGACGTTGTTATGTGTTTGCATGTTACCGCCGCGATATACTGCGGTTTAGGGCAGTACAATGAAGCTGTTCCGATTCTTGAAAACTCCATCGGAATGCCGGTGATCGATGAAGGACAAGATCACGGGCTCGCGAAATTTTCCGGTTTAATGCAGTTGGGCGATACTTACGCTATGTTGGGTCAACTTCAAAACTCGCTAAAATGTTACACGTCGGGTTTAGAAGTTCAGAAACGGGTTTTGGGCGAAACCGATCCAAGAATCGGTGAAACATGTCGGTATCTTTCCGAAGCTCATGTTCAAGCGCTCCAATTTAACGAGGCCGAAAGTTTCTGTCGAATGGCTCTCGAGATTCATTCTGGTTTGCCGGCAGAAGAAGCAGCGGATCGGAGACTTATGGGTTTGATTTGCGAGACGAAAGGAGATCACGAGGGTGCGCTCGAGCATCTGGTTTCGGCTAGCATGACCATGGCGGCTAACGGCCAAGAAAACGAGGTATCTTTTGTCGATTTAAGCATCGGGGACACGTATTTATCGTTATCTAGATACGATGAAGCTATTTCCGCGTATCAGAAGGCGCTCGCGTCTCTGAAATCGTCGAAAGGCGAAAACCATCCGTCGGTTGCTTCGGTTTTCGCCCGTTTGGCGGATTTGTGCAACAAAACCGGCAAGTTTAAAGAATCGAAATCGTACTGCGAAAACGCTCTCCGTATATACGAAAGTCCCGTTTCTGGATTCCCTCAGGAGGAAATTGCTTGCGGTTTTACCAACATTTCTGCCATTTACGAGTCTATGGATGAGCTCGAATTGGCACTCGAGTTGCTATACAAAGCGTTGAAGATATATAACGCGGTTCCTGGTCAGCAAACCACGATTGCGGGGATCGAAGCTCAAATGGGAGTTATGTATTATATGTTGGGAAAATATTCAGAATCTTACGACTCGTTTGAAGCCGCCGTTTTTAAGCTTCGGGCAAGTAGCGAGAAGAAATCGGCTTTTTACGGGATCGCACTGAACCAAATGGGACTCACGTGTGTCCAACGGTATGCCATAAACGAAGCAATAGAATGCTTCCAAGAAGCTAGGAGCGTTTTGGAACACGAGTGTGGTCCGTTTCACCCCGATACACTTGCTGTTTATAGCAATCTTGCGGGAACTTACGATGCCGTAGGCAGGTATGAACTCTATACACTAGAGTGAATTATGTTTAAATGTCTTAATAGACTGCTTTATGACAAGTATTTTTTAGGACCCATTTGAAATAAAGTGTCATATTAGCACTTTCACATGACACTTTTTAGAGTGTCATAAAAACATGTCTTTTTTGTACGACACTTGTTTTTATAATACATTTTCCCGAATAAGGTCATATAAAACGACTAATAAGACGTTTTATTTCAAAATTATTTTCAGAGTTTTGTTAAGACGTGTAAAAGCGTCCTATCAACTTATTATAACACATTTGTATATGATGCACAATTGTTTGGTCCTATAAACTTAAGCACTATTAACCGGTCTATTAGAACTCATAGAACATAATACGACGTCCTATAAAAACCGATTTTGTTGCAGTGATACTATTCATCGGATATGTAAATACCATATAAGAAAACGACCTTTGCGCACAAATGTACCCCCTTCGTCTCAAAATAAATATCCATGATAAAAAAGACACACAGTTTTAGAAATGTGTAATTATTATACTTTTTAATTAACTAAATGACAATTTTACCCTTAACAATAAGATTAATGAATTTCTTCATTTCAAAATTAAAGGTAGAATGTGAAACTAGACACTTACTTTTAAAGTAGACACTTTGATAATATTTGGACCCCACCAGATTGCTCTCCAGTAGAGCCCTTTAGGGGTACGTTTGGTATCCAAACATGACATGACAAAACAACTGTTCAGCGTTTGGTAGGACAAAACTGGACATGACATAACAGATAAAATGACTAATTTAGCCTTAATGAGTGGTTTATATAGTTTATATATTTTGATTAATTTATGCAATTTATTAAATTATAATAAAATAAGTATTTTTTTATAACAAAATATATCATTAGAAATTTTTCGTCAAACATAAATGACAATAATAAGGTGTATTTGATGTTTTAGAAGAGAATTAAGTTTTATTTTGAGGTTGTATTGGTAAAATATAAGTATGTTCCACCTTGTTCCATGAGGTGGTGGTGGAACAAGCCTGTTTCACTTTGTTCCATTATGTTCCACATAAAAGTCCTGCCAAACGTGAAACGGTGATCCATGTTCTATCCAGTCCAGTGTACCAAACATACCCCAGAAGACGAAGGAGGTTCCTACATATACATATACAGAGGAGACATGGTCAAAGTCTACTGGGATTTTAACACACAAATAAAAATAGAAACGTAGACACTTACTTTTTGAGACGGGGGAGCAGGGACGAAATATAAACTTTTCATAAAAGGAAAATGTGCAAATTTCATAATCTTTGGCTCAAAATGTGATCTTTTTTTTTGCAGGTTGGATGATGCAATTGAGATCTTGGAACATATTGTTGAAATGAGGGAGGAAAAGTTGGGGACCGCGGGACTCGATGTCGATGACGAAAAGAAGAGGCTGGCGGAATTACTAAAAGAGGCCGGGAAGATTCGAAGCAAAAAAGCTAGATCGTTAATGAATCTTCTTGATTCAAATTATCGAGAAAAAAACAACAACGATGCTATTAAAGTATGAAGATTTGGATGATTGATGATGATGTTGGTTGTTTTTTCTGGAAAACGTTGTATGATTGTAAGTTTATAAACACATAATTATTATCTATCAATATATAGAGAGTGACGGGTTCAAATGAGAAGACAATCAACTTACGAGAAGGGTCAAATTACATATAATTTACAGCCCGTTCAAAAGGGTCTTGTTGGCATGGGGGTTAGTTTCATGTGACCTTGGGTGTTGACCCGTTACCCATGTTCTTCTGGACGTGTAGTAAATCATATGTGATTTGGCCTTTCTCACACTTTTCATAAGTTGACCGTCGTCTCGTTTGATCCTTATTTTATATATATATATATATATATATATATAGGGGCATGTTCAAACGATAAACTAAACATTTTGCGAGAAGGCGAGAAGTGTGATATCATATATGATACACAAGCTTAATCATATATGATTAAAGATATATTACATTGACAATACATAGACGTTTAATCATATATGATTAAACACACTCACAAGCTGTGTAATCATATATGATATCACACTTCTCGCATTTTCGCAAAAATGTTTAACTTTTCTCATTATCCTTTATCTCTCTCTATATATATGGATAGAAATGAAAATTTTTAAAGGAGATAGATTGGTTGATGTCTTTCTATTTATATTGTTTCTGAGATCTTGGCGATCTCCGTATTCATTTGTACATCATGTGAAGATTTGTGTTTCCGTTCTTTTTCGGTTTTGAATAGAGATTTGAACCTATGAAAATATTACCTTTGATACAATTATCTGATGAAAGGGGTGTTAACGAAATACCCGCTAGCAACCTAGAATGAATGATATGTCTGGGGTTTGATTGTATATGTCATTATTGAGACATGCGATTTATCTCATTTATGATGGTCATAGAACCTGTATGGTGCGAGTTCTAGATGATAAAATCATATTATTTCTGTATAACATGTTGCAATCTCAGAGAGGTTAGAGAAAAGGGGTTATATATCTTTATCAACATGACGTTATGTAGATGTATGGTTTGTGGTATGATGTATGTAGACTTTGTCTCTACTTCAAGAGGTGAAAAACACACACACACATAAGCTACAAGTGAGAGTGTGTGTGCAAGGAACAAAGTGTACAATAAATAGAAAATGCATCAAGGACATATGTGAGGAAAAAAATGTTAAACAAACAATGAAATACAAAAACAGAGTAGTAGTGACAACTATTGATATAGAAAAAGTGTTATAACTAGCATACAACAAATAAGTCACACAATTAAATAAGATAGTAGACAATAGAGGTTAAAGACGATTAGCATACTTTGAGTTGCTACTTAAATTTACCTTTTTTAACAAGTCATATAAAACGGGCAACAACATGGCCTTGATAATTTCTCAAAACAGTGTTTTTGGTCTAACCAATATCTTATTTCAATATTGATTCGTTAATAAACCGTCTGAATTAGATCCTCTATGCATTTTTTTATAACTAATGAAGCCAATTTTTTTAAATTAATCTAAAGATTATATTTAATTGTAGAATTATGGGACGGCTTTTCTATTTAATGGTGTAATTGTGTATAAATTTTGATACATACTCCAAAATGAGCATCTTAGCTAGTCTTCTTTCATAATATGCTTTTTGTCTTCTTCCTAAACTACTAACAATTTGTTTAAACAATTACGACTCGTACAGATATTACGACGATTCTATGTCTGAATTCTATTGTTGGATATTACTCATCAAGAGGGAGGTTTAAACGAAAGCAGTAAACAAATAAGAGAACAAGAAAACAGTTTAATCATGTGCAAAATCATATGTGATTTTACATTAACGGTTAACGCAAGGGGGTGTGGGCGATGTGGCTCGCGATCTCAGTTCACAGTCAAAGTCGCGTGAGTCACATGTGATTCTACATGTACTTTCAGTGTAAATCACATGTGATTCGACCATTTTCTTATACTGTAACACCCTAAAAATTGGGATAAACAAAAATTTCCATAAAACAGAAATGTAGTATTTAAAATGCCAAAGCATGAGTCTCCTAAAAAGGTGTAACACCCTAAATTTTAGAGGACTAAAAATTCGAAAATTTCGCAATGTGACAACTATAAACTGGGTAAACCTAGGTATACAAAGCCTGTCATAACAACCCAAAGTATCATCCCGAGAACGGGGAATAAAGTTGTAGCATATACAATGAAACAAATGAAGGATAATGTACAACAACCTAGTAATCTAACTTAAAACAAGAAGATTAAGGTCGGGTGTTACTATCCTTCCAAAAATGCGTATCCACTATCGCTATTGAATTGGTCAATGTATCATCCCAAAAAGACCGCTCTCGACCTCTAGGCCGACCGCTCAATCCCGACGGATCCCATCGCTAGATTGACCTGCTATACATGTCATTTTAAGAAAAAATGTTAGGCTAAAGTCTAGTGAGATCATCAGTTGAATTTAAAATAAATAACGGTAAGCGTGAGTAAAGAAAATGAAGTTATAATGGAAATAAAAATGCTTATTACCATAACAGTTACCTCTTGGTTTAACGGGGGAGACCCGCTTACTAACGCAAGTGACGGAACACAAAAGTAGGCCACTCAACAGTCAGTAAAGCCAAAACACATAAAAGTACACGTAAGGGATGCTAGGCTCAATGGCTTTAAACGTACACCCGCGGAAAGTCAAATTCAACCCAAAAGGGCCCTTACGTTGAGATCCTCATCCAATATCGTAATACTTAGCACGTAGGACTTACAACTCAATCCGATGCCTAGACGTGCCTCGACGAGAGAAACTAACGTCTCAACATCGGACTAAATGCAACAACCATGATGGGGTCATGACTCCCAAATGAAACCAAATATGCCACATATTGCAATTCAACTAACCAATAATTTAATGTCAAGATAAAATGCCCATGACATCAATAAAAGAAAGTTGTTGCATAAAACTTGCATAATTTTACCAAGAGGTTCCAATTTAACATATGAAGTATATACCCATATTCCATCCAATAAGACATTTAAATATTTCAAACTCTAGTTTTGGATCTCAAATACTCAACCCAAGATTACAGTGAACAAGTCCCCATGTACAAACTTATCAGCAGTTCAATCATAAAACTTCATTAACCCATTATTTGTAAACCTTGAGACTAGAGCATGAAAAACATAATGTCAAGTTTTCATCATATATATATTCAAGATATCCTCTTTCTTTTTTCAAAAACTCTTTCCACACATATGAACCCTAGAATCTACAAAGTTAAGGTTTTGGGTGAAATGCACCCCAAGTTACATAGTAAAAAGGAGATGTCTAGTAGGTTAAAATCAAGGTTTTGACATGTATAGAGTTTTATGAAAAGGATGAACTCACCGAGTGGGTTTTTGAAGAAAACCGAAACCCTAATTGTCCCTTGGGGAAGATGACAATGGAGGAGATGACAAAATACCCAAAGCTTGAATCCTTAGATGTTGCTCCCCCAAAACTTAGCAATAAATGATGTAGATTGGTAGAGGAAACCCTAATTTTCGGATGGGAACATTTATGAGGGTTGAGGGAGAGAGCAAAGAGGTAGATGAGAAAATAAATGAGGAGAAATGGGAAGAAACCCGTATTAGAGCGATCAGTGGAACTCCGCGGGTTATGCCACGACCTTAAGCCGCGGCGTAAGTCACCCGCGCCTCTGAGATGGTAATCCAACAGTGGGTTACGCGGCTTGTGCCGCGACTTGCAAGCCGCGAAGCAACTCGCGTAACACACTGCTTCACTGTTTCCAGATTTCAAGCCTTAACACACCAAAATGACCCAAACACGCGAAACGCATAAGAAGGGTAAACGCAAAATAACTAAGATTTAATACATAGCATACTATAAATCTTAACGATAGGATTATACGACGAAAATTCGGGGCGTTACAAAAGGGGAATGAATAAACACCTGTTGATTACAATTTGTAATTCAAAGTATTTGGAAAAGACAACCTACTAATCTAATTTCCTTAGAAATAAGATTACAAGTTCGGTGTCCTCTAAGTTTTCCAAAAAAATGCAATCTTCACAAGTATGGTGTCTTAAAAGGTCCTTTCCCAAGCTCACTTAATACCCGACTAAACCTTCTTATAGTCGGCTTCGCTAAAACCTGAGATAAATGTCGGCACTAAACAAGTGTTAGGGCAAAAAGCCTAGTGAGTTTGAACAAATATACATACCGCAATTAAAGTGGGAAATGAACAATATGCAAGAATAGATCAAACAAGGAATCAATGGGGGAGACCCAAAACACCCAAAAAGTTTCATCTAAAGAGTCGATACACCTTGATATTCACCCATTAAGGCAACATCGCAAAGGCCTGAAACATCGGGGACTACCTCCAAGGCATTACCCCAAATGGCAGAGGTCTAGGCGCATACCTCCAAGGTGGCGCTCAAGACTATATCCTCCTAGTGCCTACTTGAGGGTTCATCTCATTTGCATTATGTTGAGAATACAACTTACTCCAAGCAAGGTGTACTACTATTAATCCCAAGATTTGTGGTCCAACCACATTAATAACCCAATAAGTTTCATAGGAAATACTAAGGATTTCCACAATTAACCAAATGAGTATATATTTTCCCGTATAAATATTCCAAGGTATAAACCTTCTCATTAAGCACATAGAGGCACAAGTTCACCTTTTTGTAAGCACCTAATACCAATAACCCACTTAGGGTCAAAATCATAAAACACATATAATTTCAAGAAAGGTCACATATCATAACATATCTTTCAAAACATACTTATTATGGTATTCAAGATGTCAATCGACCCTTTTCTCATATAAAACCCAAAAACTTCAATGTTAAGACTTATGTACATTTCTTTATCTAAGTAGAGATTTTATCAACAAATATATAAATAGAGATGAGAGACACACATATAGACATGTACATAGTTTTGACAAAGTTTAGGAACTCACCTCTTATGTTTTGGAGAAAAACCTAGAAACTTGCAAAACCCTAAAAGATTTGGAGAAGGAGGGATTAATGCTTGATCCTTAGCTTGGAAACCTCTTCAATACACCTACAAGGTGTATTAAATGCTTACTAATAGTTCCCACCAAGAACCCTAGGTTGCAATAAATGAAGGAAGGTTTTAGGGGGATAAAACTCACCTCTTAGGTCTGTAAATCGCGTCCCCAAAAAGCAGAAATGAGACTTTGAAGTTGACTTATTCGCTCAGCCAATCGTCGGACAAAGTGAAAGAAAAACGGGCTATTGGGTTTTTATACCCCTGGTACACCCCTGACGACTATTCCTGTAACAACCTGAATATTTATACATTCAATAAAATAACATTTCTTACTAAATACTGCCCAGGCTTACATTTTCATAGTACAAGTTTTACAACTATCTCTTACTACACAACTGAGTTCAAAAAGTAAACTATTGCAGGAAGTCTTCTATCCCCTGGAAATAGCTCACATCTTCTCCTTACCCTTATCGGTACCTGCTATCTTGCGATAACCTGAAAGAGGATTATAATTTTTGAAAGAGCGATGGTTAGACCAACGGTCTAGTGAGTCCCCTCCAAACACTACTGCAACAGTTCAAATATTAATTAAAACATTTAAACAAAGCTTTATATTTCAAAAACATAACCTGCTCTTTTAAACAAACTTTAAAACACTTTATGCTTCGCAGGCACAACTCAATCTACTGTCCATCACTGACCACTTTTTACGCTTCGCAAGCGTACCTTAAGCTACTGACCAACATTTCCGTCAAAGACGGTATGTCTGTCTCGCACTGCCTTATTTTAGGGACACACCCTAATGGCATAAACGAGCCACACTCCCCGGTACGAGCAGGCGGGTCACACTTCCCCACTTAGGTCAGACTTCTGACTCAAATGTATGCATACACCTAGTCCTGACTGTATATAAAACAAGTTTATATAAACTAAGCATAAACATGCCAAACTGATTAAATCAACCTTTTTCAATAATTCTGCATAACTTTCATTACTATAAATGCGCAGTCTATAAAACCCACATTTATCAAATAACTGCTAAAATCATAAAAGATTTAGTTTGAAAGACTCACCTTTGATTCTTCTTGATTAACTCCGACTTCTACTGATTAACACCACCTACGATGGTATTAAAAACAAAGGTAAGCTAACTTGTGACTAACACTCTTTCCTTCTATAAACACATCAAATACAACATACTGTTACTATCCCGGTTGAAACCATCCTGATCAAAACCTCTTAGGACCGATTAACAAAATACCGGTCGAACCACTATACCGGTCGAACACAACCTACCGGTCAAACAACATACCGGTCGAACACAAACTACCGGTCAACCTTGGTCCCGGTCGAACTTATATCGGTCAAATACCCTTACCGGGCCTTACAACCTACCGGTCTTTACCACCTATCAGTCGACTAAATTTATCGGTCGACCGATACCTTTACCGGTCCACATCATCTTCCCGATCATAGATCATACAGAGTCGGCGACTCAACAGTTCGAACCCAGAAAACTTTTTGATCATTAAATCGATCAAATACACGGTTAAAAGCTTGAATAACAAGACTATTTACCGACTATAACATGCAGACAGAAGTATTAAGCTAAAATCATACCTCTATTTGACCAAAAAACGATCGATCCTTCAAGATCTCTTTCTCTTTGTGCCTTGCTCTGCTTTCTCTCTTTCTCTATATGTCGGCTTACAAAAATATCAGACTGATATGAATAAAATATTTGATATTTAGGTTATATAAAAACCAAAGTTTCAAATAACTCCCCTGTACTTTGGGTCTCGCTTCACTTTTCACCCAACTTCCAAAATTAATAAAAATTTCGGATCCGGATATTACAATTCCCTTGGCACTCTCACAGGGCAATGTCGCCGCATGTGTACCGAGACTCATCCCCACTCGGCGACAGTGACGGGCGATAATGTCCCCTATTAATGTCGCATGACATAATCGCCTAAGGCGTACCGAGGCCTTCTCCAGACCGCGACTATGACTCACGATAGTGCCTCATGGCACTGTTGCTGTCACTCTTGCACACACACCCCCGAGTCTCGAATTTTTCTACTTTCATGATGATAACCACTTCTATAAAGTAAGTTCTGATTTAATTTACCTTTAAAAATCAGGGTGTTACATATACTTATTTGGTTATTTTTCTCGTATGAACCTAACTCTACTCGTCAATTACTAACAAGACACTCATAAATGCATAATAAAATTTTCACATTTTTCTATAACACTTTAAGCCCAAAGCAACACAGTTTAATCCAATAATTTCTAGCCCAAATTAAAACCACGATGAAATTTAATCGGTACCCATAATTTGGAGCTTATAGGAAGCTCATGAATCCGTCTAGTGACCCAATGACCTTTGAAATCAACTTAAAATCATGGTGGAAATTATTAAAGCATCTCCAAGATTTCATCAGATTTTCCAAAATTTCTCTAAAATGGAGATTTAAAAATCAAAATCTCTAAAAAAATTACTTTTAACTCCAATACATTTTCTATTTTAGAGATTACAACATTAATTATTTTGGAGAATGTGTTGGAGATGCTCTATATTTTTCAAAATTTCTTCAAAATAGAGAATTAAACTTAAAGATCTCTAAAAGAAAATATGTGCAACTTCAACATATTCTCAGTTTTGGATATTATGAATTAATTATATTATTAAAATATTTCTTTCATATAATAAAATATTATTTCATCCTCTAAAAATTTAATTTCCACATTTTTTATTGGTGAGAATATATTAAAAAATATTTCTTTCCACATTTTTTATTGTAAACATTTTTGGATAGTTCTCCAAATTTGGAGTATTTTACACTATCTCTCATACTTTCTCCATTTTGGAAAAAAATTAAAAAAACTTGGAGTAAAAGACATCCTCAAACTCTTCATTTTCTACATCTTAAATAATCTATTGAAGATGTTATTAGTAGTCCATAATTTTGAGGTTGTAAGAACGTCGTAAATCCACTTATTTATTCATGTGAGAAAGGTTGTTATAAAAGTATGATGGAAAAAAAAGGGGGAGACTAATTGCACCTTTAACTTTGCTAAGTACACCCATATGATTAATTTTCTCCTTACACACATCAACATCAAAATCTGCTTTTTACATTTCCAATGCATGAATTACATTCCTAATGCACGAATTGACCTGATTTTGACATAATTTTGGTGCAAATAGCACTCAAAAAAAAAATGCAAATTTAATTAATCAAATATTTAATAGTCAAAAAGTATTCCAGTTGTTATATAAATCTGAAAATATGCCTTAAAAATTGTATTTTAAAACATACACCTTTGATGTATGAACTAATAAAATTGTATGTCTTAAAAATAATTTATAAGACTATTGATAATTTAAAATTGCACCTTTAGAACGCTTTTAAAGTGTTGAGAGTAACCTTAATAGTCGGAGGATCGTGTGAGAAGTTGAATTAATGGTGAGAAGCGTGATAAGTGAATTTGAACCGTTGATCTCTTTTAATCTCAAGCCCTTCCATGAATTGCGGCTTAGAAGGGAATTGATCTGATGCATATCGGTGCATCTCATCCTAATATGCGTCTATTTCTCATCCAACGATCGATAACCACTCCTCACGCTTCTCACCATTAACTCAACCTCTTACCGGAACCCAACCCAACCTTAATAATACTGATGTAGCCCGTAGGTAGTGGCACGATGTATCGTTACTTGTTGACCATGCATGCCATCCTTAAACGGAAAAAGACAATAAAGATTTGTTATAAAGATACGTCTGTTTTATTTCTCAAACGGATGACATCTTCTATAAATAGAGTTAAAGATTTTTACAGAAAAGAAAAAGAAAAAAAATCTTAAAGGATGACCGAAAGTAGTTAACTTGACAAGAGGAGCGATCAGGTTAATGTAGATGGTATAAAAATCCAAAATATTACTGGTTCTCCTAAAACAGGAAATGAACTAAATTATAAGACGTGTTTGTTACATGAACAAGGCAAGATTGAACTACGCTCGACTAATTGTCCATTTGGTGATCAATACGACTAGGACATGAGACTGACAAGTTGCCTGTATAATGTTATGTAAGTGAGAAAGAACATGACAAAAATGTTAGAATTAATAGATGCTCATCAAATAATGTTTTTAAGGGTTTTTATATTATATTATAATTATAAATGATACAAATGGCCTTTGACGACTAATCATGTTGATAACACGGTAGTAGCATCTAAATGATATTTTGATAGTCTTAGATGTAAATATTCATACATTACTTTTATATAATATTTATATTTATAAGAGAGAGTGTGTGTATGTGTGAGGGGTTCATGGGAAAATCCTCTAAAAAATAAAAATATCTGAAACACCCTAATAACTGTACATTTGTACGGTATGTAATGTACATATGCACCTAAGTAACTGAAGGTGTTTTCTGGTTTTGATACACATGTGACATGTACATGTTATACACATATGTATACCACACAAATTATTAACAAATAATTTATATGCACATGTACATATCATACAGTAAATGATTACTATAATATTCATCAGTTGTCATTTTATTTTTTTAATAGCTTTCCCCTAAACCTAACTAAATATATATAACACCCTTACATTTAACCACGTCCTCACCCACATACTGTGGAGTATGAATAAATTTGGTCTAATATATTTCTATAAATATAGATCTTCTACAATATATAATATAATATATGCATAGGGTTAGGTTTAGGGGAAAACCCTAAATAAATAGAAAACCGAAAATCCATAAAAAAATGGATGAAAAGGTATATCAATATGAATGTCAAATTAACGAGAAAAATATGATTGTTTTTTTTGTGTAATTTATTTCGCTCGAATTTTGTTTATTTTTTCTCTTTTTTCAAATAAAAAAAAATAGGGGGCTAGAGTTTTTTTAATTCAAAAAATATTGTTATAACCGTCCATTTAATCACATCCATCAGATCATCTAATCTAACGGTTGATAAGATGTTTTTTAATTTTTCATTTATTTGAGGTTTTCCCTTGAACTTTACACACACGTTTAGTTTACAAGATAATTATTAGCCAAAAAATTATCTAAAAGATAGTTTATTTTCCTAAAATATATTGTATATTTTAAAATATTAATATTTTTCCAACTCCTATTTACCATTTATTTTCTATAAACAAAATTCAATTTATAAAAAAAATAAAAAGCTTTATCATATTCGTTCTATAAAAATAAAAGGAAATTAATTAAAGTAACCATTTCAGAAATTCCACTTACCTTCCTAGCCATTTTCTCTCTTATTTTTGTAAAATAGCCCGTAGCCCGTAGGTACGTGAAAACCGTTTGTATATACGAACTCCTCCCAAAAACCCAAAAAAATTGCATATTATAAAATGTGTTCGTAATATGTATTCGTATATACGAAGTTGGTTTTAAAATTCATAAAAAAACTTGAGTTCGTAAAACCTTTCGTAAAAAAATTTAAAGAGGTAAATAACTTTACATTTTAGCCCCTATTCGTGAATATGGTTCGTGTATATGAACCAAAATAAAATAGTTTTTACAGACTCACTTTCACGTACTCATATTTATTGTAGAATTTACTATTTAATATTTTGGAACCACTTTGTGATCTCCCCATATATATATGAACACATTTACATTGTATTCTCGAGTTTTTTTGTGAAGGAAAGGAAGGGAAAGGGGAGGAAAGTAGGAGGGAAAAAACTGTTGTGTTTTCGAGTTTTTTTTGAAGATGGAAAGAAAAGGAAAGAGAAGAAAAATATTGCTCATTTTCCTCCCAAAACTTTCTCCCAAATGTAGGAGGAAACGGAAGGAAAGGAAAGAAAAAAATTTAGAAAAAATTAAAAATATTTATAAAATTACATATATACCCATTAGTTACATTCCACTGTTAAATAAATAAGGGTATATTGGTAAAAGTGACATTTTTTCTTTTCTTTCTCTCCTACTAGAGAACATGGAAATTTATTTTATTTTATTTTCCTTTCTTTTCCTTCAATCTCAATAACACAAATACAAATATTTTTTTCTTTTTCTTCCTTTTCTTTTCTTCCAAAACTTGAGAACACATCGTTATGAAATAAATAAACAAGTTACAATTTTGGCCCATCATCTTCGGAAGATAATTCAACTATTTTACATGTTTGGATCTCCCCATTTATATATGAACACATTTATGAAAAAACTAAACAAGTTATAATTTTGGCCCCTCATCTTTGAAAGATAATTCAACTATTTTACACGTTTGGCCCCACTTCGTGGAACACGTTGGTGATATACGAACATGTAAAAAATTCTCTTAAATAAATTACAATTTTGGCCCCTGTTATACGAATTCTTTTAAATACTAGGCATATACCCGTGCGATGCAGCGAAATGTAAGTAAAGAACGAACAATTAATGCTATTTTCTTATATACATTTCATCAATAATCAACCATGACCTAAGAATCACAACTTATGAAATCTAAACCCATAAAGATATTCAATAATTAGTAAATTATTGACAAAAAAAATTATAATGATATTATTTATAATAAGAATGAAACGTATTTTACGATTATGTATTTTTAACGTGCTAACGGTGGAAAAAAATAAAACGTATGGATAGAAAAACAAATTATTTCGTAGATATTCATGATATTTAATAGTACGGTTAAATTAAAAAATATTCAATATTGGGCTCGTTTTGAAGATATTGAGGAGACACTTATAATGATATAATTTGTAGAAAAATGAACGTATTTTTTCATTGCATTTTTGTTAATATATGATTATTTGTGTTAATATGATAATGGTGTAAAATGAAAAATGAAAAAATAAGGGATATAAAATAAATTAAATAAGTAATTGTAAATGTGATAAATGTAACATTGTAAGGGTGATAAATGTAATTGTACAAAAGTTTGTACAATAATCGTTTTAGTTTTTTCATTATATAGTATAGATTCTGATATTTAATAGTACGGTTAAATTAAAAAATATTCAATATTGAGCTCGTTTTGAAGGTATTGACGAGACGATTATAATGATATAATTTGTAAAAAAAGGAATATATTTTTTCATTGCATTTTTGTTCATATACGATTATTTGTGTTAATATGATAATGGTGTAAAATGAAAAATGAAAAGTAAGGGATATAAAGTAAATTAAATAAGTAATTGTAAGGGTGGTAAATGTAACATTGTAAGGGTAATAATGTTATTGTACAAAAGATTAAGGGTGGTAAATGTTATTGTACAAAAGATTGTACGATAACCGTATAACCGTTTTAGAATTTTCATTATATAGCTAGGCATATACCCGCGCAATGTAGCGGAATGTAAGTAAAGAACAAACAATTAATGCTACTTTCTTATAGATATGTCATCAACAATCAATCATAACCTAAAAATCACAATTTATAAAACCCTAAACCTATAAAGATATTCAATAATTAGTTTATATTACAATTATTGATGAAAAAAATTATAATGATATAATTTATAATAAGAATGAAACGTATTTTACGATTATGTATTTTTAATGTGCTAATGGTGGAAAAATAAATAAAACGTATGGATAGAAAACAAATTAATTCGTAGATATTCATGATATTTAATAGTACGGTTAAATTAAAAAATATTTAATATTGGACTCGTTTTGAAGATCAGACGAGACGATTATAATGGTATAATTTGTAGAAAAATGAACATATTTTTCATCGCATTTTTGTTCATATACGATTATTTGTGTTAATATGATAATGGTGTAAAATGAAAAATGAAAAAGTAATGGATATAAAGTAAATTAAATAAGTAATTGTAAGGGTGGTAAATGTAACATTGTAAGGATGGTAAATGTTATTGTACAAAAGATTGTACGATAACCGTTTTAGTAGTATAGATAATTCGTATATATTCTGATATTTAATAGTATGGTTAAATTAAAAAACATTCAATATTGGACTCGTTTTGAAAGTATTGACGAGACAATTATAATGGTATAATTTGTAAAAAAATGAACGTATTTTTTCATTGCATTTTTGTTCATATACGATTATTTGTGTTAATATGATAACGATGTAAAATAAAAAATGAAAAAGTAAGGGATATAAAATAAATTAAATAAGTAATTGTAAGGGTGGTAAATGTAACATTATAAGGGTAGTAAATGTTATTGTACAAAAGATTAAGGGTGGTAAATGTTATTGTACAAAAGATTGTACAATAACCGTATAACCGTTTTAGAATTTTCATTATATAGTATAGATAAATATGAATTTTTAAACCAACTTCGTATATACCAACATATATTACAAACACATTTCATAATATGCAATTTTTTTTGGGTTTTTGGGAGGAGTTTGTATATAGGAACGGTTTTCACGCACCTATAAGCTATTTTACAAAAACAAGGAAGAAAATGACTAGGAGGATAAGTGGAATTTATGAAATGACTACTTTAATTAATTTCCCAAAAATAAACACTTAACAAACACTTGTTTAATATATATATATATATATATATATATGTGTGTGTGTGTTCCTCCTTTCTTCATCATAATCATCCCCACACAATTCATCAAATCTTCACTCTCTAATCTCCATCAAATTTTCAATTTTCACTTCATAATCCAAATCACTCCTTCACAATAACAAAAAAATGTCTTTAAATTTTCTATCTCCAACACAAACCAAACTAATCACTTTCTCCAAAACCCCCAATTCCCAAACCCACCTTCTCAATCTCCAAGGTACGTTTTCTAACAAATTCAATCACAATTCAAGTCATCAAAACGATGTATGTTCGATTTCTTATCGTTAATTTGTGTATTTCGCGATTTGATTCATATCAGGTGGGTTTTGTTTTAAGAGGAAAGATGTTAAGCTTACAATCGGAAAAGGGATTCGATGTTCGGCGCCGGCGCCGGCTGCACCGCCTCCGGCGTGGCCGGGGACGGCTCTGGTGGACCCCGGGGTCAAGAATTGGGACGGTCCAAAACCTATCTCGATTGTTGGGTCAACTGGTTCGATTGGGACTCAGGTGCATTTTATCAAACAGTTGGCGGGTGTTGTAAAATATGTGATAAAGTTGATGATTTTTGGGTTTGATTTGCGTAAGGTAGTGTTGGGATTGTTGATTGTTTGAATTTGGTGTTTGCAGACACTTGATATCGTTGCTGAAAACCCTGATAAATTTAGAGTTGTTGCACTTGCTGCTGGTTCAAACGTGACGCTTCTTGCTGAACAGGTGAGTTATGGTGTAAACCACTGGTTTTTAAATTTTAATCTTCAAGATTTTTTCATTCGGTAATTGTTTTAAGGTTCAAAAATGGATATTAGAAGTTTATAAATTGTATCTTCTGGTTGTAAAACCAAACTAAATAAATCCGGTATATTTTATTCGCAAGTCTCGGGATTTGCACAAAATACTTGAAAGTCTAGGGATTTACGGTCGGGTGTGTAGCTCAGTTGGCAAAATCTCAACCGTTGAATTAGCTCTGAAATGTGGTTTCTAGTGGGCGGGTTCCTTATGTGGCCGATCGGGGTTGCGAGCAATCAATCTTTTGCTCAAAAATAAACCCCTTATATTTATCTGAAAGTAGGGTACGGGGTAGGGAGAAATTAAAGTAAATAGCCATATTGGGTTAAGTTTTTTAAAATTTAACCCCCAAAATTATTATTTTTTTCAAAAAATGTCCGGAATCTCGCAAGCTTGACACCTTTTCCTTGCGGTGTCGGACTTTTTCTGACAAAATCAAACTTTTTCTGACGAAAATAGCGATTTTTAGGAAAGCCGCAATCTGCGGTTTTGACTTGGGGGATGTATAAAAAGGTTGTTTCCCATAATTTATCAGAAAAAAGTCTAACATGTGGCCTGCTATCTCAGACTTGCGGGATTCCGGACATTTAAAAAAATAATAATTTTGGGGGCTAAATTTTAAATTAGTTAACCCAAATATAGCTATTTATGTTAATTACTCATGGGGTAGGATGTACGCATACTTTTAATCTGTCTCGGGATACCGAGAGGTGACTAGTTGTCTAGTTCTAACATATGTTTTTGTCTCTTATACTTTGATTACTGTTTTTTATGCACTGCAAAAAAGATTGATATGAGATCAAGAACAAAGAGATATCGTTAGAAGCAAATCCCGCAACTTTGAAAATACAAGTGAAAACCAAAAACCAAGAATACAAACTCGTTGGAAATGAATCTTGAGGGCCAACTCAACTGGCAAATAAAGACCTGGTCTTGGACTCGGACTCGGACTTGGACTCCTTCCCGTAGGTAGCCGGTTCAAGTTTTCTCGAGTCACTGGGATTTTCCTGGTTGTCATCTTCAGGGCCCATAGGATTAGTTGAGGTGCGCGTAAACTGACCCAGACATCCACAGTTGCAAAAAAAAAACTCATTGGAAATGAACACAAACTCGTAGTGTATAGAACTCATAGGAAACAATTTCCTAAAACATATGTTGAAGTAAACAAAACCGAACCAAACACACACAGTATGTCCCACTTGGAAGTAGAGATGCACAAGGCCCAGTATCTTTCGGGCCTGGGCCCCGGCCTTCCAAACCCGTTTTCAGTGAGCAAAAGAAGGCATGGCCTTTTAGGCCTTGGTCGGGCCGGGCTTTGGGGTTGAAAAATGGCCCGATTAGGCTTTTCCAGGTTGGGCTTTTTGGTGCTTAACTCGGCCTTTTCAGGCCGGGACTCCCCCCGAACTTTTGGCCTGATCGGGCTTTGAGGCCCGACCCGGACCGGGCTTTTCCGGGTCGGGCTTTAGTAGGGTCTAGGGGTGAAATATTCTTAGACTTGTCGGAAAGAGTAGAACTGTTGAAACAATGCATTTAATTGAATCAACATCTTGTTTCATCTTGTAGGTAAAGACATTCAAACCTCAATTAGTTTCTATCAGAAACGAGTCTTTACTCGATGAACTCAAAGAAGCATTGGCCGATGCTGATTACATGCCCGAGATTATTCCCGGAGAGCAAGGCGTCATCGAGGTCCGTAAATCCATCGCATGTTATCTTGTCGGTTTTTCGGAGTCCATTCAATCACTCACCGTTCACTTTTTCTACTATATTTCAGGTTGCCCGCCACCCAGATTGTGTCACCGTGGTAACCGGCATAGTCGGTTGTGCTGGTTTAACGGTATTTCTTAATCTTTTTGTTCTTATCGTCCTTTTGGTTTCCATCTGAAATCCACCGCTAATTAAGTGATCAATGGATCGTATATGTTCAAAGATGATTCACGGTTGTAGTTTTTGTAACTTTTTGAGATGTGTTTATGCAATGATTTTTTCTTTCGTAGCCTACGGTTGCTGCTATTGAAGCGGGGAAAAACATAGCGTTAGCTAATAAAGAAACCTTAATTGCTGGTGGCCCGTTTGTTCTTCCTCTTGCACGTAAGCACAACGTAAAGATTCTTCCTGCGGATTCCGAACATTCCGCTATATTTCAGGTAAAAATAAATAAATAATGGATAAACTCTTGATAATGGATATTTCATTTAGTATAATCGTCGTTTATGTCGTCGTGCTACTAAAAACGATAAGCGTTGTTTCAATTTTCAGTGCATTCAAGGCTTCCCTGAAGGCGCTCTAAGGCGTATAATCTTAACCGCATCTGGTGGTGCTTTTAGGTATCGTGATCCGTTTAAGGCCATGTGTGGTAACCATAAGCTAGCTTATTTTATTGAGCTTATTGAAAAAGCCTTGTTTGGTTAGCCATTAGCTAGCTTTTTGAAAAGCTACTTCAAGTAGCGTTTCATTAAGCTCCAGAGTTCTTTTTTTTCCACTTTTTTTTTTTTTTCCAATTATGCCTCTATCTTTCCAATGACTTCTTTAACATGTACTTTTAAGTCTTTTTATACTGTTATCTAGCTTATCAGCTACTTTTTTTTTTTAATCAAACATGATTAGTTTCTCAGCTAGTTTTCCAAACTTAAACAGAGGGGTGAAAACTTCTGTCCCCTGCCCATTGATGTATTCCTCGTGATTCAGTGATAAATGAGTTTCGTGTTTTTTTTAATGATAGAGATTGGCCGGTTGAAAAACTAAAAGATGTTAAAGTGGCGGACGCATTGAAACATCCTAACTGGAGCATGGGGAAAAAGATCACCGTGGATTCGGCTACACTTTTCAACAAGGTAATATTTGCAAGTCGGGGGTTGTTTGGTTGGTTTTCCATTAATTCCTGTATGGATAAAGTTGTCTGTGTTGATTAATCTGCCTGTATAGTTTGTGAAAGTTTTTGTTTGGGAGGAGCGTGTTTTTTAATAAGCTTACCGCATAAAGCTCCCTCCTAGAAGCTTACCGAATAAGACGCTCATTAAGCTTCTACCAAATAGTCATGTATAGTTGACCGAATAGTGAGTCTCATTAAGCTGCTAACAAAGAGACCCTCAATTTATTTTTGAGTTCATTGAAAAAATCTCGTTTGGTTAGCCATAAGCTGGCATGTAGCGTTTCAATAAGCTCCGAGAGTTGTTTTTTCTAATTATGCCCCTTATATTTTGCCGAACTAAGATCTTGGGATTCCATTTGACAGGGTCTTGAAGTTATCGAAGCTCATTATCTATATGGATCGGATTATGATCATATTGAAATCGTTATTCACCCTCAATCTATCATACATTCGATGGTTGAGACACAGGTTAATTCCGATCTTGCCCTTTGCTTACGAGTTATAACTCCGCTTATTTATAGATAAAAAGAAGTGGGGTATCTACGAGACCTTCAGATCTTACGGAAACCGTATCTATTTCCTATTTTTTTAGGACTCGTCGGTCCTGGCACAATTAGGGTGGCCTGATATGCGTTTGCCGATTCTTTACACATTATCTTGGCCAGATAGAATACATTGCTCCGAGCTTACATGGCCTCGTCTCGATCTCTGCAAGTACGTAAAACATTCTTCTTTGGCAACTATAAACTAGCTTATTTTTTGAGATTATTAAAAAACAAAACCCCTGTTTGGTTAGCCATAAACTAACTTTTTGAGCGGTGGATATTTTCCAATTATGCCCTTTATATTTTTCCAATTTATTTCTTATCATGTCATTTTAGGTCATTTTATATGGTCTCTAGTTTTTTCCTTATCAGCTAAAGAGCATCTCCAAGAGATTCTCTATAATTACTCTAAAATAGAGAAGTAAAAGTTAAAATCCCCAAAAGAAATTACATTGAATTCCAACAGTTTCTCAATTTTGGAGATTTCAACGTTAATTATATTATTAAAATATTTAATTAATTTAATATCCCAATAAATTTTCAAATATATTTTATATGAAATGACATTGGTGTGTCCACTAAAAAAATAATTTCTCTCTCTTCAACATTCAATTTTAGAGAGTTTTCTAAATTTGGAAAATTTTATCCTCTCTCATTCTTTCTCCATTTTCGATAAAGTTTTGTGGAATCTTCCCCATTTTGGAGTATCGGTTAAAAGATCGTCTTGCAGGCTTATCTGCTAATTTGCCAAACATAGCCCTTTTATACTTGGTTGTCGCGAAGATTTAACTTCATATTCTAATTCCGAAAAGTACAACCGTGATGCAGGCTGGGATCGCTGACATTTAAAGCCCCCGACAACGTGAAATACCCATCGATGGATTTGGCTTATTCAGCTGGGCGAGCTGGCGGCACGATGACCGGAGTTCTTAGTGCCGCTAACGAGAAAGCAGTTGAAATGTTCATCGATGAAAAGTACGTTTTTTTAACATCCATCACTTTTCTTATTTACCTGAAAAGAATAATTAACACAAGAAAACCGTTCCTATTTTTCTGCTAAATTAAGCGAATTTTTCGGTATCTAGGATTAGGTACTTGGATATATTCAAGGTCGTCGAGCTAACGTGTGAGAAGCATCAATCTGAATTGGTGGCAGCGCCTTCGCTCGAAGAAATCATACATTACGACTTGTGGGCTCGGGAATACGCAGCTAGCGTGAATCTGTCGTCGACCGGTTTGACCCCGGCAACCGTTTAATAAGTAAATATGTTTGAAATCACCATGAAATAATCAGTTTGATATTAATTGCAACAAAATTTATATCTAATAGTAAATTAAAGTTAATTTTATATCCTCATTTTACTCTTGTTTTATATATTACTCCCTCTATCCCAAAAATAAATGTCCACAATGAAAAAGACACACAGTTTTAGGAATGTGTAATTATTACACTTTTTAATCAACAAAAATACAATTTTACCCTTTATTGTAGAGAGAAATTTTCTCCACAAGTAAAATATGAAAGTGGACATTTATTTTTGAAAGTTGACACTTATTTTGGGACAAGCTAAAATAGTAATGTATACACTTATTTTGGGACGGATGGAGTATTCTTTTTAAGTAATTAGAAGTTCTCAAAAAGACGTAACATGGTACCCTGTCAAATATGGTAAGTCCATCTAAGCATCCTCATTTCTGTAACTTATGACTATTTTTCATGGGCTTTCTTTGTCGCCAAATAGTCTGATTTATACAACATAACTGGTCTGATGGCTACCCTGTAGAATTTACAATTCAGTTTTAACGTAGACAACACCTCCATGGTAACCGCCCACTTTAGCCACCCCATATGTGATACGTTATATGTCAACTTCGATAGATACTTGAAACTGTCTTTTTAGGGTATCATTTTCCTTCGATGATGACTTTCACCAACTCATCAACACACTCCTTGTTGACGTTGCACCATGTGATTTAGGGGCTAATCTGCAGACCCTGTGTTTCCAATGTTGCCCTCCACTGCTCCAACCTCTCGTTCACCTCTACGTTTTAATTCCATGACCAGTACAATGTCGTCCGCGAATAACATACACCAAGGGATAGTCCCCTAGACCCCTCGAGAAATCTCATCCAAAATCTCGACAAATGGGAAAGGGCTTAGTGTCGATCCTTGGTGTAGTCCTATGTCGACCTGAAAATTCTCAGGTGTCACGAGGGTCCTGACACGAGTCCTTATCCGCCCGTACAAATCTTGAATCGCTCATGACATATCTCCATGGCAACTTTTTCTTCTCCGGGCTTCTCAAATCATGTCACGTTGAACGTTATCATATTCATAGGCATTCTACAAATCGATAAACATCATGTGAAGTCCCTACTATGATCTTTATACTTAATGGTATACAATTAAACTTTAGTGCACAATTGTTCTTTAGATTGATTCAACTCTTAATCTCATAGGTTGAATTAGTTGTTTTACTGAAATAATATACAACCCTAATCAAGTAAAAAATAAATTTATCGCATAACCACAAGAACCGATGTTATAATTAGTCCCTTTTAAAACCAACTCATTGAAATTTGATCGAAATTCGAATCTTTGTGTATTTTCACACATGCACTCGTTTTCTTAAAACCTAAGTATCTTTATTTGGTATTATTTATAATTTTAACACAAGAAAGATATCTCTATCATTATAATTTGATGAAAGAAAATCCCAAGAAATTGGAAAATAAAATTGGTAACATGAAAAGATTGATGGAGATGGGCATTTGATGCATGTGCAATGTACCCCAATGAAATCGACTTCAAACAAACTATTCATGCATATATATAGATATATATATATATATATATAGAGAGAGAGAAGAAAGTTCAAATGAAAACTCATTTTTCATTGTGCACGTGAGGACAAATCTCAGCCACTCGATCTTTTTTGATCCAACAACTCATATTAAATAGAGTTTTTAATTATAAAATGTTTAGGGGTAAAAATGGAAGAACAATTTAAACATACGCCTACCAAATTTGACTTTTTATTTTCTTTTTTAATTAAAAACTTTTTACTCAATTAAAATTTAAAATAAATTATCTTAAAAATTACTAATATTTTAATCAAACAAATTACATCAAAAAAACAAGAATTTCGTGCTCTTCGATATGACATCCATCTCGATATAGTTTTTTTGAAATGCTATATATGTGTTATATTCATTATGAATATAGTGAATTGTGGATTTGGTCCCTGTGGTTTAGTGATTTATTTAACCATGGTCCTCATTCTATGTTTATTGTGGATTTGGTCCTTGTGGTATTCAATTTATTTTGGTCATGGTCCTTCTGACTAACACTTCCATTAACTTTGTTAAATCAAGGACCATTTTAGTCATTTTGTCTATTTTTTGTCCTTTTTTAATAAGAAAAATATAAACAATATTTTTATACACACAAACACACATGCATACACACATGTATATATATATATATATATATATATATATATATATATATATATATATATATATATAACGATATTAAAATAAATAAAATAAGACATTATTGTATGATTTAATTGTTTAATTTTTTTAAAATTAATTATATTAAATACGATTTAATTTTATTATTTTATTGTAGTTGTGAAAAAAGATATAGTTTTATTGTTTTAATGTAATTAAAATTTCAATTTAAACAAATCAGATAATAAAACTATATCTTATTTTATTTAGAGCGAATAAAATAAAATATGGTTTTATGATTTGATTTATTGAATTAAAATTTTAATTAAGTTAGAGACGATTTAATTATATTGTTCTTTTACTATCATTGCAACAAACAAGTTTATTATTGATATTTTAACACCAAAAATAATTGAAAACCGTTGAGAAATGAACTATAATTTAATCATCTTAAAATTAGAAGCTCCAATTTTCATATTGTTTTTCAGTCAAAAACTCAAAATCAATTTTCATATTGTTTTTAGAATGATAAAATTAAAGTTCATTTCTCAACGGGTTTTAATGATTTTTTTGTGTTAAAATATCAACAATAAGCTTGTTTGTTGCAATGATAATAAAAGAACAATATAATTAAATCGTCTTTAACTTGATTAAAATTTTAATTCAATAAATCAAATCATAAAACCATATTTTATTTTATTCGCTCTAAATAAGATAAGATATAGTTTTATGATATGATTTGTTTAAATTGAAATTTTAATTACATTAAAACAATAAAACTATATCTTTTTTCACAATTACAATAAAATAATAAAATTAAATCGTATTTAATATAATTAATTTTAAAAAAATTAAACAATTAAATTATACAATAATGTCTTATTTTATTTATTTTAATATCGTTATATATATATATATATACATGTGTGTGTGCATGTGTGTATAAAAATATTGTTTATATTTTTCTTATCAAAAAAGAACAAAAAATAGGCAAAATGGCTAAAATGGTCATTGATTTAACAAAGTTAATGGAAGTGTTAGTCAGAAGGACCATGACCAAAATAAATTGAATACCACAAGGACCAAATCCACAATAAACATAGAATGAGGACCATGGTCAAAGAAATCACTAAACCACAGGGACCAAATCCACAATTCACTCTTATGAATATTTATGTACGTTCAAGTTTGTACAACGCCTCGACACCGTAAGTATGTAACTCGACATCACCTTCTTCAACGTCGTAAGACATCACGTTTCTTCAGCACCGTAACCCAACACCCATCAAGACGAATCGAGAACCAATCGACTAATTCTGTTGTGAATCGGGGAACAAAAGAGAGCGTGTCACGTCTCCAAATCTTCATAGGTCATTCATGTGTTATTCATCATGAATAATGTATCATTCAGGATGAATAATACAACAATCAGGGTGAATAATTCACGATTAATGAATTCGTATATTATTCGTCATGAATGTTGTGTAATTCATCTTGAATACTATATTATTCATCATGAATAATGAATGAACGTTCACAATTGTTATTCATACTGAATGTGGGACATCCGGGGATGCACATACATATTCATAATGAATTAAACCAAATTTCGGTTGTGAATTGGGAAACAAAAGAGAGTGCGCCATGTGTCTACACATTCACGGGTCATTCATATATTATTCATCATGAATAATGTATCATTCAGGATGAATAATAGAACATTCAGGGTGAATAATACACGATTCATGATAAATAATACATGAAACATGGATTCGTGTATTATTCATCCTGAATACTGTATTATTCATCATGAATAGTGAATGAACGTTCACATTTGTTATTCATACCGAATGTGGACACCCGAGAACGTGCATGAATATTCATAATGAATATAACACATATATAGAAGTTCACGTAAAATTCTATACGATTTGTGATAAATAATACACGAATCATGAATTCGTGTATTATTCATCCTGAATGTTGTATTATTCATCCTGAATACTGTATTATTCATCTTGAATAATGTATTATTCATCATGAATAGTGAATGAACGTTCACCTTTGTTATTCAGACTGATTATGGACATTCGGGGACGTGCATGCATATTCATAATGAATATAACACGTATATAGAATTTCACGTAAAAAACGGTTAAATCGAGAAAAAAACTATATCGAGATGGATGTCATATCGGAGAGCACGAAATTCTCGTTTTTTTGATGTAATTTGTTTGATTAAAATATTAGTAAATTTTAAGATAAATTATTTTAAAGTTTAAGGGGGTAAATTTTTTTTAATTAAAAATAAAAATAAAAAGTCAAAGAAGGTAGGCGTTGATTCAAAATTACAATTTTGTCCTTAATCACTTCCCAATTAACCTTATTATGTAATAACCATTGATTAGTTTTCTAAGTTTTGATCAATGGTTGAGATTTGTCCTCATGTGCACAATGAAAGATGAGTTTTCATTTGAACTCACCCCTATATATATATATATATATATATATATATATATATGCCTAATCAAATGAGAACCGTGTATTTTATGATAACCGTGAGATCTAATGTGAACCAATCATTTAAGATAATTATTGTTATTTACTAAAATAGAATAAAGGGTAAATTAGTAAATTAAATTGGGCTGACAACTCATCAAAACCCTAAAATAATTGTCACCGCCGCTACACTGGTTAAATCCATCTTCTCCACAATACCACAACCATATTCCAATGACAACCCACCACCACCATCACCATCACCTTCCACAGCTGTTTCGAGTTTCTATCGATCTCCGCCACCGTACTTCCGTCGTCATCTACACCATCCGTCGTGCTAACATATTCGCCATATCATTAGCTGGTCCACAACGGCAGACGGTCGATGGCGTCGTCACTGGTCCGCTCATAGCCGCTGGAACAGTTTACATCGTATTGGCTTCCTTCAACAACCCACTCTACCACCGGTAATCGAGGTCCCTTCATCGTGTCAGCTAGAGCCAAGTATTCACGACCTCGAAAAAACATCTAGTTCGACTACGACGATGAAGACGAAGATGAATAAAAAGACGAAGAAAGGGATAAGGACAACCAAGTGTGAAGCAGCAAGATATTTGGGATTTGGAGGAGCAGCCGAAAATAAGCGGATTTGTTGTATTGTTGGCTCTGCAAAAAGCAACTGCCCAGAAATCCTCCTAGAAGATAAAGAGGAAGAAGACCAAAATCGTGAAACAAGTGGAGGATAAACAAGGATAGATGCAACTTGCTCATATTACAGTGATGTGAAGCCATTGTGCATAAAGAGTAATGTTCACAATGTATCACAAGGTGTATCACGTTGTGATACATTGTGATTCGAAATGGTATCATAGTGGTATGACATTAAGGGGATGTTCGGTTCATTTTATGTTCAGACCTGTATGGATATAGTTGTCTGAGTGGATATGGTTGTCTGGATGTTAACAATTAAGTTGGTGTTCGGTTGTTGTGCTGAATAAACAGTCTAAATGTTAGAAATTACCATTTTACCCACAATATTTTTTTTTTTGAATAAAATGTTTGAATAAAACAAAACAATTGTATGATAACCAATTTGAATTCATACCCAACAAAATAAAAGGATTTGCACCATATTAAATTCATAAGTCTATCTCCTTTTTTTTCCAGCAATCTGCTTCTTCTTCTTCTTCACAGCAACAAAATAAAACGATTTTGAATCCTCTTGATCAAATGCTCTTGAAAACAATAGTTTTACACCACCTCTGATCAAATGCACACAAATCATCAACAACAATTTTTTTAAAGTAAACTTTTTCAAAGATACCAGTTGGTGAATCAATAAACCCAAATTAAAAAAAAAACCTAAATTGATGAACCCTAAGTAAAAAACAATGAACAAAAACCATGAACATAAAAAAAAACCCAATCATATTCGAACTTCCTGTGAAGATGGACAACAGCAAGAGAAAAACAATGAACAAAACCCATGAACAACAAAATTAATAAAAAGCCACCGATAATCAATAGAAAACTCATATGTATTGCTTTATATAAAACCCATTCACAACAAAACCCATCTATACAGACTACAGATTTACATAAAATCTATTAACCCAAAACCCAAAGTGTTGAGGAAGCACAATAAAGATTGTCTTGGATGAAGCAATAAGAAGAAAGACTGGAACACAGGATCTGTTGAAGTATATTTCTTCAAGTGGGGTGCTGGTGAGGGCTGGAACATCGACGAGGGTGAGGGCAACGACTGGAACACCGGCAACGACTGGAGCACCGACAACGACGATGGCAACGACGGGAACACCGACGACGATGGCAACGACGGGAACACCGGCGACGATGAGGAATGGAAGCTAAACAGTGAAAGAAGTAGAAGTAAAGGAGGTGTGTCTTTGAGGGAGAGGAGGCGTACCTTTGATAGAGTTGTACAAATTTAGGGGAAATAAGGAGGGTATATGTGGAAAATGTTGGGCTGAATGTAGACCACATATGCATTCTGGCTGTCTAAATAAGTCACTTGATGACCGATTAAGCCACAACCGAACACCTTCGTATGGCTGACCGAATAAGCCATACACCTTATACAGCCCATTAAGCCACAAACGAACAACCCCTAAGTTTATGTTTTACTGCTTCAAAAGTTCTTTGGTATCATAGGGTATATTATAGTTGGTTTGTGTCTTACTAATTCAATTAATGGGTATCACAATATGTATCATCGTAGGTATCAAAGTGTATCATAGTGTGTCTCTTCATTTTTTTATGAGGGGTCTCACAATGTATTTTCGATGTTAAAAACGTGTCTTCGTTGTTTTACGAGGGGTATTATAATATATATTCAATGTTTAGAAAGTGTATCACAGTGTGTCTTCGCTGTTTTACAAAGGGTATCATAACATTTCTTATTTATTTCGTTATTTTCGATGTTTATAAAAGGTATCACACTATGCATCATATGGTCACCAGAATAATATTTGCCGGAGAGAGAGGAGAGAGGAAATTTCTAAAATACCTAACATACCCTTTAATTGAAATTTTAATTAAAATTACCAAAATTATTATTTTCCTAACTTATCCTCTCATTTGTGGTTAAGTTTGGATCTCACGGTTACCACAGATAACTGACTTCTTCCTTGAATGCCCCATATATATATATATATATATATATATATATATATATATATATATATAGGTGGTTTCAATTGGAAACCATATTAGATTGGAAACTTTGGAAACCGTCAATTTCATTGGTTAAATTAATGAAATTGGTTCATAAAATTGTTTAATATGATCAAGTTGTTTCATATAATTCTTTTGTTAATGAAATTGTTTCATATATTTGTGTTTTTATGTAGTTTCATCTATTTTTCTCATTCTGATGAAATTGTTTAATGTATTTTTGCAGTCTGATGAAACTTTTTCATTTTTACATAAAAAACACAAATATATGCAACAATTTCATTAACTTAACCAATGAAATCGAGAGTTTCCACGGTTTTCAAAATTAGAGTGATTTCCATTTGAAAACCAATCAATTCGTGGAAACTCTGCAAACCATTGTTTTAGGAAACAATATATATATTTATGGAAAACTATTATGATTCATTAATAATGATTGTGATATATATGGAAGATGATAAGATTCATTTATTATAATCATGACTTTAGATTAGGAAACTTAACAAAATGTTTCCTAAAATAGTGGTTTGCAAAGTTTCCACGAATTGATTGGTTTTCAAATGAAACGCACCCTACATATATATATATATATATATATATATATATATATATGGAGGTTCAAACAAGAACACGCCAATTTTACTAAAACACGAGAACATCAGAACACCCTTATCATATGTGATCATACACCTGGAGGGACCTAGTTGTGTGCGGGTGACTTGGCCCTCAATCTAGGTCGCGCCAAAGGTCATCTGTGTGACTGTGTCTCTGATTTAGTATCACATATGATGGATTGTAGTACCACATCAAGAGCAGTACTCTTTATCACATGTGATATTACACGTGGTGACTTGGCTCACAATTCTCAGTTCGTGCCAAAGTCGTCCACATCTTTAATTTAGTATCATATGTGATGGATTGTAGTATTACATCAAAAGCAGTGCTCTTTATCACATGTGATATTACACGTCATGGGGCTTGGTGGTGTGCTGGTGACTTAGGGTCTGTTTACCAAATCTTCCATTAAGTCCTGTATGGATAAATGTGTCTGTCTGGATAAATGTGTCTGTCTGGATAAATTGATGCTGCTGTTTACTTTTTTATCTGAATGAACAGTCTGAATAATAGAAATGACCAATTTACCCCTGAATATGAATTTTAACCTGTTTTATAAATTGCTGTTTATTTTTTAAGCCATATAATCATAAATTCATTGATATAATCCAAAAATCAAAACATAAATTCATAAAGTACTTAAAATTCCAAGTTCAAACACAAACTAGAAAAGTTCAAACACAAAGTACCCAAAGTTCAAAGACAAAGTAGCAAAGTTCAAACACAAATGCTTAAAATTTAAACATTATTAACCAAACTATTTGCAATTCCATCAAGCAAAGAAGCCATATGTTGAGTGCTATTGGCACCCCATTGGGATATATCGAATTCTTCTTCTCCACTTCCTTCGACTTCTTCTTCGTTCAACAATGCGGTGTCCTCGTTGCACTCCGTAAAAAATTGGTCTTGAATATTATATTTTCGAATAAAATTATGTAATGCAAAGCAAGCAATTACCACATTTCTTCGTGTTGTGAATGGAAAAGGAGCCATCTACTTTAGGATTGGGAACCTCGCTTTCAAGACACCGTAAGCACGTTCAATAACATTCCTGATGTTACACCCCGATTTTTGAAAGTTATCATTTCAAGTTTTTACCGAAATCGATACAATAATGAAAAATAAGATATTTGATTTTGGACTTGAATCCTTGACTTTATAGCCTTGATGGATGAATGATTCAATTACGAGTCCAACGGTTCTTTCCGGAGCGAAAACGGAGCTATAACGAAGACGTTATGACCGAAACGAGATTTGACCAAATAAGAAGAAAAATCAATTTCAAAAGTGGGCCAAAATCAGTGGCTGAAGTACTTTGTTATGTGGGTTGCTGAAGCTGAACCCACGGAACAACCTACCAGAATGAAAATTAGGGTACCTTGTTATGTAGGTTGCTGAAGCTGAACTCACGGATCAACCCACGAGAATGGTGCTGGACGTTTTTATACCTTATTTTCCCCAAATATTTCTCATTTCTCATCTTCTTCATCTCAAAATTTCTCTCCCAACCCTTCCCTTCACCTACTTCTTCTAAGCTTCTTTCAACCACCAAATCATCACCATTTGTTGCTAGAGTTAAGAGTATCATCCAAGATTTCGGTTTGGAAGCTTCACCACCATCTCCATCTTCATCTTCTCCAAGTTTTATCTTCTTGGATCTAGGGTTCTCTATTTTATGGGTTTTTGGTTCAAAACCTTGAAGGTGAGTTTACTAAACTTTTGTTAAAACTGAATACACATCATATTTGCTTAATTGTTGTTATTATCACATATTTGCTCAAAATGGTCATCTTTACGGGTTTATGTATTTGATGGTATTTCCATGAGATTATGTGAGATATATGTATATGAAGTGTCATCCCATGATTTACTCTATGTTGTGTAATTATTTGGGGATTTCCATTATGTGTGCCCACAATGGGTATTGGACATGTATAAGGAATATATGTTGGTATATCATGATGATTTCCATTTGGAATATATTCTTGGTGATATTGTATCTACAACGTGGCTATGTGGATGTTTAAGTCTTATGTTGGACTCATGCTATTAGGAGGGTGATATTTTACCTATGGTTGGTATTGAATTATATTTGGTTGAAATATACCTAAGGACCTCCTATATGCATTATGTGGACGAACCAAGTCAGTACACTAGGAGGATGTAGTCTTGGGCGCCACTTTGATGGTATGTGCCTAGACCTCCACCATTCGGGGAATTTTCTTAGCGATAGTCTTCGGGTGTGCCGGGCCTTTGGGGTGTTCCTTGTTAAGGGAATCAAGGTATATCGACTCTTGGGTGGGACTTGATTGGTGCTTTGGGTCTCCCCTAATGACTCCGCATATATTGAATACTGGTTAACTGCTGATAAGAAATTGTGACTGTTCATGCATGCTTATTATTGTTCAACTCACTAGGCTTTTTGGCCTAACACTTGTTTGGTGTCGATGTGTATCTCAGGTGTTAGCGGCGCGATTCCTAGGCAAGTTTAGATGCTTTGGGAAGAGCTTGGGGATTTTGGCACTTGAACTATTTTTGAAAGATTTGGGTTTATAGATGACACCCCTTTTGTAATCTATTTTCTAGATGTAGAAATTAGATTAGTTGGTTGTTGTTTATTTATCCGTTAAATTACAGAATTGTGATTAAACAGGTTATTTGTATATTTCCCCTTTTTGGGAGGCTCTTGCTATGGCAAACTTTATACCACTTCTCCATTTATGGAAAGTTTTTGTTATCCCTATTTTTAGGGTGTTACAAGTTGGTATCAGAGCTTTAGTTTAAGTGAACTAGGTATTGTTTAGCATATCTAGACTTAAGCTTTAGACTTTATGACTTCACTGTCCACTTGGGGTAGAAATCCTAAGTGGGGAGAGCGTTAGGATTACATAATTACTTTAGTTGAAAGTTGTGATGATGGTGACAATAATTCTTGTGTATGGTTCGTTCATAATTTCATTTAGCTACTGCTATTATGAATGCATTGTCATGTGAGCATACTTGGTTTACTATTATTATGATGATTGATGAAGGTAGTAGTACGTACAATGAGTTCAACTCGCTTAGTCTTTTCTCAATCTATTTCTCGTTCGTGCATGGCAGATTTAATGGTAAACACTCGAAGTAGGTTGTCGGACATGCCAGAGGGTCAACCAGAGGTGGAATCTGCAGCTGTACGACCACCCGTGGGTGTAACCACCGATGACATTCCTGTACCCAGAATCTTGGGAGGCGGACCTGAGCATATTCCGCGCCGGAACCTCAATACAGGTAATTCCATCGTGGAAGAAGTTACCATGGAGACCCGGCTCCGTGATAGCATGATGTTGGCCATGAATACGGCCCTGGCTCAACAACAGTTGGCCATGACTTTGGCCATGACCCAACAATAAGAGTTTTTCATGAAACTCCTAGAGGATCGAGACGCTAGCCACCGACAACCTGAGACGATGGCTGAAAACATTATTGTGGGGTCGGGTGGACCAAATGTGGTAACGGTTGAGGAACCATCCGCTGAAGGGATCTGGACGAAGACTAAGGGGTGCACTTACAAAGCGTTTCTGGGGTGCCACCCTAAGGAGTTTGCGGGTTCAGACAACCCGGTTGCTTGCATGTACTGGCTCAAAGAAGTGGAGATGGCCTTTGAGTCAAGTGAGTGTGATCCCTCTCAACGGGTCAAGTTTGCTTCTCAACTACTTCGGGGAGAGGCTTTGATTTGGTGGAATCTCACTCGATCAGTCCTCACTCCTGAAGTTATGGCTAAGCTAACTTGGCCGGTGTTCAAGGAGAAGATTATGGACAAGTATTGTAGCGAACGTTCGATGGACAAATTGGAGCGGGAGTTCCGAGATCTGAAGAAAGGGAATCTGTCTGTGGCTGGCTACTACAAACTCTTTCTGGAGAAACTAAACTTGGCGGGACATCTAGTCCCCGACGAAAGGTCAAAGATTAAGGCCTATCATCAAGGGTTACCGGCCGAGATGCGAACGGCGGTAAGGAATGCCAAGTGTTCGACTCTGCAAGAGGTTATCGAGGAGTCCTTACTCGTTGAGGACGACATCAATGCCGAAAGGGATGAGAAGAAGCATGTTGGTGAGAAACGGAAGTGGGAAGGGCCATCGGGGCCCGTTCGCCAGTCAAAACCCTTTGTAAGCGGGAGAACGGGTGATCAACGCCGTGAAGATCGGTGGTGCCACAAGTGCAGATCAAAGCACTCGGGGCCGTGCGCTACAAGGACTCTCTCCGGTCCAGCCGGGTGTAACAAGTGTGGTAAGAAAAACCACACAACTCGAGAGTGTTCCCTCCGTGGGTCGGTATGTTATGAATGCGGAGAGCCGGGGCATATGAAGCGAGAGTGTCCAAGGCTAGTTAGAGGAGGTGGTGGAAATTCTATGGGTTTGACGGCTAGGGTCGAGCAACCATCACGGGCACCGAGTCGAGCTTTCCAGATGACTACCGAGGAGGCAAAGGAGACCGCAGATGTCGTTTCGAGTACGTTTCTAGTAAACTCCATGCCTGCTCGTGTCTTGTTTGATTCGGGCGCTACATGTTCCTTTGTGTCGGATGCTTTCTGTAAACAATTCACCACTCCTATTTGTGTCCTTCCCGATGCATTAGTAGTAGAAATAGCGAATGGGGATCAAGTAATCATTCGAGACCGTTTTTGTGATTACACTTTAGAAATTGATGGGAATTCTTTTGGAGTGGACTTGCTACCTATGGCTATAGGTGGGTTTGACGTGATTATAGGTATGGATTGGTTAATAAGGCATAGGGCGGACATCTTATGTTCCAAAAAGATGATCCAAGTGCCATTGCCGGAAAATGGTGTGGCTACCATTTATGGGGAGAAAGGAAAGAGGAATAATCCTATTATCTCATCTCTTAAGGTTCGCAAGTTCTTAGCGAAGGGTTACCCTTCGTACTTGGCCTATGTTGTGGACGCAAAGAAAGAAAAGAAGTCGGTAGAAGATGTGGAGGTGGTACAAGATTATCCGGACGTCTTTCCGGAAGACTTACCCGGATTACCGCTGGAGCGACAAGTGGAGTTTCAGAATTACCTCACACCGGGAGTGGCTCCGATAGCTCGTGCTCTATATCGTTTGGCACCGACAGAAATGAAAGAGATGATGACGCAAATTCAAGAGTTGTTGGAGAAGGGCTTCATTCGACCAAGTTCATCTCCTTGGGGAGCACCGGTACTATTCGTGAAGAAGAAGGATGGATCTATGTGGATGTGCATAGATTATCGGGAGTTAAACAAAGTCACGGTGAAGAACAAGTATCCCTTATCTCGCATCGACGACCTTTTTGATCAACTTCAAGGCGCGGGATGTTTCTCGAAGATTGATCTTCGATCCGGTTATCATCAAGTGAGAGTGAAGAACGAAGACATTCCGAAGACAACTTTCCGGACGAGATACGGTAATTATGAGTTTTTGGTGATGCCTTTTGGTTTAACCAACGCTCCAACCGTATTGAAGTATTTAACAGACCATAAATCGTGATCTCATGCTCGAATTTTCGTCAAACAAGTGAGAATAGATCAACATAAACATTAATAACAGATCTGTAATCAAAATTTGACAATATCACAGTTTTATTCTCGAACTCCGGCTATGAACACTGACATTCCGGCTAAAACGTTTTTCCGGCAAGGCTTCTTCAACAGATCAATACAACTCGAATTTTATGTTCAAAAATGTTTCAAACAATCGAGAATGACATGAATAACAGATATGGAAGAGATGTGACAACATCAATGCTCAAAACCTCAAATTCCGGTCAGATTCCGGCGAGATCTAAAAATTCCGGCGAAACGGGATAAAATGCTCATAACTCGCTCAATTTTCGACGAAATTCAGATCCGAAACTTGTAGATCGCTCGAAATTCAATAAAGAATAGATCTTGACAATTCAAATCGATTCATGCAACAAATTTTCGGATCGATAGATTTGACGCGAAAAACGATACCGAAAATATCGAAAAATCTCAAAAATTATCGAAATGCGATTCTACGAATTGAGATAGATCTGGAATACGATTAGGAAAAATACTTCAAGAGGATTTAAGAATTTGATGAACTTACAAGTAGATCGGGTTTAAAAACACATGAAATGTCGAGATCCGATAATCGTTACGAGAAAATTTTCATCGTTCGGCTCTGATACCACTTGTTAGGTCCTTGATCTCTCACATCTCAAGTGTTTGTGTAACAAGTTTAGGATAGAAGAAGGATTATTTATTTATTAGAAATGAAAACCTATTCTAGAGAGAACACAAGAGAATTAGGGAGCTACATCTTGAATTATAAAATGATAATATGAATTATTACAACTCAATACTCCTATTTATAACCCAAAACTACCACTACCCTTGTTACAACATGTAAGCCCAAGCCCATCTACTCACTAAAGCCCAATAGGCCCAATTACAATTACAAACACATTTACTTTCCTAAACTTTCTATAATTCATACACTAACATTCATGGATCTAATGAACCGTGTGTGTCGCCCATTCTTGGATAAATCCGTGATCGTCTTCATCGATGATATTTTAATATATTCAAGGGATGAGTCCGAGCATGGAAAACACTTACGTGAAGTATTAGAAGTTCTAAGGAGAGAGAAGTTGTTCGCGAAATTCTCGAAGTGCGAATTCTGGCTTCAAGAGGTGCAATTCTTGGGGCATGTGGTATCAAAGGACGGGGTAAAAGTGGATCCGGCAAAGATCGATGCAATGATGAGTTGGGAGCCTCCAACAAGTCCGACGGAGATTCAAAGCTTCTTGGGTTTGGCGGGCTACTACCGGCGTTTCATTCAATACTTTTCCAAGATATCTACACCACTCACCTCTCATACAAGGAAGAACGTCAAGTTTCTTTGGACCGATGCACAAGAGCAAGCCTTTCAGACGCTCAAGAGGAAGTTGTGCGAAGCTCCGATCTTATCCCTACCCGAAGGATCAGAAGACTTTGTTGTGTTTAGTAACGCTTCCAAGATGGGGCTTGGGTGTGTCCTAATGCAAAGGGGGAAAGTAATAGCCTACGCGTCGCGTCAGTTAAAGGATCATGAGAAGAACTATCTGACTCATGATTTGGAATTGGCAGCGGTAGTTTTCGCGTTAAAGTTTTGGCAACACTACTTGTATGGGACCAAGTGTACTCTTTTCACGGATCACAAGAGTCTCAAGTACATCTTCGACCAAAAGGAACTCAACATGCGACAAAGGAGATGGCTAGAGCTTTTGAAGGATTACGATTGTGATCTACTCTATCATCCCGGTAAGGACAACGTGGTGGCGGATGCGTTGAGTCGAAGGAGTCATGATGGAGGTGTCAAAATGTCCCTTACCAGAATCGATGTGGTGTCGAGTTTGTTGGAGAGTATAAGAACGAGCCAAGCGGAAGCACTTAAAGAAGAGAACCTCAAGGCCGAGGTTATGTCCAAGCAAAAGGAACTCTTAACAGAAGATGGTCGTGGACTCAAACTCTTCCAAGGGCGAATATAGGTGCCAAAGATTGGGGGAAATCGTGACTTACTTCTTGAGGAAGCACATAAGTCGAAATATTCTATACATCCCGGTAGCACCAAGATGTATAGAGACTTAAAGTTGAATTATTGGTGGCCGGTATGAAGCTGGATGTGGCTAGCTATGTGGAAAGGTGTGTCACATGTCTTCAAGTCAAAGTGGAGCATCAAAGACCGTATGGGAGTTTGCAATCATTGTCCATTCCCGAGAGGAAATGGGACAACATTACTATGGATTTCTGACGAAGTTACCAAAGACCTTGTGTTGGGAACTAAAGAATTCATCAAGTATGGTTAATGCTGCTTGTTCAAATTACTACTGCTAGAAGACTTAAAGGTTAATACTGCTGAGTGTTACTACTGCTAGTATTATTAATACGGCTAGTCAAAGTTAGTGCTGCTTGAACAAAGTTAGTACTGCTTAGCTAGTTAGTACTGCTAGTGGTTAGTACTGCTTAGTAGTTAATGCTGCTAGAAGGAAGTTAATGCTGCTGAAGATTAATACTGCTTATATGATGAAGATTCGTATGAAAGGATATACATGGAAGCTTAGAGATATACATAGAAGATATACTGAAGATATTTTATTTATTGTAATTATCTTTGTATTCAGTATATATATTGTATTGTTTAGAATAATTAGATAACTTTTGTTTTTTCATTCTTTTAGAGAGAAAAACAACCTCAAGGCATAGATCCTAATTCTAGAGAAGTAGAATTCGTATTGGTGAGCCTGTTCATCAATATTGAGGTTGAGTGAGTAATCTTGTAACTTCAAAGCATTAAATACAAGTTTACAGTTTGTTCTTCATATTTTATGTATTGATTTACTGTTTAATTGAATATCAAAGTGTTATTCCGCAAACTTCTTTGATATTGTTTCTGAGAATTAATTCTTGTTGAGAATTCGATCCTGACAAGTGGTATCAGAGCCTGATTTCTCAGAAACAACTATTCATCATGGAAAATCTTGCAGAATCAAGCAGTACTTTGGTCTCAAAGGTTCCAATGCTTAGACCCAATGAATTCGATATGTGGAAGATCAGAATCAAGCAGTACATACTCCTCACTGACTATTCTATGTGGGACATCATAGAAAATGGTCCTTCTGAAGCAGGAAAGATTGGTGCAGATGGAAAGAGAACTCCACCAAAAACTGATGCAGAAAGAAAGATCAGACAGACAGAGATGAAAGCCTTGAGCACCTTGCTCTTGGCTATTCCCAATGAATATCAACATCAGTTCTGTAACTGCACTGATGCAGAGATGCTCTGGAATGCTCTGGAGAAGAGATTCTCTGGTACCAAAAGTACCAAGAGAAATCAGAAAGCCATTCTGAAGCAACAATATGAGAACTTTATGTCAACCAAGAATGAGTCCATGACTCAAACTTTTGACAGGTTCAACAAACTTATTGGTGAACTAGCTACAGTGGGAGTCCAAATTGATCAAGATGATCTGAACAGAAAGTTTCTAAGGTCCTTAAGTGATGAATGGACCATGTATACTGTGTCTTTCAGACAGAATGATCAACTGGAAGAAAAGGAACTTGATGATCTTTATAATGATCTAAGAGTTTTTGAATCTGAGGTAGAGGCTAAAAATAGGCCTTCTGGGTATGTTCACAATGCTGCACTCCTTTCAGCATCAACTGATTCTACTTCCAACCTTGAATCAGTTAGTACTGCCAATGGAACAAACCAAGAGAAAGGCACTGAAACTGTGTTTGAGGCCTTTCTGGCAAGTCATGGAAACTCTTCTCTCATTAATGATGACTTGGAACAACTCAATCCAGATGATCTTGAAGAAATGGATATTAAATGGCAGATGGCCATGCTCTCCATGAGAGTTAAAAAGTTCATCAAAAGAACTGGGAGGAACAACTTCTCCCAAAGAAGAGAAGATGGAGCAGGATTTGACAAGTCCAAGGTGGAATGTTACAAATGCCATCAAAAGGGACACTTTGCTAGAGAATGCAGAAGTGGAATGTCTCAGAATAACAACCACCAACAAGCTCAATCTGGAAGCTTCAACAGAAACTCTGCACAAGCCCTTGTCTCTCAACAAGGTATGGGGTTTGATTGGAGTGATCAAGCTGAAGAGGCTATTCAGAATCAAGCTCTAATGGCAGAGGTGTCTGGTCTCCCTACAGAGGTAACTTCCAATCTTTGCTCTCAAAATTGCATTAACACTGTTAAAAGGTATAGGGATCACAACCAGAACATGAGTGATGACCTTAAGAGATTGGAAAAAGACATAAAAGATTATGTGAGGATTGTTGAGAGATTTGAAGAACAGATTAAGGGTTTTCAAGCTAATGAGCTTCAACACTCTTATGACACAAATTACTGGAAGTGGGAGAAGAATGACTTAGAGCTTCAACTGACCAGATCTAAAGAAGAGAGTGAAAAGCTAAGAGGAGAGCTAGCTAAAGTCAAACTTGATGTAGTAAAGTTTTCTAATGCTTCCAAAGCAATGGATTCTTTGTTACAAACTCAGATTCATGATAAACTGAGAAGAGGTATAGGGTACAATACCACACCACCACCCTATAACAACAACTACATCCCTCCTAGTTCAGAGTTGTTAGAAACAAAGGATAGGAAGGATCTACCTAAGGGAGCCACTGAAATAGATCCCTTAGATGAAGTGGTTGTTAAGGATAAAACTAAGAAAGAAGTTGTCAAGGATAAGGACAATACTGTGAGTGGTGAGATTCCTAAAGAAAACCACATTATCACCAATGAGGGATGTGGAAAGCACTGGATCAAGTCCAAAGAGATAGAAAAGACTGAGGGAAAGAACAAGAAGGTTCACTATAAGCATACCACTGTTGTGAACCCTATTCCTTGCAAACAATGTGTATGCAATAAATTTGAGCCCCAAAAACATGATAAACCAAGGGGAAATCAGAGAAACTGGAACAATCATTGGGCACAAAAACAAGGGGTTGATCTAAAAAAAATTATTAATAGACCAAAACCCTGTTTTATCTGTGGAAAGCTGAACCACATTGCCAAATACTGTTACTTTAATCCTATGAACCAAAGGATAAATTTTCAAAGACCTACTCAAAAATCCTTTGGTTATAGGAAGAAAGAAAAGAACCATGTGGCTAAGAAAGTTGTTAAATCTAAAAGCCACATGAAGAGACAGAATGTGGAAGATAATGTCAAGATGTGGATTCCAAAATGTACTAAAACTGTTAGTGCTGCTACTACAAATAGTGCTGCTAACAGTGATAGTACTGCTAGAAGCAATACTGCCAAACCTGTTAGTACTGCTAACTCTGTTAGTACTTCTAAAGATAGTGCTACTGCTAGTATTAGTGCTGCTAATCCAATAATCTTGACAAAGTATTCAAATACTAAGTGTTCTGATTTTAAAAATCTTGTCAAGAAAGAATGCAAGTACTTTGATGAGAAAGGGGTACCCAAGACCACCTTGGCTTGGGTTCCTATTACATACTAATTGATTTATCTAATGTGCAGGGCAACCAACAGCTCAAGGGAAAGAGCATTTGGCATGTTGATAGTGGTTGCTCTAGGCACATGACAGGCAACATGTCATGCCTTCAGGATTTCAAACATATCAATGGAGGACATGTTGCATTTGGAGATAATCTTACTGGTGGTAAGATAAGTGGAAAAGGTAATGTCACCAAAGGTAAGATGACATTTGAGGATGTCTACTATGTTGATCAATTAAAGTACAACCTGTTAAGTGTATCACAGGTTTGTGACAAACAACATAGTATATTATTTACTAATAATGAGTGTATGATCCTTGCTCCAGGGTTCAAGGTAGTTGATGAAAGCATGATACTACTTAGAACTCCAAGAAAGGACAATGTTTACTGTCTTGATATGGACAATGTTGATAGTGATTCATCTCTAAATTGTCTTGTTTCAAAAGCTTCTGTAGATGAATCCTCTCTTTGGCACAGAAGGATGTGTCACATGAATTTCAAGACTATGAACAATCTTGTTAAAAATACCCTTGTAAGAGGTTTACCTTCAAAAGTCTTTTCATGTGATGATCATTGTGTTGCTTGTCTTAAAGGCAAACAACACTAAACTTCTCATAAGACCAAAGAGTTAAATTCTGTTTCTTCTTGTCTCCAGTTACTGCATATGGATCTGTTTGGACCTACAAATGTTATGAGTATAGGCAAGAAATCTTACTGCTTGGTTATTGTTGATGATTACTCCAGATTTACTTGGGTATATTTTCTAAGGACTAAGGATGAGACAAGTGGACTTATCAAATCCTTTATTTTAAGAATTGAAAACCAAACTAATCAAAGAGTAAAAGTCATTAGATCAGACAATGGAACTGAGTTTAAAAATCATGATCTAAACACCTTTTGTGAAGAGAAAGGTATTGAGAGGCAATATAGTGCTCCTAGGACTCCTCAACAAAATGGTATTGCTGAAAGGAGAAATAGGACACTAATAGAGGCTGCTAGATCTCTGTTGGCTGATTCAAAATTGCCAATTACCTTCTGGGCTGAAGCAGTTAATACTGCTTGTTATGTCCAAAATAGAGTTCTAGTGGTCAAGCAAAAGAACAAGACCCCATATGAGCTTTTAAATAAAAGAAAACCTTTCATTGGTTTCTTCAAACCTTTTGGGTGTCCTTGTACAATTATCAATACCAAATCTCACTTAGGTAAGTTTGATAGCAAAGTAGATGATGGATTTCTTGTTGGATATTCATCTCAGAGTAAGGCTTACAGAGTTTTTAACTCATCTTCTAGAATAATTGAAGAAAGTGACAATGTCAAATGCAATGAGAACACACCAAATCCTGTTGGGTCTGGACCCCAGTGGCTATTTGACATTGATTCACTAACTAATTCTTTTGGTTTCAGTAGTGATGATTCTACAGGAACAGGATGTGGAGGATCAGGGATCACACAAGTCTCAGAAAGTATATCTAAATCTGTGATATTTCCCATACCCACAGTGAATTCTGTTGAAGACTGTGAAAAGGAATCATTTACTGGACCAAATCAGAGTGAAGAAGAAACTAGAGATGAGGAGACTCAAGAAAATAAAGAATCAGAAGTGGCATCTGAAAACACTTCAGTTGAGTTGCATGACTCTAATCTAGAGGCTGGACTGAATGAAGAACCTAGTCATAACACCAGAGTTCAAAAGAATCATCCTCCACAGCTGGTAATAGGAGATATCACTTCTCCTATGATGACTAGACATCAAAGCAGGCTTCAAGAAATGCAATATCAACAGCATACAGTTCTTTCTTGTTTTCTATCCCAGCTTGAGCCTAAAAAGGCACATGATGCTATGAAAGAATCTAGCTGGATAGAAGCAATGCAAGAAGAACTGTTACAGTTCAAGCTACAAGATGTATGGGAGTTAGTAGACCTTCCTAAAGGTCACAGAGCAATTGGCACAAAGTGGATTTTCAGAAACAAGAGAGATGAAAGAGGTATTGTCATAAGGAACAAAGCAAGGCTGGTGGCTCAAGGCTATACTCAAGAAGAGGGTATAGATTATGAAGAAGTTTTTGCACCTGTGGCTAGGATAGAAGCAATCAGACTATTCCTAGCCTATGCTTCTTACATGAACTTCAAAGTCTATCAAATGGATGTAAAAAGTGCTTTTCTCTATGGATCAATTGAAGAAGAAGTATATGTCTGTCAACCACCAGGGTTTGAAAACCCAAGCTATCCAGACAGGGTATACAAATTAAAGAAAGCACTTTATGGACTACATCAAGCTCCAAGAGCATGGTATGACACTCTGTCATCCTATCTCTTGGAAAATGACTTTGAAAGAGGAGTCATTGATAAGACTCTATTTATCAAAAGAAAGAAGAAGGATATCTTGCTGGTCCAAATCTATGTTGATGACATTATCTTTGGATCTACAAGAAACAACATGTGCAAGGAGTTTGAGGATTTAATGCATCAAAGGTTCAAAATGAGTTCCATGGGGGAACTTACTTTCTTCCTTGGACTCCAAGTTCAACAGAAGTCAGATGGCATTTTCATATGTCAATCCAAGTATGTGCAGGATATTCTAACCAAGTTTGGTTTCTCAGAATCAAAACCTGCCAGCACACCTATGGAAACACACAAGCAGATCACAGCAGATCTTGAGGGGGAGGATATGGATGTGCATCATTATAGATCCATGATTGGCTCTCTCATGTATCTCACAGCATCAAGGCCAGATATAATGTTTCCAGTCTGTGTATGTGCAAGATTTCAAGTTAGGCCAAAGCAATCTCACTTTCAAGCTGTTAAGAGGATATTCAGATATCTCAAAGGGCAACCCAGATTGGGACTTTGGTATCCTCATAACTCACCTTTTGACCTAATAGCATACTCAGACAGTGATCTAGGTGGGGCAAACTTGGACAGAAAATCTACTTCTGGAGGATGTCAGTTTTTGGGTGCTAGACTAGTCTCATGGCAGTGCAAGAAACAAACCACAGTATCCACATCTACAACAGAGGCAGAGTACATAGCAGCTGCAAGTTGCTGTTCTCAAGTCTTATGGATTCAGAATCAAATGTTGGATTATGGGGTAACCTTTCTACACACTCCAATCTTTATTGACAACAGCAGTGCTATTAGCATTGTGAATAATCCAGTCAAGCACTCAAAAACAAAGCACATTGAAATCAGGTATCACTTTATAAGAGATTGTAATGAAAAGAAACTTATTCAAGTTGTCAAAGTTCACACTGATAATCAGTTTGCTGATCTATTCACTAAAGCTTTTGATGTGGGTAGATTCACTTTCTTGGTAACAAGTGTGGGAATGATAAACTCTGAATAATCCCCTTCTCAAAAAGTGGTTTTATATCTGTATAGTATTCCTGGAGTTACTAATCTTCTGTTTCAGGATATGCATAGCAGTACTCAGTGTTTAGCAAGTTTAAAAGGAGTATTTCAGTTAATACTGCTAGTGGTTAATACTGCTTTCAGTTAATACTGCTAGTGGTTAATACTGCTTTCAGTTAATACTGCTAGTGGTTAATACTGCTTTCAGTTAATACTGCTAGTGGTTAATACTGCTTTCAGTTAATACTGCTAGTGGTTAATACTGCTTTCAGTTAATACTGCTAGTGGTTAATACTGCTTTCAGTTAATACTGCTTTCAGTTAATACTGCTAGTGGTTAATACTGCTTTCAGTTAATACTGCTAGTGGTTAATACTGCTTTCAGTTAATACTGCTTTCAGTTAATACTGCTAGTGGTTAATACTGCTTTAAGTTAATACTGCTAGTGGTTAATACTGCTTTCAGTTAATACTGCTAGTTAGTTAATACTGCTAGCAGTTAATACTGCTAGTAGTTAATACTGCTCTAGGTTAATACTGCTTATATTCCGAATACTATAAATACTTTTTGTCCGCCTAAAAGTTCATAACGACTCTTTGCATACTGTTCTCTTGCGCTCAAAACCTTTTCTCTCTCAAGTTCGAAGTTTTCAGGCAAGCTTTTCACTAAGATCAATGGCATCCATGACTTTCATCGACGAGCACAACGAGATTGCGATGCTACAAAAGCCAAAGCAAGCTTCAGGATTTCATCAGATTGTGGATTTCCTCAAGACAAGCCACATTGCTCATGCTCTTATTGTATCTCCTACAATCTATATTGAGCATCAAAGGCAGTTCTGGGCTAATGCAACCATTGTTGTGGAGAATGGTGTGCAAATGATCAAGACAAGAATCTGTGATCAATCACTAACAGTTACTGAAGAGGTTATTCGCATCAGTCTACGTCTAGACGATGCCTCTGGTATAACTTCTATCCCAAACGATGAACTGTTTTCATATCTTACAAGAATGGGGTATGGAGGCCCATTGGGTGTTTTCAAATTTTCTAAAGCAAAATTCTCACCCCAATGGCGTTTCTTTGTCCATACTCTTATGCATTGTATATCCAAAAAGACTACTGGATGGAGTGAGTTCAGCAGCACTATTGCTTATGCTTTGGTGTGCTTGGCCACTGCCAGAAAGTACAATTTTTCTAAAATGATTTTCAGTGATCTTGTCTCAAACATGGGAAACAAAAAGAGCTTCTTTATGTATCCCAGGTTTGTTCAAGAAGTTATTACTAATCAATTGACGGATATACCTCAACCTGTTGGGGTATATGTACCTAAACCCCCCAAAGGCAAGGTTTTCTCAAATATGAGAAGATCTGCTGGGGACTCTGAAGGAGTTGACACCCCATTGTTCTCTACAATGATGGTGGTGTCCCAAACCAATGAAGGTATGGCAGCAGGGTCAAGGCCCCCATTAGACCAACCCACTGCTAGCCAAGCCCAACCTTCCCTCTCAAAATCAATTCCCCAGTCCCTTCTTGAAAAACCAACCTCTCCCATCACCCAAACTTACAAGAGAAAACAGGTAAAGAAGGCTCCTTCCCTTCTTGTACCATTACCCACTAAGCCTATAAGCCCTCTAAGGGAGAATTCTCCCCTAGAGAATATCCAAAGGGAAACCACAAGGGTGTCTCCCAACCCAAAGGAGGTGCTCTCTGAGGAGGAGGTAGAGCATATGGGTGATGAGGCTGCCACTACTCCTGCTAGTACAGAGGAGGAAAGTGGTAACATCAATAAGACCTCCCCCATGGCAACTTTGAATGAGCAATCATTTGAAGGTCCCTGGTGCCAAGAAACCACAGGGGTGGATAGTGCCTCTGCAAGGCAGAAGACTTCCACAAATAAAAGATCCAATGATCCTTCAAAGGAGGGTAACACTTCTGGAGAGGGTAAGGACAAATATACGTACGATGAATTGATGGAAACAATGAGGAACATCAATCAAGATGTTCTCAAACAAGGCAAAGAAATTGAAGAAATGAAGCTAGTAATTCTGTCACAACAAGAACAGATTGCTAAGCTGAAGAGGATGGTGGTTAGTCTGGTACAAAGGAAGAAGAGAACGCAATTCCAATTAAGGAGAAGGACCACTGAGGATGATGCTCCCAAAAAGGGGGAGATCAACATGGAAGAAGCCACAAGAAAGGGGGAGCTTGATGGAGAGAAAGTTGATGTTCAGGGGGAGCAGCAAGAAGAAACAGTTACTACTGCTGACATTAATAAAGCAGCAGAAACTGTGAAAGAAGTGTTAACAGATCTTGAGATTGCAGAAACCTTACTAAAAGCCAAGAATGATACTCCCAAGGTCACTTCAAAGACCAAAGGTGTAATCATAAAAGAACAAGGTGAAGTGATCAAGAAAGATAACAGTAAGAAGGCAATGAGCAAAGATAAAGGAAAAGCAAAGATGGTAGAATCTGATCAACCAATCAAAAAGCAAAGGTTGGTTGAATCAGATGAAGCCCTAGCTAAAAAGATGCAGGAGGATATTGAAAAAGAAGAAAGAGTTCAGATGGAAAAGGACAGGGAAATGGCAAAAGCTCTAGCTGCTGAACTGAATGAAGCTTATCAACAGAGTATGGCAACTGAAATTGCACAGAAGAAAGCTGCAAGTATGAAGAAATCTGTGGTGAAAATAGTTGCAAAGAAGAGAAGACCCTCAAAGACATTCCTAGGTACCCAAGAGAGAAACAAGATGATTATATTTCTCAAAGGTGCTGTAGGAGTAAAAAAGGAGATGTTCTCCAAAATGTCTTTTGAGAAGATCAAAGAGCTCTATGATTCAGAGATGTTAAAGCTTCAGGGAAGTGAAACTGCTAGGGTGGAGATGGAGAAGAGGATGAAAGAAAGTAATGACTTTGATTGTCAAAAGCCATTTCCAGATGAGCAAGAAACACCCCCTAAGAAAGAGACCACTCTGGGAGAAAGTCTAAAGACTTTAAAGAGAACCAAGATGATGGCAAGGAGAAAGACAATCAAGAAGCCTAGAGTATCTGAAGAAGAGGCTGAGAAGGCTGCTGAAGAAGAAGGAGCAACTGAGTCATCCAAACTGAAAGAGCCAGCAAACACAGATGATGTAAATTTGTATATGGTAGTGATGGACAAAGTGCCTGAACCAATTTCAGCAGAACCTGTAGGAGTTAAGCCTCCTGAGGTCATTCACTGGGATACATTGACAGTGGATGGAAAGGAATACATAAGGCTAAAAAGGAAGGATGAAAAGTATGAAGTGTTCAACACATGGGCAAAAATTGTCAGAACATGTTCTAGATCAGATCTTGAAGAGATGTTTGAGATAGGAATGAAGTTGTATGCAGATATTCTAAAGGCTCCAGGGATTTCAATTACAAAACTGGTAATGGAGTATCTGTGTATGATGTTCAAACCTGAAGAAGTAAAGCACTTGATCAAGGATGTCTTCAAATCAGTAAACAGTTGGACTCTATATGAAATTAGTGGAGTATATACAGTGACTTTGGATTTAAATCACACTGAATACTTCCTAGTGGATAGAGTGTATAATCATAGCAGATTGAAGCTACATGCCATGCTGAAGAAAAAGTTAAGGTGTGTTCCAGATTCAGAAATGGCTAAATACTTGATTCAAAGAACCATCAATCAGAGTTTGGGATTGGATGCAAACACTGGGATTTAGGCATTGATAGAGTTTTGGGAGCATCTTGAAGAAAATTTGAAGAACTTGACTTCTCTTCCTAAAAGTCAAGTTAGGGGGAGATTGTTGGGAACTGAAGAATTCATCAAGTATGGTTAATGCTGCTTGTTCAAATTACTACTGCTAGAAGACTTAAAGGTTAATACTGCTGAGTGTTACTACTGCTAGTATTATTAATACGGCTAGTCAAAGTTAGTGCTGCTTGAACAAAGTTAGTACTGCTTAGCTAGTTAGTACTGCTAGTGGTTAGTACTGCTTAGTAGTTAATGCTGCTAGAAGGAAGTTAATGCTGCTGAAGATTAATACTGCTTATATGATGAAGATTCGTATGAAAGGATATACATGGAAGCTTAGAGATATACATAGAAGATATACTGAAGATATTTTATTTATTGTAATTATCTTTGTATTCAGTATATATATTGTATTGTTTAGAATAGTTAGATAACTTTTGTTTTTTCATTCTTTTAGAGAGAAAAACAACCTCAAGGCATAGATCCTAATTCTAGAGAAGTAGAATTCGTATTGGTGAGCCTGTTCATCAATATTGAGGTTGAGTGAGTAATCTTGTAACTTCAAAGCATTAAATACAAGTTTACAGTTTGTTCTTCATATTTTATGTATTGATTTACTGTTTAATTGAATATCAAAGTGTTATTCCGCAAACTTCTTTGATATTGTTTCTGAGAATTAATTCTTGTTGAGAATTCGATCCTGACAAGTGGTATCAGGTAGGTATGACACCATTTGGGTAATTGTTGACCGGTTGACAAAAAGTGCGCATTTCTTGCAATGCGGGAGACCTTGCCAATGGAGAAGTTGGCCAAGCTTTATATTGATGAGGTGGTGTCGAGGCACGGAGTTCCGCAATCTATTGTATCGGATCGGGACAGCCGATTCACTTCGAACTTTTGGGCTAGTTTGCAAAAGGAGTTGGGTACTCGACTAAATTTGAGCACGGCGTATCATCCTCAAACGGATGGTCAAAGCGAGAGGACGATCCAGACATTAGAAGATATGTTGAGATCGTGTGTAATAGACTTCGGGGGAAGTTGGGATTCACATCTACCGCTAGTAGAGTTCACGTACAACAACAGTTACCATTCTAGTATCGGAATGGCACCATTCGAGGCGTTGTATGGACGGAAGTGCAAAACCCCAGTTTGTTGGCTAGAAGCGAGCGAAAAGCAATTCGCCGGACCGAAAATTGTTCAAGAGACGGCCGACAAAGTGAAAGAGATTCGGGAAAGGCTAAAGGCGACGCAAGACTGACAAAAGAGTTACGCGGACAAGAAAAGAAGACCAGTCGAGTTTCAAGTGGGCGACCGTGTCATGTTAAAAGTATCTCCATGGAAGGGAATTATCCGGTTCGAGAAGCGTGGAAAGCTTAGTCCTAGTTTCCTTGGACCTTTCACTATTTTGGAGAAATTTGGTTTACAAGCCTATCGGTTGGATTTACCACCGGAAATGGATGGGATACATCCCACGTTTCACGTATGTTACCTTAGAAAGTGTCTAGCCGAAGAGGAAAGCGTGATTCCTTTGTCGAAAATTCGTGTGGACAATGGGAATCCTTGTGTAGAAGAATCGGAAGCAATTTTAGAATCGAAAGTGAAGAAGTTGAGGCATAAGGACGTGATTATGGTTAAAGTCCAATGGAAGCATCATCGGGGTGCTAACATTACTTGGGAATCGGAAGACGATATGAAAAAGCGTTACCCGCAACTGTTCAATTGAGGGTAAGATTTCGGGGACGAAATCCTTATTAGGTGGGGAGGATTGTTACACCCCGATTTTTGAAAGTTATCATTTCAAGTTTTTACCGAAATCGATACAATAATGAAAAATAAGATATTTGATTTTGGACTTGAATCCTTGACTTTATAGCCTTGATGGATGAATGATTCAATTACGAGTCCAATGGTTCTTTCCGGAGCGAAAACGAAGCGATAACGAAGAAGTTATGACCGAAACGGGATTTGACCAAATAAGAAGAAAAATCAATTTCAAAAGTGGGCCAAAATCAGTGGCTGAAGTACCTTGTTATGTGGGTTGCTGAAGCTGAACCCACGGAGCAACCTACCAGAATGAAAATTAGGGTACCTTGTTATGTGGGTTGCTGAAGCTGAACCCACGGAGCAACCTACCAGAATGAAAATTAGGGTACCTTGTTATGTGGGTTGCTGAAGCTGAACTCACGGATCAACCCACGAGAATGGTGCTGGACGTTTTTATACCTTATTTTCCCCAAATATTTCTCATTTCTCATCTTCTTCATCTCAAAATTTCTCTCCCAACCCTTCCCTTCACCTACTTCTTCTAAGCTTCTTTCAACCACCAAATCATTACCATTTGTTGCTAGAGTTAATAGTATCATCCAAGATTTCGGTTTGGAAGCTTCACCACCATCTCCATCTTCATCTTCTCCAAGTTTTATCTTCTTGGATCTAGGGTTCTCTATTTTCTGAGTTTTTGGTTCAAAACCTTGAAGGTGAGTTTACTAAACTTTTGTTAAAACTGGATACACATCATATTTGCTTAATTGTTGTTATTATCACATATTTGCTCAAAATGGTCATCTTTACGGGTTTATGTATTTGATGGCATTTCCATGAGATTATGTGAGATATATGTATATGAAGTGTCATCCCATGATTTACTCTATGTTGTGTAATTATTTGGGGATTTCCATTATGTGTGCCCACAATGGGTATTGGACATGTATAAGGAATATATGTTGGTATATCATGATGATTTCCATTTGGAATATATTATTGGTGATATTGTATCTACAACGTGGCTATGTGGATGTTTAAGTCTTATGTTGGACTCATGCTATTAGGAGGGCGATATTGTACCTATGGTTGGTATAGAATTATATTTGGTTGAAATATACCTAAGGACCTCCTATATGCATTATGTGGACGAACCAAGTCAGTACACTAGGAGGATGTAGTCTTGGGCGCCACTGTGATGATATGTGCCTAGACCTCCGTCATTCGGGGAATTTTCTTAGCGATAGTCTTCGGGTGTGCCGGGCCTTTGGGGTGTTCCTTGTTAAGGGGATGAAGGTATATCGACTCTTGGGTGGGACTTGATTGGTGCTTTGGGTCTCCCCTAATGACTCCACATATATTGAATACTGGTTAACTGCTGATAAGAAATTGTGACTGTTCATGCATGCTTATTATTGTTCAACTCACTAGGCTTTTTGGCCTAACACTTGTTTGGTGTCGATGTGTATCTCAGGTGTTAGCGGCACGGTTCCTAGGCAAGTTTAGATGCTTTGGGCAAGAGCTTGGGGATTTTGGCACTTGAACTATTTTTGAAAGATTTGGGTTTATAGATGACACCCCTTTTGTAATCTATTTTCTAGATGTAGAAATTAGATTAGTTGGTTGTTGTTTATTTATCCGTTAAATTACAGAATTGTGATTAAACAGGTTATTTGTATATTTCCCCTTTTTGGGAGGCTCTTGCTATGGCAAACTTTATACCACTTCTCCATTTATGGAAAGTTTTTGTTATCCCTATTTTTAGGGTGTTACACCTGAGCTGGGCATGTGCATGATTAAACTTTTCTTCTTTAGTCAAAGCACGTCGACGTCGAAAATCCGCCAACCAATATCTTGTGTTATGATATAGAGCCAAAAATCCCCGAGCATTGGCATATGCAACGTCACAAAGATAGTATTTATCTGAAAAACCACCCACATCAAATATATAATTTACAAAAAAAGGAATATATCGATTGAGAAAGTTGTATACCTTGTGGCGGAAAAGGAAAACTAGATCTTGGGTTAAAAGCAACTTCCCTAAGTATTCTCGAATCATGCGCTATACCTTCCCATCCAGCCCAAACAAAGGTGAATATCATGTTGAAATCACAGTAGATCACAAGTTCCCAAAAAACACCAAAAATGTGGCACCACAAGTTCAAAAGTTAACACCACAAGTTCAAAAGTTAACACCAAAAGTCCTAAAACAACTCCTTAGCAATATCCCTGTTTCTTCCCAACTATTTTCACCCAATCTTTGGCAATTTCTTCCGGTATTGTCATCCAAGCTTCTCTATTACGAGTGTCCGTAAGAAGAGAAAAAGAAATCGAGTACAAAGGATCATATTTTTCCCACCCAAGCCCGTTCAACTTTTTTAGGCACGTGTCATATGTAAAAAGGTCGGGGTTCCCATATCTTGACGACATACTATCTAAAAACTTTATAAGCTTTTCATTAAGCTCCGAAGTGGCTTTCGTACTCTTTTTACCCTTTACTTTCTCAATCGGAGCACGGGATGTACAAGGTGTTGATGACACGGGAGCTTGATCATTTGATGATGGACCATTGCCTTCAACACCGGTGGTCTCTTCATCAACGACCACGAAAGGCTCAAAGGTTGGAAAAGGGTCCTGTGATGACGGACCATGGCCTCCAAGACCCGTAGACGTACCACCCTCAAACAGCCGTGCACACAAGTCAGGATATGGAAGACTTGTAGTCCTCAAAGATTCAACATACCTATTGGTCTGTGTTAAAAAGAACATCTACAAATATACAAATAAAGTAAACAAGAATTAAAATAAAACAATATCTAAAGTTAGAAAATGACCTCTATCTCCAACTCCCATTCTTCTTCCGTCAAGTTAAAAGTGTTAGTGATAGGATCATAGACATTCTCAGTTTTGTTTTTTAACTTCAACCAAGCAGTATATTTTCCTTTCAGATAATCAAAATGGTTGCGCATTTGATTTCGATCGACCACAAAATTGTGTGCGGTTTTTAAAGTCTTGACAACTTTCTTCCAAGAAAGTGCCTTCAAATTAGTACCCTCGTTTCCATTTAACCCCACCTCTAAAATACAAGCCTCTAGGAAAGTTTTCACGACATTGAGATCTTTCCAATTTATCCTAATTCTCTTTTGTTGTTGTGATTCACCGGTTTGTTCCATACCTAAAACAAAATCGGTAATAAACCACAACACATCAAAATACACATAAAATTGTTGCCTATAGATATATAGATACATACCAAAATTGTGAACACAAATACATAGATAATAATTAACCAATAAACAAACGACAAGATTAAGAAACACATACCAAATTGATTTGAAACAAACCCATCAAAGAAAGAAAATTAAGATTGAATCTATAATCAATCTAACAACATTAACAAATGATAAGATTATGAAAAACATACCTAATAAAGATGAACTGATAAGAAACAACAATTTCCAGAAATAAACAAATAATCTGTAACACCCTAAAAGTTCGGGTAATTTTAAAAATTGAAAATTCGGCAATATAACGTTTATAAATAGGGCAAACCACCCATAAAGGGGTAAAGCGTAAGCATTTACAAAAAAACTTGTAATAATGTATGGGGAAACGACAACAAACTAATCTAAACTACATCTAGCTAGATTACATTGGTTGTCAACCCAATACCAAAAATGAATAATTGTTTCAATGCTAAGGCTTCCAAAAGTTCTATCATTCAAAAATGCCCTCAAGATACCACACTCTTCTCTCAACCTCTTGACGACCCGCCACTAAGGGAACCTGTTATACACATCATTTGAGAAAAAGTGTTAGGCTTAAAGCCTAGTGAGAACATACAGTTTATATGAAAGACAGTAAAATAATTAGTTGCAATATAAATAAACCGTTTTCATCAACATCCTTGTAAATGGTTTGGTAAACACATAGTGACCTTCTGGTCTAGTCTTCATCTTGCGATGACAGGTGTAAGCCCGAATTCTAAGGATTGTGGCGAAACACAAAGTAAGCCACTTTCCGAGTTCTGAGCTCACCATACTAGGATCAAGGCCGTGAGCATGCCGACTCGAATAAGGATGTGGGGGATGACACCCAACGATTCCTAGTCATGCTCATTCACTATAATTACATTTAACCCATGGCTAGTAACTGATCCCACATAACCGTACCAAAGGCCAAAAAAGGGTAAAAATGCATCCGTAGCTACAAAAGGGAAAACATCCCAACATATAAGCCGACTCAATACCTAGGGATACACTAGTAATAGTCTAGACTTGTCACAATAACACATGTGACCAACTATAATCAACCATATAGTTCAATACACCATTTAGCTCCCAATTCGCATTTTGGTAGTTAACTACTGATAAGAAATACAAAGCCCAAATATAAAACATAAGGCTCCCATCTCAATTTCCCAAAGTGTTTCAGAACCAAATAAACTTTTCTATAAAAGAACCTCTTCATTAGAACAAAAATTCTTCATAGTATAAACCATTTATTGTTTTTCTCATAAAATACTCCTTACAATCAAATTCTCATAAAATGTTAAATCATGAATTTGACTAGAAGTCATAAGTTGAACATTTACTCAACAATATATAATAACAACACCTTTGTAATCTCAAAACATAGATTGTATCATTATTTTACAAAATGGTAATAAACTCTAACAATCTCCCAAAAACACCAAGTTAGATCAAAATCTCAACAACAATAAAGTGTAACCAAGGAGATGTTTAGAAGTTAAAATATGTATTTTGATGTGTATAAAGTTTAATAAAAAGGAGGTATGACTCACATTGGGTTAAACACCAAACCCTAGAAATTCTAGTTGATCCCTTGAAGAAGATGACAAGCAAGGGAGAAAGGAGATGAACCCTAGATCCTTCAAACTTGGTTGGTGGTGATGATCCCTTACAATAAATGAGCCTTAAATGCACAAACCAAACCCTAGGTTCGGTTCTAGGAAAAAGGAGAAGAGAGTTGAGAGAGTTTTGAGAAATAAATGAAGTGATGAGAGAAAAGAGCCAAAACTCTGATTTTAATCGTCCAGAGTCCGCTGGCGAGAGTGCCAACGAAAGTGACAAGGTGTCACTTTCGCGAAAGATGTACCGCGGGCTCTGCGGGGTGCGGGCGATAGTGACAAGCGAAAGTGACACTTGTCACTCTCGCGAGTCACTCTCGTGGAGATGGTACCGGGCCCAGAATTCACTTCAAAACTCGAGCTCTTCGCATGGGTCAGCTAGGGGCTCGAAAGGAATAAGTAACCTAACCATAAAATTGGACAAAAGAAGATTAGGAGGCCTAAGGAGCACATGAACTTACATTGAAATTTTCTGAGTGTTACATAATCTGATTTGAAGATTTGAAGTAGTGAGAATAACAAATAATCGATCTGGATTTCTTGAAATGAACAACAAATAATTTCGATCTGAAGATTAATTTCGATTTGAAATGAACAACAAATAATCATACCTGAAAGCGTGGTCGGAGGAGGCGCTGGTGGTCGCGATTTCGATGAAGGAGCTGCCGGAGATGGAGGCGCTGCCAGAGGCGTGGTCGCCGGTGATGAAGCGCTGGTGGTCGCTGATGGAGGCGTGGTCGCCGGCTGCAGGTTAGGTTATGAAAGAGTTTCGAAGAACGATTAGGTTTATGGTCTGATGTTTTATTTTTTTGTTTGTTTGTGAAGGGTAAAAATGTCAAGAATTTGGCTTATTGGGGACAACTCCACTTCCTACAATTGTGCGATTAAGCCAAATATGGCTGCGCGATTAAGCCATTAAGCCCCAAGCAAATACTCCATGTGTCTGCACAAATAAGCCACTCACCCCATTAAGCCCAATAAGCCCCAAGTAAACACTCCCTTAACCCACAATTCTCAGTTCGTGCCAAAGATGTCCACATCTTTAATTTAGTATCATATGTGATGGATTATAATATTACTTATGATTGATTATAGTAAAAGAAAAAAAAGTTCTCACGTTTAAAATATTGTCACTTGAACCATTTACATGCATATTTAAGTCAAAGCTTGAAAAATGCACACATTTTATTACCATCATAATAATAAATACCCTGATAAGAAATCTGATATAGTACCATTTTTTTTAATTTGAATGAATTATTCTCTTTCATTTCATTAAGTTCAATAATTCGTTTGCCTCATCATTCCCATCAACTATTTGATTGGAATCTTTACAACCCACTCCCAAGGTGTATGCATATTCAAGACTACTTTTCATTTTTTTTTATAAAAAAACTTCAATATTTCAAAAGGGTTTTTTGATATTTAAAAATCAAATAATTATTTGGAATAAATTTGTTAAAGTTAATGATAGTTACTTAAATTTATATTTACCTTTGAAAACCATTTTTTGAATAACAAATTCTTTTTAAAATTATATTATTTTGACCCTAAGAAATTAGAAGAGATTTACCAAAGTATGAGCATTGTGTGGGCTTTAATTATTTGGTTTCAATTTGTACATGTAAAGGTATGTATAAGTTCAATATTTTACATTTTAACATATATATATATATATATATATATATATATGGAGAGGTTCATTTGAGAAATGGTAAATATATGAGAAATAAAGAAGTAATCTTAGCCATTCATTTGGTCAACATTTGCGACTTTGACCGCGAAGCACCGGATAATTCCTTGCGTGGTCTATAGAAGGTAGAGGGGTAATTTCGTAAAATACACGGGATGAGTTCATATATGAATCTGTATGAATCACAAAGATTCATATATGAATCTGTTAATTAGTTCAACTGATTCATATATGAATCTTTGTGATTCATACAAATTCATATATGAATCAATTAATTGGTTCATATATGAATCACAAAGGTTCATATATGAATCTGTTAGTTAGTTCAACTGATTCATATATGAATTACAAAGGTTCATATATGAATCAGTTAAAAGAGTTCAGATGTGAATTGCACTGGTTCATATATGAACATATAGTTCATATGTGAATTATACAGGTTCATATATGAACACAGCCCATGTATTTTGTAAAAATTACGAAAGTGTCCTTCTATTTTTGGAAGAGCCGCAACTTTTGACTAGTCAAATCCGATCTTGACCGTGTGAATGGCTAGGATTACTTCTCTATTTCTAATATATTTACCATTTCTCAAATGAACCTAAGACTATATATATATATATATATATATATATATATATATAGGGATGTTCAAATGCAACCCTTTTTAATGGTGCAACCTCATGCAACCCACCTATCTACCACTCATTTTGTTTTCACCTTTTTAATTAAAAAAGGTGAAAATAAAATGAGTGATAGATAGGTGGGTTGAATGGGTTGCACCATTAAAAAGGTTGCACAATAACTCACCTCTCTCTCTCTCTATATATATATATATGTGCAAGTTCAAATAGGCTTAGACATCACATTTAATGAATGATCCTATTTAAATCTCATAAACTTGTCAGTGTTTTTCATGTAAACATATATAAATGTTCAATATTTTACATTTTAAAATATGTCGCGTTTAAACGTCCATAACTGTTGCGACGGAGATCCCTTTTAAGCCCATGTCCAGTCAAAACGAACCTTAGGACTAGGAGCACGCCATGTCATGGTCTTATTCTGGCAATACACCATTACTTGAGTGGGTTTCGAGAAACTACAGGATGTACGTTCGTTCGGTTTGGCCAATGCGTGACTTCGGCAATATCCTGAACGAGAGCGGGTTTATTTCAAGTTATTTCATGTGAAAAACTTATAATTTACATTTTAGATGGATCATGTATAGTTTGGTGGAAATCCGACGGGGTTGGTCCGGACGACAAAACACAAAGGGTACCCCTTTGCTGAATCGACCAAAAATGGGTGTCGCGCTTAAACGTCTATAACTTTTGAAACGTGGTTCCATTTTACGTCCATGACCCATTAAAACGAATCTTAGAATGAGGAACACGCCATGGCATGTTCACATTCTGGAAATACACCATGATTTGAATGGGTTTTGATAAACTGTATGATGTACGTTCGTTCGGTTTGGCCAATGCGTGACTTCGACAATATCATGCACGAGAGCGGGTTTATTTCAAGTTATTTCTTGTGAAAACCTTATAATTTACATTGTAGATAGACTATATACTGTTTGGTGGAAATCCGACGAGGTTAGTCCGCACGAGAAAACACAAGGGGTACCTCATTTGCTGAATCGGCCAAAAATGGGTTTCGCGCTTAAACGTCCATGACTTTTGTTACGGGGATCCATTTTAAGCCCATAACCCATCTAAACGAACCTTAGAACGAGGATCATGCCATGGAATTGTCTTTTTCTATCAATACACCATGATTTGAATGGGTTTCGATAAACTTCATGATGTACGTTCGTTTGGTTTGGCCAATGCGTGGCTTTGGCAATATCCTGCACGAGAGCGGGTTTATTTCAAGTTATTTCTTGTGAAAACCTTATAATTTACGTTTTATATGGACCATGTCCAGTTTGGTGGAAATCTGATGAGGTCGGTCCGGAAGAGAAAACACAAAGGGTACCTCTTTGCTCAATCGGCCAAAAATGGTATCGTGCTTAAACGTCCATAACTTTTGCTACGGGGATCCGTTTTAAGCCTATGACCCGTCAAAAAGAACCTTAGAACGAGGAGAAATCCATGACATGGTCTATTTCTGGCAATACACCATGATTTGAGTGGGTTTCATTAAACTACATGATGTACGTTCCTTCGGTTTGGCCAATGCGTGACTTTGGCAATATCCTTCACGAGAGCGGGTTTATTTCAAGTTATTTATTGTGAAAAACTTATAATTTACATTGTATATGGACCATGTACAGTTTTGTGGAATACCAAAGAGGTTGGTCCGGACGAGAAACACAAAGGGTACCCCCTTTGCTGAATCGACCAAAAATGGGTGTCACACTTAAACATCCATAACTTTTGCTACGGGGATCCATTTTAAGCCCATGACCCGTCAAAACGAACCTTAGAACGAGGAGAAAGCCATGGAATGGTCTATTTCTAGCAATACACCATAATTTGAGTGGGTTTTGATAAGCTGCATGATGTACGTTTCTTCGGTTTGGCCAATGCATGGCTTCGACAATATCCTGCAGGAGAGCGGGTTTATTTCAAGTTATTTCTTGTGAAAACCTTATAATTTACATTGTATATGGACCATGTACAATTTGGTAGAAATCCAATGAGGTTGGTCCGGATGAGAAAACACAAAGGGTACCCCCTTTGTTGAATCGGCCAAAAATGGGTGTCGCACTTGAACGTCCATAACTTTTGCTACGGGGATCCATTTTAAGTCCATGACCCATCAAAACGAACCTTAGAACGAGGAGAAAGCATTGGAATGGTCTCTTTCTGTCAATACATCATAATTTGAGTAGGTTTCGATAAACTACATGATGTACGTTCCTTCGGTTTGGCCAATGCGTGGCTTCGGCAATATCCTGCACGAGAGCGGGTTTATTTCAAGTTATTTATTGTGAAAAACTTATAGTTTACATCGTAGATGGACCACGTACATTTTGGTGGAAATCCGACGTGGTCGTTCCGGACGAGAAAACACAAATGGTACCCCCCTTTGCTGAATCGGCTAAAAATGGGTTTCACGCTTAAATGTCCATAACTTTTGCTACGGGGATCCGTTTTAAACCCATGACCCGTCAAAACAAACCTTAGAACGAGGATCAAGTCACAACATGGTCTCATTATGGCAATACACTATGATTTGAGTGGGTTTCGATAAACTGTATGATGTACGTTCGTTCGGTTTGGCCAATGCATGGCTTCGGCAGTATCCTGCACGAGAGCGGGTTTATTTCAAGTTATTTCTTGTGAAAAACTTATAATTTACATTGTAGATGGACCATGTATAGTTTGGTGTAAATCCTACGGGGTCAGTCTAAACGAGAAATCACAAAGGATGCCCCCTTTGCTGAATCGACCAAAAATGGGCGTCGCGTTTAAACGTCCATAACTTTTGCAACAGGGATCCGTTTCAAGACCATGAACCGTCAAAATGATTATTAGATCGAGGAGAATGCCATGACATGGTCTTTATCAGGCAATAAACCATGATTTGAGTGGGTTTCTATAAACTGGATGATGTACGTTCGTTCGCTTTGGCCAATGCGTGGCTTCGACAATATCCTGCACGAGAGTGGGTTTATTTCAAGTTATTTATTGTGAAAACCTTATAATTTTCTATTGTAGATGGACCATGTACAGTTTGGTGGAATTCCGACAAGGTCGGTCCGGACGAGAAAACACAAAGGGTACCCCCTTTGCTGAATCGGCAAAAAATGGGTGACGCGCTGAAACATCCATAACTATTGCCAATGGTATCCGTTTTAAACCCATAACCCATAAAAACGAACCTAAGAACGAGGAACACGCCATGACATGGTTTTTTTCTGGCAATACACCATGATTTGAATAGGTTTCGATAAACTTCATGATGTACGTTCGTTCGGTTTGGCCAATGCGTGACTTCGGAAATATCCGGAACAAGAACGGGTTTATTTCAAGTTATTTCTTGTGAAAACCTTATAATTTACATTGTAGATGGACCATGTACAGTTTGGTGGAAATCCGACGAGGTCGGTCTGAATGAGAAAACACAAATGGTACCCCCTTTGCTGAATCCGACAAAAATGGGTGTCGCGCTTATAAGTCCATAACTATTGCTACAAGGATCCGTTTTAAGCCCATGAACCATCAAAATGAACCTTAGAACGAAAAGCACGTCATGGCATGGTCGCTTTCTGGCAATACACCATGATTTGAGTGGGTTTCGATAAACTGCATGATGTACGTTCGTTTGGTTTGGCCAATGCATGGCTTCGGCAATATCCTTCACGAGAGTGGGTTTATTTCATGTTATTTCTTATGAAAATCTTATAATTTATATTGTAGATGGACCATGTACAGTTTAGTGGAAATCCGATGAGGTCGGTCCGGACGAGAAAACACAAAGGGTACGTCCTTTGCTGAATCGACCAAAAATGGGTGTCGCGCTTAAGCGTCCATAACTTTTGCTACGGGAACCGTTTTAAGCCCATGACCCATAAAAACGATCATTAGAACGAGTAGCATGCCATGGCATGGTCTCTTTCTGGAAATATACAATGATTTGAGAGGGTTACGATAACTGCATGATGTACGTTCGTTCGGTTTGGCCAATGCGTGGCTTCAGCAATATCCTACACGAGAGCGGGTTTATTTCAAGTTATTTCTTGTGAAAACCTTATAATTTACATTGTAGATGGACCATGTACAGTTTGGTGAAAATCCGACAAGGTCGGTCCGGACGAGAAAACACAAACGGTACCCCATTTGTTGAATCGGCCAAAAATGGGTGACGCGCTGAAACGTCCATAACTATTGCCACGGGTATCCGTTTTAAACCCATGACCCATAAAAACGAACCTAAGAACGAGGATCATGCCATGGCAAGGTCTTTTTCTGGCAATACACCATGATTTTAATAGGTTTTGATAAACTTCATGATGTACGTTCGTTCGGTTTGGCCAATGCGTGACTTCGGAAATATCCGGCACGAGAACGGGTTTATTTCAAGTTATTTCTTGTGAAAACCTTGTAATTTACATTGTAGATGGACCATGTACAGTTTGGTGGAAATCCGACGAGGTGGGTCCGAATGAGAAAACACAAAGGGTACCCCCTTTGCTGAATCCGGAAAAAATGGGTGTCTCGCTTATACGTCCATAACCATTGCTACATGGATCCATTTTAAGCCCATGACCTATCAAAATGAACCTTAGAACGAAGAGCACGTCATGGCATGGTCGCTTTCCGGACCGACCTCGTCGGATTTCCACCAAAATGTACATGGTCCATCTACAATTTAAATTATAAGGTTTTTACAAAAAATAACTTGAAATAAACCCGCTCTTGTGCAAGATATTGCCAAAGTCACGCATTGGCCAAACCGAAGGAACATACATCATGTAGTTTATCGAAACTCACTCAAATCATGGTGTATTAACCGAGAGAGACCATGACATGGCGTGCTCCTCATTCTAAGGTTCATTTAGATGGGTCATGGGCTTAAAACGGATCCCCGTAGCAAATGTTATGGACGTTTAAGCGCGTCACCCATTTTTGGCCGATTCAGCAAAGGGGGTTCCCTTTGTGTTTTCTCGTCCGGACCGACCTCGTCGGATTTCCACCAAACTGTATATGGTCCATCTACAATGTAAGTTATTAGATTTTCATAAGAAATAACTTGAAATAAACTCGCTCTCGTGCAGAATATTGCCAAAGCCACACATTGGCCAAACTGAACGAACATAAATCAAGTTGTTTATCGAAACCCATTCAAATCATGGTGTATTGCCAGAAAGAGACCATGCCATGGCATGCTCCTCATTTTAAAGTTTGTTTTGATGTGTCATGGGCTTAAAACGGATCCCCGTAGAAAAAGTTATGGAAGATTAAGTACGACACTTATTTTTGGCCGATTCAGCAAATGGGGTACCCTTTGTGTTTTCTCGTCCGGACCGACCTCGTCGGATTTCCACCAAACTGTACATGGTCCATATACAATGTAAATTATAAGGTTTTCACAAAAAATAACTTGAAATAAACCGGCTCTCGTGCAGGATATTGCCGAATCCATGCATCGGCCAAACCGAACGAACGTACATCTTGAAGTTTATCGAAACCCATTCAAATCATGGTGTATTGAGATAAAGAGACCATGCCATGGAGTGCTCCTCGTTCTAAGGTTCGTTTTGATGGGTCAGGGCTTAAAATGGATCCCCGTAGCAAATGTAATAGACCCTTTGTGTTTTCTCGTCCGGACCGACCTCGTCGGATTTCCACCAAACTGTACATGGTCCATATACAATGTAAATTATAAGGTTTTCACAAGAAATAACTTGAAATAAACCCGCTTTCGTGCAGGATATTGTCGAAGCCACGCATGAGCCAAACCGAATGAACGTAAATCATGCAGTTTATCGAAACCCATTCAAATCATGGTGTATTGCCAGAAAGAGACCATGCCATGGCACATGCTTCTCATTCTAAGGTTCTTTTTGATGTGTCATGGGATTAAAACGGATCCCCGTAGCAAAAGTTATATACGTTTAAGCGCGACACCTATTTTTGGTCGATTCAGCAAAGGGAGTACCCTTTGTGCTTTCTCGTCCGGACAGACCTTGTCGGATTTCCACCAAACTGTACATGGTCCATATACAATGTAAATTATAAGGTTTTCACAAGAAATATCTTGAAATAAACCCGCTCTCGTGCAAGATATTGTCGAAGCCACACTTTGGCCAAACCAAAAAACATACATCATGCAGTTTATCGAAACCCTCACTAATCATGGTCTATTAACAAAAGTGACCATGCCATTGCGTGCTAATCAATCTAAGGTTCTTTTTAACGGGTCATGGGTTTAAAACGGATCCCCATAGCAAAAGTTATGGACGTTTAAGTACGAAACCCATTTTTTGTCGATTCAGCAAAGGGGGTACCCTTTCTGTTTTCTAGTCCGGACCAACCTCGTAGGATTTCCACAAAAATGTACATGGTCCATCTACAATGTAAATTATAAGGTTTTCACAACAAATAACTTGAAATAAACCCGGTCTCGTGTAGGATATTGCCGAAGCCACGCACTGGCCAAACGAACGAACGTACATCATGCAGTTTATAGAAACCCACTCAAATCATGGTATATTACCAGAAAACGACCATGCCATGGCGTTCTCCTCTTTCTAAGGTTCGTTTTTACGGGTCATGGGTTTAAAATGGATCCTCGTAGCAAAAGTTATTGACGTTTAAGCGAGAAACCCATTTTTGGCCGATTCAGCAAAGGTGGTACCCTTTGTGTTTTCTCGTCCAGACCGACCTCGTCGGATTTCCACCAAACTATACATGGTCCATATACATTGTAATTTATAACCTTTTAACAAGAAATAACTTGAAATAAACCCGCTCTCGTGCAGGATATTGCCGAAGCCACGCATTGGCCAAACCGAAGGAACGTACATCATGCAGTTTATCGAAACCCACTCAAATCATGGTATACTGCCAGAAAAAGACCATTCCATAGCTTTCTTCTCGTTCTAAGGTTCGTTTGGATGGGTAATGGGCTTAAAACGGATCCTTGTAGCAAAAGTTGTGAACGTTTAAGCGTGACACCCATTTTTGGCCGATTCAGCAAAGGGGTACCCTTTGTGTTTTCTCGCCCGGACTGTACATGGTCCATCTAAAATGTAAATTATAAGGTTTTCACAAGAAATAACTTGAAATAAACCCGCTCTCGTGCAGGATATTGCCGAAGCCATGTAGTGGCCAAACCGAACGAACGTACATCATGAAGTTTATAGAAACCCATTCAAATCACGGTGTATTGCAAGAAAGAGACCATGCCTTGGAGTTCTCCTCGTTCTAAGGTTTGTTTTGATGGGTCATGGGTTGAAAACGGATCCCCGTAGCAAAAGTTATTGATGTTTAAGTGTGTCACCAATTTTTGGCTGATTCAACAAAGAGGGTAGCCTTTGTGTTTTCTCTTCCGGACAAACCTCGTCGGATTTCCACAAAAATGTACATGGTCCATCTACAATGTAAATTATATTGTTTTCACAAGAAATAACTTGAAATAAACCCGGTCTTGCACAGGATGTTGCCGAAGCCACGCACTGGCCAAACCGAACGAACGTACAACATGCAGTTTATAGAAACCCACTCAAATCATGGTATATTACCAGAAAACGACTATGCCATGGCGTGCTCTTCGTTATAAGGTTCTTTTTTACGGGTCATGGGTTTAAAATGGATCCTCATAGTAAAATTTATTGACGTTTAAGCGAGAAACCCATTTTTAGTCGATTCAGCAAAGGTGGTACCTTTTGTGTTTTCTCGTCCGGACCGACCTCGTCGGATTTCCACCAAACTTTACATGGTCCATCTACATTGTAAATTATAAAGTTTTAACAAGAAATAACTTGAAATAAACCCGCTCTCGTGTAGGATATTTCCGAAGCCACGTATTGGCCAAACCGAAAGAACGTACATCATGCAGTTTATTGAAACCCACTCAAATCATGGTATACTGTCAGAAAGAGACCATGCCATGGATTTCTTCTCGTTGTAAGGTTTGTTTTGATGGGTAATGGGTTTAAAACGGATCCCCGTAGCAAAAATTATTGACGTTTAAGCGTGACACCCATTTTTGGCCGATTCAGAAAGGGGGTACCCTTTGTGTTTTCTCGTCCGGACCGACCTCGTTGGATTTCCACCAAACTGTACCTGGTCCATCTACAATGTAAATTATAAGGTTTTCACAAGAAATAACTTGAAATAATCCCTCTCTCGTGCAGGATATTGCCGAAGCCATGCATTAGCCAAACCGAACGAACGTACATCATGAAGTTTATCGAAACCCATTCAAATCATGGTGTATTGCAAGAAAGAGACCATGCCATGGCGTGATCCTCGTTCTAAGGTTCGTTTTGATGGGTCATGGGTGACGCGCTTAAACGTCCATAACATTTGCTACGGGGATTCGTTTTAAGCCCATGACCCGTCAAAATGAACCTTAGAATGAGAGGAACATACATCATGTAGTTTATCGAAGGATACATGGCGTGATTCTCGTTCTAAGGTTCATTTTGACGGGTCATGGGCTTAAAACGAATCCCCGTAGCAAATGTTATGGACGTTTAAGCGCGTCACCCATGACACATCAAAACGAACCTTAGAATGAGGGGCATGCTCCATGGTATGGTCTCTTTCTGGAAATACACCATGATTTGAATGGGTTTCGATAAACTGCATGATTTACGTTCATTCGGTTTGGCCAATGCATGGCTTCAACAATATCCTGCACGAGAGCGAGTTTATTTCAAGTTATTTCTTGTGAAAACCTTATAATTTACAATGTATATAGACCATGTACAGTTTGGTGGAAATCCGACGAGGTCGGTCCGGACGAGAAAACACAAAGGCTACCTTCTTTGCTGAATCGGCCAAAAATGGGTGACGCACTTAAAGGTCAATTACATTAGCTACGGGGATTCTTTTTAAGCCCATGACCCATCAAACCGAACCTTAGAATGAGGAGAACTCCATGGCATGTTCTCTTTCTCGCAATACACCATGACTTGAGTAGGTTTCGATAAACTACATGATGGGTTTCACGTTTAAACGCCCATAAGTTTTGCTATAGGGATCCATTTTAAACCCATGACCCATCAAAACGAATCTTAGAACGAGGAACACGCCATGGCATGGTCGCTTTCTGTTAATACACCATTATTTGAGTGGGTTTTGATAAACTGCATGATGTACGTTCTTTCGGTTTAGCCAATGCGCGACTTCGACAATATCCTTCATGAGAGCGGGTTTATTTCAAGATATTTCTTGTGAAAACATTATAATTTGCTAGACCAGGTACAGTTTGGTGGAAATCTGACGAGGTCGGTCCGGACAAGAAAACACGAAGGGTACCCCCTTTCCTGAATCGGCCAAAAATGGGTGTCGTGCTTAAACGTCCATAACTTTTGCTACGGGGATCGGTTTTAAGCCCATGACACATCAAAATAATACTTATAATGAGTATAACTCCATGGAATGGTTTCTTTCTATCAATACATCATGATTTGAATGAGTTTCGATAAACTGCATGATTTACGTTCGTTCGGTTTGGCTAAAGCGTGGCTTCGACAATATCCTGCACGGGAGCGGGTTTATTTCAAGTTATTTCTTTTGAAAACCTTATAAGGTACATTGTAGATGGACCATGTATAGTTTAGTGTAAATCTGACAAGGTCGGTCAGGACGAGAAAACACAAAGGGTACCGCCTTTGCTGAATCGGCCAAAAATGGGTGACACGCTTAAATGTCCATAACTTTTGCTATGGGGATTTGCTTTAAACCCGTGACCCGTCAAAATGTACCTTAGAACGAGGATCACGCCATGTCATGGTCTCTATCTGTCAATACACCATGATTTGAGTGGGTTTCGATAGACTACATGATGTACGTTCCTACGGTTTGGCCAATGCGTGGCTTCGACAATATCCTGCATCAGAGCAGGTTTATTTAAAGTTATTTCTTGTGAAAACCTTATTATTTACATTGTAGATGGACCATGTACAGTTTGATGGAAATCCGTCGTGGTCGGTCCGGACGAGAAAACACAAAGGGTACCCCATTTGTTGAATCGACCAAAAATGGGTTTCGCGCTTAAACGTTCATAAATTTTGCTACGAGGATCCATTTTAAACTTATGACACGTCAAAACAAACCTTAGAACGGGGAGAAATCCAAGGAATGGTCACTTTCTAGCAATACACCATGATTTGAGTGGGTTTCGATAAACTTCATGATGTACGTTCGTTTGGTTTAGCCAATGCGTGGCTTCAGAAATATCCACGAGAGTAGATTTATTTCAAGTTATTTCTTGTTAAAACCTTATATTTTACATTGTAGATGGACCATGTATAGTTTTGTGGAAATCCGACGAGGTCGGTCCAAACGAGAAAACAGAAAGGGTACCCCCTTGCAAAATCGGCCAAAAATGTGTGCCGCGCTTAAACGTCCATAACTTTTGCTACGAAGATCCGTTTTAAACCCAAGACCCGTCAAAAACAACCTTAGAACGAGGAGAGTGCCATGGCATGGTCTCTTTCTGTTAATACACCATGAATTGAGGTGGTTTTGATAAACTGCATGATGTACATTCTTTCGGTTTGGCCAATGCGTGGCTTCAACAATATCCTGCACGAGAGTTGGTTTATTTCAAGTTTTTTTTTTGTTGTGAAAACCTTATAATTTACATTGTAGATGGACCATGTATAGTTTGGTGGAAATCCGACGAGGTCGGTCTAGACGAGATAATACAAAAGGTACCCCCTTTGCTGAATCGGGCAAAAATGAGTGTCGCACTTAAATGTCGATAACGATAGCTACTGGGATCCGTTTTAAGACCATGACCCATAAAAATGAACCTTAGAATGAATAGCACGCTATGGCATGGTCTCTTTCTGGCAATACACCATTATTTGAGGGGGTTTCGATAAACTGCATGACGTACGTTCGGTTTCGCCAATGCGTGGCTTCGGCAATATCCTGCACGAGGGCGGGTTTATTTCAAGTTATTTCTTGTGAAGTACTAATAATTTACACTGTAGATGGACCATGTACAGTTTGGTGGAAATCCAAAGAGGTTGGTCTGGACGAGAAAACACAAAGGGTACACCCTTTGTTGAATCGGCCAAAAATGGGTTTCACGCTTAAACGTCCATTACTTTTGCTACGAGGATCCGTTTTAAGCCCATGACCCTTCAAAATGAACCTTTAAACGAAGAGCACGCCATGACATGGTCTCTCTCTGGCAATACACCATGATTTGAGTGGGTTTCGATAAACTGCATGATGTGCGTTCGTTCGGCTTGGCCAATGCGTGGCTTCGGCAATATCCTGCACGAGAGCGGGTTATTTCAAGTTATTTCTTGTGAAGTACTAATAATTTACATTGTAGATGGACCATGTATAGTTTGGTGGAAATCCGACGAGGTCGGTCCGGACGAGAAAACAGAAAGGGTACTCATTTGTTGAATAGACCAAAATTGGGTTTCACGATTAAACGTCCATTACTTTTGCTATGGGGATCCATTTTAAGCCCACGACCCTTCAAAATGAACCTTAGAACGAAGAGCACGCCATGACATGGTCTCACTCTGGCAATACACCATGATTTGAGTGGGTTTCGATAAACTGCATGATATACGTTTCTTCGGTTTGGCCAATGCATGGCTTCGGCAATATCCTGCACGAGAGCGGGTTTATTTTCAAGTTAGTTCTTGTGAAATACTTATAATCTACATTGTAGAAGGACCATGTACAGTTTGGTGGAAATACGACGAGGTTGGTCCATACTAGAAAACAGAAAGTGTACCCTCTTTGTTGAATCGACTAAAAATTATTTTCGCATTTAAACGTCCATAAGTTTTCCAACGGGGATCCGTTTTAAACCCATGACCCATAAAAGAGAACCTTATAACTAGGAGCACGCCATGACATGGTCGCTTTCTGTTAATACACCATTATTTGAGTGGGTTTTGATAAACTGCATGATGTACATTCTTTCGGTTTGGCCAATGCGCGACTTCGACAATATCCTGCATGAGTGCGGGTTTATTTCAAGATATTTCTTGTGAAAACCTTATAATTTACATTTTAGATGGAGTTTGGTGGAAATCTGACGAGGTCGGTCCGGACGAGAAAACACGAAGGTTACCCCCTTTCCAGAATCGGCCAAAAATGGGTGTCGTGCTTAAACGTCCATAACTTTTGCTACGAAGATCGGTTTTAAGCCCATGGCACATCAAAAAGAACCTTAGAATGAGTAGAGATCCATGGCATGGTCTCTTTCTAGCAATACACCATGATTTGAATGGGTTTCGATAAACTGCATGATTTATGTTCGTTCGGTTTGGCCAATGCGTGGGTTCGACAATATCCTGCACGAGAGCGGGTTTATTTCAAGTTATTTCTAGTGAAAACCTTATAATTTAAATTATAGATGTACCGTGTACAGTTTGGTGGAAATCCGACAAGGTTGGTCCGAACAAGAAAACAGAAAGGGCACTCCCTTTCCTGAATCGGCAAAAATGGGTGACACGCTTAAACCTCTATAACTCTTGCTATGGAGATCCGTTTTAAGACCAAGACCTGTCAAAATGAATCTTAGAATGAAAAGAACACCATGGCATGGTCGCTTTCTGGCAATACACCATGATTTGAGTGGTTTCTATAAATTGCATGATGTACGTTCGTTCGGTTTGGCCAATGCGTGGCTTCGGAAATATCCTGCATGAGAGCGAGTTTATTTCAAGTTATTTCTTGTGAAAACCTTATAATTTACATTGTAGATGGACCATGTAAGGTTTGGTGGAAATCCGACGAGGTCGGTCCGGATAAGAATACAGAAAGGGGTACCACCTTTGCTGAATCGGCCAAAAATGAGTTTCGCGCTTAAACGTCCATAACTTTTTCTACGGGGATCCGTTTTAAACCCATGACCTGTCAAAAAGAACCTTTAAACGAGGAGCACGCCATGGCATGGTCGTTTTATGGTAATACACCATGCTTTGAGTGGGTTTCGAAAAACTGCATGATGTACGTTCGTTCGGTTTGGCTAATACGTGGTTTCGGAAATATTCTTCACGAGGGCGGGTTTATTTCAAGTTATATCTTGTGAAATCCTTATAATTTACATTATAAATGGACCATGTACATTTTGGTGATAATCCGACGAGGTTGGTCCGAACGAGAAAACACAAAGGGTACCCCCTTTGCTTAATCGGCCAAAAATGGGTTTCGCGCTTAAACGTCCATAATATTTGCTACGGGGATCCGTTTTAAACTCATGACCCGTCAAAACAAACCTTAGAACAAAGAGAACTCCATGTAATGGTATCTTTATGTTAATACACCATGAATTTAGTGGGTTTCGATAAACTGCATGATGTACGTTCTTTCGGTTTGGCCAATGCGTGGCCTCGACAATATCCTTCACGAGAGTGGTTTTATTTCAAGATACTTCTTATGAAAACCTTATAACTTACATTGAATATGGACCATGTACAGTTTGGTGAAAATCCGATGTGGTTAGTCCGGACGAGAAAACAGAAAGGGTACCCCTTTGCTGAATCGGCCAGAAATGGGTATCACGCTAAAACGTCCATAACTTTTGTTATGAAATGATCCATAAAAATGAACCTTAGAATGAGCTTCATGCCATGGCATGGTCTTTTTCTGGCAATACACCATGATTTGAATGGGTTTCGATAAACATCATGATGTACGTTCGTTCGGTTTGGCCAATGCATGGCTTTGGCAATATCCTGCACAAGAGCGAGTTTATTTCAAGTTACTTCATGTGAAAACCTTATAATTTACATTGTAGATTGACCATGTACAGTTTGGTAGAAATACGACGAGGTCGGTCCGGACGAGAAAACACAAAGGGTACCCCCTTTGTTGAATCGACCAAAAATTGGTGTCGCGCTTAAACGTCCATAAATTTTGCTACGGGGATCCGTTTTAAGCCCATGGACCGTCAAAATGAACCTTAGAACGAGAAGAAACCCATGGCATGGTCTCTTTTGGGTAATACACCATGATTTTAGTGGGTTTTGATGAACGACATGATGTACGTTTCTTCGGTTTGGCGAATGCGTGGCTTCAGCAATATCTTGCACGAGAGTGGGTTTATTTTAAGTTATTTGTTGTGAAAACCTTATAAATTACATTGTAGAAAGACCATGTACAGTTTGTTGGAAATCCGACGAGGTCGGTCCGGACGAGAAAACACAAAGGGTACTACTCCCTTTGCTGAATCGGGCTAAAATGGGTGTCGCGCTTAAACGTCCATAAATTTGCTACTAGTATCCGTTTTAAGCCCATGACCCGTCACAATGAACCTTAGAACGAAGAGCACACCATGGCATGGTCTCTTTCTGGAAATACACCTTGATTTGAGTGGGTTTCGATAAACTGCATGATGTACGTTCGTTCGGTTTGGCCAATGCGTGGCTTCAACAATATGCTGTAAGAGAGCAGGTTTATTTTAAGTTATTTCTTGTGAAAACCTTATAATTTATATGGTAGATGGACCATGTACAGTTTGGTGAAAATTCGACGTGGTTAGTCCGGTTGAGAAAACACAAAGGGTACCCCTTTGCTGAATTGGCCAGAAATGGGTATCACGCTAAAACGTCCATAACTTTTGTTACGAGGATCCGTTTTAAGACCATGACCCATCAAAACGAACCATAGAATGAGGAGCATGCCATGGCATGGTCTTTTTCTAGCAATACACCATGATTTGAATGGGTTTCGATAAACTTCATGATGTAGGTTCGTTCCGTTTGGCCAATGCGTGGCTTCGGCAATATCCTGCACGAGAGCGAGTTTATTTCATTTGAAAACCTTATAATTTACATTGTAGATGGACCATGTACAGTTTGGTAGAAATCCGACGAGGTCCGTCCGGACGAAAAAACACAAAGGGTACCCTCGTTGCTGAATCGACCAAAAATGGGTGTCGCGTTTAAACGTCCGTAACGTTTGCTACGGGATCCGTTTTAAGCCCATGACCCATAAAAACAAACCTTAGAATGAGAAGAAATCCTTGGCATGATCTTTTTTTGGTAATACACCATGATTTGAGTGGTTTTTGATGAACCTCAAGATGTACGTTCCTTCGGTTTGGCTAATGCGTGGTTTCGGCAATATCCTGCACGAGAGCGGGTTTATTTCAAATTATTTCTTGTGAAAACCTTATAAATTACATTGTAGAAGGACCATGTACAGTTTGCTGGAAGTCCAACGAGGTCGGTCCGGACGAGAAAACACAAAGGGTACTCCCTTTGCTGAATCGGGCAAAAATGGGTGTCGCTCTTAAACATCCATAACTTTTGCTACTGGGATCCGTTATAAGCCCATGACTCATCACAATGAACCTTAGAAAAAAGAGCACGCCATGGAATGGTCGCTTTCTGGCAATACACCATGATTTGAGTGGGTTTTGATTAACTGCATGATGTATGTTCGTTTGGTTTGGTCAATGCGTGGCTTCGGCAATATCCTGCAAGAGAGCAGGTTTATTTCAAGTTATTTCTTGTGAAAACCGTATAATTTATATTGTAGATGGACCATGTACATTTTGGTGAAAATCCAACGTGGTCAGTCCGGACGAGAAAACACAAAGGGTATCCCTTTGCTGAATCGTCCAGAAATGGGTATCACGCTAAAACGTCCATAACTTTTGTTACGGGGATCCGTTTTAAGGCCATGACCCATCAAAACGAACCTTAGAACGAGGAGCTTGCCATGGAATGGTCTTTTTCTGGCCATATACCATGATTTGAATGGGTTTCGATAAACTTCATGATGTAGGTTCGTTCCGTTTGGCCAATGCGTGGCATCGGCAATATCCTGCACAAGAGCGATTTTATTTCAATTTATTTCTTGTGAAAGCCTTATAATTTACATTGTATATGGACCATGTACATTTTGCTGGAAATCCGACGAGGTCAGTCCGGACGAGAAAACACAAAGGGTTCCCCCTTTCTTGAATTGGATAAAAATGGGTGTCGCGCTTAAACGTCCATAACTTTTGCTACGGGGATCCATTTTAAGCCCATGAACCGTCAAAACGAACTTTAGACGAGAAGAAATCCAAGGCATGGTCTCTTTTTGAAATACACCATGATTTGAGTGGGTTTCGATAAACTGCATGATGTACGTTCGTTCGGTTTGGCCAATTTGTGGCTTTGACAATATCCTTCACGGGAGTGGGTTTATTTCAAGTTATTTCTTGTGTAAACCGTATAATTTACATTGTAGATGGACCATGTACAGTTTGGTGTAAATCCGACGATGTCGGTCCGGACGAGAAAACACAAAGGATACCCCCTTTGCTGAATCGGCCAATAATGGGTGTCGCGCTTAAACGTCCATAACTTTTGCTACGGGGATCCATTTTAAGCATATTACCCGTTAAAACAAACCTTAGAACGAGAAGAAAATCCATGGCATGGTCGATTTTTGGAAATCACCATGATTTGAGTGGGTTTCGATAAACTGCATGATGTACGTTCGTTCGGTTTGGCAAAAGCGTGGCTTCGGCAATATCCTGCATGAGAGCGAGTTTATTTCAAGTTATTTCTTGTGAAAACCTTATAATTTACATTGTAGATGGACCATGTAAGGTTTGGTGGAAATCCGACGAGGTCGGTCCGGATAAGAATACAGAAAGGGGTACCACCTTTGCTGAATCGGCCAAAAATGAGTTTCGCGCTTAAACGTCCATAACTTTTTCTACGGGGATCCGTTTTAAACCCATGACCTGTCAAAAGAACCTTTGAACGAGGAGCACGCCATGGCATGGTCTTTTTATGGTAATACACCATGCTTTGAGTGGGTTTCGAAAAACTGCATGATGTACGTTCGTTCGGTTTGGCCAATACGTGGTTTCGGAAATATCCTTCACGAGGGCGGGTTTATTTCAAGTTATATCTTGTGAAATCCTTATAATTTACATTATAAATGGACCATGTACATTTTGGTGATAATCCGACGAGGTTGGTCCGAACGAGAAAACACAAAGGGTACCCCCTTTGCTTAATCGGCCAAAAATGGGTTTCGCGCTTAAACGTCCATAATATTTGCTACGGGGATCCGTTTTAAACTCATGACCCGTCAAAACAAACCTTAGAACAAAGAGAACTCCATGTAATGGTATCTTTATGTTAATACACCATGAATTTAGTGGGTTTCGATAAACTGCATGATGTACGTTCTTTCGGTTTGGCCAATGCGTGGCCTCGACAATATCCTTCACGAGAGTGGTTTTATTTCAAGATACTTCTTATGAAAACCTTATAACTTACATTGAATATGGACCATGTACAGTTTGGTGGAAATCCGGCGAGGTCGGTTTGGACGAGAAAACACATAGTGTACCTCCTTTGCTAAATCGGCAAAACATAGGTGTCGCGTTTCAACAACCATAACTTTTGCTACTGGGGTCCATTTTAAGCCAATAACCCATCACAATTAACCTTAGAACGAAGAGCACGCCATAGCATGGTCGCTTTCTGGAAATACACCATGATTTGAGTGGGTTTCGATAAACTGCATGATGTACGTTCGTTCGGTTTGGCCAATGCGTGATTTCGACAATATCCTGCAAGAGAGCGGGTTTATTTCAAGTTATTTCTTGTGAAAACCTTATAATTTATATTATATATGGACCATGTATATTTTGGTGAAAATCCGACGTGGTTAGTCCGGACGAGAAAACAGAAAGGGTACCCCTTTGCTGAATCGGCCAGAAATGGGTATCACGCTAAAACGTCAATAACTTTTGTTATGAAATGATCCATAAAAATGAACCTTAGAATGAGCTTCATGCCATGGCATGGTCTTTTTCTGGCAATACACCATGATTTGAATGGGTTTCGATAAACATCATGATGTACGTTCGTTCGGTTTGGCCAATGCATGGCTTTGGCAATATCCTGCACAAGAGCGACTTTATTTCAAGTTACTTCATGTGAAAACCTTATAATTTACATTCTAGATGGACCATGTACAGTTTGGTAGAAATACGACGAGGTCGGTCCGGACGAGAAAACACAAAGGGTACCCCCTTTGTTGAATCGACCAAAAATTGGTGTCGCGCTTAAACGTCCATAAATTTTGCTACGGGGATCCGTTTTAAGCCCATGGACCGTCAAAATGAACCTTAGAACGAGAAGAAACCCATGGCATGGTCTCTTTTGGGTAATACACCATGATTTTAGTGGGTTTTGATGAACGACATGATGTACGTTTCTTCGGTTTGGCGAATGCGTGGCTTCAGCAATATCTTGCACGAGAGTGGGTTTATTTTAAGTTATTTGTTGTGAAAACCTTATAAATTACATTGTAGAAAGACCATGTACAGTTTGTTGGAAATCCGACGAGGTCGGTCCGGACGAGAAAACACAAAGGGTACTACTCCCTTTGCTGAATCGGGCTAAAATGGGTGTCGCGCTTAAACGTCCATAAATTTGCTACTAGTATCCGTTTTAAGCCCATGACCCGTCACAATGAACCTTAGAACGAAGAGCACACCATGGCATGGTCTCTTTCTGGAAATACACCTTGATTTGAGTGGGTTTCGATAAACTGCATGATGTACGTTCGTTCGGTTTGGCCAATGCGTGGCTTCAACAATATGCTGTAAGAGAGCAGGTTTATTTTAAGTTATTTCTTGTGAAAACCTTATAATTTATATGGTAGATGGACCATGTACAGTTTGGTGAAAATTCGACGTGGTTAGTCCGGTTGAGAAAACACAAAGGGTACCCCTTTGCTGAATTGGCCAGAAATGGGTATCACGCTAAAACGTCCATAACTTTTGTTACGAGGATCCGTTTTAAGACCATGACCCATCAAAACGAACCATAGAATGAGGAGCATGCCATGGAATGGTCTTTTTCTAGCAATACACCATGATTTGAATGGGTTTCGATAAACTTCATGATGTAGGTTCGTTCCGTTTGGCCAATGCGTGGCTTCGGCAATATCCTGCACGAGAGCGAGTTTATTTCATTTGAAAACCTTATAATTTACATTGTAGATGGACCATGTACAGTTTGGTAGAAATCCGACGAGGTCCGTCCGGACGAAAAAACACAAAGGGTACCCTCGTTGCTGAATCGACCAAAAATGGGTGTCGCGTTTAAACGTCCGTAACGTTTGCTACGGGATCCGTTTTAAGCCCATGACCCATAAAAACAAACCTTAGAATGAGAAGAAATCCTTGGCATGATCTTTTTTTGGTAATACACCATGATTTGAGTGGTTTTTGATGAACCTCAAGATGTACGTTCCTTCGGTTTGGCTAATGCGTGGTTTCGGAAATATCCTGCACGAGAGCGGGTTTATTTCAAATTATTTCTTGTGAAAACCTGATAAATTACATTGTAGAAGGACCATGTACAGTTTGCTGGAAGTCCAACGAGGTCGGTCCGGACGAGAAAACACAAAGGGTACTCCCTTTGCTGAATCGGGCAAAAATGGGTGTCGCTCTTAAACATCCATAACTTTTGCTACTGGGATCCGTTATAAGCCCATGACTCATCACAATGAACCTTAGAAAAAAGAGCACGCCATGGAATGGTCGCTTTCTGGCAATACACCATGATTTGAGTGGGTTTTGATTAACTACATGATGTATGTTCGTTTGGTTTGGTCAATGCGTGGCTTCGGCAATATCCTGCAAGAGAGCAGGTTTATTTCAAGTTATTTCTTGTGAAAACCGTATAATTTATATTGTTGATGGACCATGTACATTTTGGTGAAAATCCAACGTGGTCAGTCCGGACGAGAAAACACAAAGGGTATCCCTTTGCTGAATCGTCCAGAAATGGGTATCACGCTAAAACGTCCATAACTTTTGTTACGGGGATCCGTTTTAAGACCATGACCCATCAAAACGAACCTTAGAACGAGGAGCTTGCCATGGAATGGTCTTTTTCTGGCCATATACCATGATTTGAATGGGTTTCGATAAACTTCATGATGTAGGTTCGTTCCGTTTGGCCAATGCGTGGCATCGGCAATATCCTGCACAAGAGCGGTTTTATTTCAATTTATTTCTTGTGAAAGCCTTATAATTTACATTGTATATGGACCATGTACATTTTGCTGGAAATCCGACGAGGTCAGTCCGGACGAGAAAACACAAAGGGTTCCCCCTTGCTTGAATTGGACAAAAATGGGTGTCGCGCTTAAACGTCCATAACTTTTGCTACGGGGATCCATTTTAAGCCCATGACCCGTCAAAACGAACTTTAGATGAGAAGAAATCCAAGGCATGGTCTCTTTTTGAAATACACCAGGATTTGAGTGGGTTTCGATAAACTGCATGATGTACGTTCGTTCAGTTTGGCCAATGCGTGGCTTTGACAATATCCTTCACGGGAGTGGGTTTATTTCAAGTTATTTCTTGTGTAAACCGTATAATTTACATTGTAGATGGACCATGTACAGTTTGGTGTAAATCCGACGATGTCGGTCCGGACGAGAAAACACAAAGGATACCCCATTTGCTGAATCGGCCAATAATGGGTGTCGCGCTTAAACATCCATAACTTTTGCTACGGGGATCCATTTTAAGCACATGACCCGTTAAAACAAACCTTAGAACGAGAAGAAAATCCATGGCATGGTCGATTTTTGGAAATCACCATGATTTGAGTGGGTTTCGATAAACTGCATGATGTACGTTCGTTCGGTTTGGGAAAAGCGTGGCTTCGGCAATATCCTGCATGAGAGCGAGTTTATTTCAAGTTATTTCTTGTGAAAACCTTATAATTTACATTGTATATGGACCATGTAAGGTTTGGTGGAAATCCGACGAGGTCGGTCCGGATAAGAATACAAAAAGGGGTACCACCTTTGCTGAATCGGCCAAAAATGAGTTTCGCGCTTAAACGTCCATAACTTTTTCTACGGGGATCCGTTTTAAACCCATGACCTGTCAAAAAGAACCTTTGAACGAGGAGCACGCCATGGCATGGTCTTTTTATGGTAATACACCATGCTTTGAGTGGGTTTCGAAAAACTGCATGATGTACGTTCGTTCGGTTTGGCCAATACGTGGTTTCGGAAATATCCTTCACGAGGGCGGGTTTATTTCAAGTTATATCTTGTGAAATCCTTATAATTTACATTATAAATGGACCATGTACATTTTGGTGATAATCCGACGAGGTTGGTCCGAACGAGAAAACACAAAGGGTACCCCCTTTGCTTAATCGGCCAAAAATGGGTTTCGCGCTTAAACGTCCATAATATTTGCTACGGGGATCCGTTTTAAACTCATGACCCGTCAAAACAAACCTTAGAACAAAGAGAACTCCATGTAATGGTATCTTTATGTTAATACACCATGAATTTAGTGGGTTTCGATAAACTGCATAATGTACGTTCTTTCGGTTTGGCCAATGCGTGGCCTCGACAATATCCTTCACGAGAGTGGTTTTATTTCAAGATACTTCTTATGAAAACCTTATAACTTACATTGAATATGGACCATGTACAGTTTGGTGGAAATCCGGCGAGGTCGGTTTGGACGAGAAAACACATAGTGTACCTCCTTTGCTAAATCGGCAAAAAATAGGTGTCGCGTTTCAACAACCATAACTTTTGCTACTGGGATCCATTTTAAGCCAATAACCCATCACAATTAACCTTAGAACGAAGAGCACTCCATAGCATGGTCGCTTTCTGGAAATACACCATGATTTGAGTGGGTTTCGATAAACTGCATGATGTACGTTCGTTCGGTTTGGCCAATGCGTGATTTCGACATATCCTGCAAGAGAGCGGGTTTATTTCAAGTTATTTCTTGTGAAAACCTTATAATTTATATTATATATGGACCATGTATATTTTGGTGAAAATCCGACGTGGTTAGTCCGGACGAGAAAACAGAAAGGGTACCCCTTTGCTGAATCGGCCAGAAATGGGTATCACGCTAAAACGTCCATAACTTTTGTTATGAAATGATCCATAAAAATGAACCTTAGAATGAGCTTCATGCCATGGCATGGTCTTTTTCTGGCAATACACCATGATTTGAATGGGTTTCGATAAACATCATGATGTACGTTCGTTCGGTTTGGCCAATGCATGGCTTTGGCAATATCCTGCACAAGAGCGAGTTTATTTCAAGTTACTTCATGTGAAAACCTTATAATTTACATTGTAGATGGACCATGTACAGTTTGGTAGAAATACGACGAGGTCGGTCCGGACGAGAAAACACAAAGGGTACCCCCTTTGTTGAATCGACCAAAAATTGGTGTCGCGCTTAAACGTCCATAAATTTTGCTACGGGGATCCGTTTTAAGCCCATGGACCATCAAAATGAACCTTAGAACGAGAAGAAACCCATGGCATGGTCTCTTTTGGGTAATACACCATGATTTTAGTGGGTTTTGATGAACGACATGATGTACGTTTCTTCGGTTTGGCGAATGCGTGGCTTCAACAATATCTTGCACGAGAGTGGGTTTATTTTAAGTTATTTGTTGTGAAAACCTTATAAATTACATTGTAGAAAGACCATGTACAGTTTGTTGGAAATCCGACGAGGTCGGTCCGGACGAGAAAACACAAAGGGTACTACTCCCTTTGCTGAATCGGGCTAAAATGGGTGTCGCGCTTAAACGTCCATAAATTTGCTACTAGTATCCGTTTTAAGCCCATGACCCGTCACAATGAACCTTAGAACGAAGAGCACACCATGGCATGGTCTCTTTCTGGAAATACACCTTGATTTGAGTGGGTTTCGATAAACTGCATGATGTACGTTCGTTCGGTTTGGCCAATGCGTGGCTTCAACAATATGCTGTAAGAGAGCAGGTTTATTTTAAGTTATTTCTTGTGAAAACCTTATAATTTATATGGTAGATGGACCATGTACAGTTTGGTGAAAATTCGACGTGGTTAGTCCGGTTGAGAAAACACAAAGGGTACCCCTTTGCTGAATTGGCCAGAAATGGGTATCACGCTAAAACGTCCATAACTTTTGTTACGAGAATCCGTTTTAAGACCATGACCCATCAAAACGAACCATAGAATGAGGAGCATGCCATGGCATGGTCTTTTTCTAGCAATACACCATGATTTGAATGGGTTTCGATAAACTTCATGATGTAGGTTCGTTCCGTTTGGCCAATGCGTGGCTTCGGCAATATCCTGCACGAGAGCGAGTTTATTTCATTTGAAAACCTTATAATTTACATTGTAGATGGACCATGTACAATTTGGTAGAAATCCGACGAGGTCCGTCCGGACGAAAAAACACAAAGGGTACCCTCGTTGCTGAATCGACCAAAAATGGGTGTCGCGTTTAAACGTCCGTAACGTTTGCTACGGGATCCGTTTTAAGCCCATGACCCATAAAAACAAACCTTAGAATGAGAAGAAATCCTTGGCATGATCTTTTTTTGGTAATACACCATGATTTGAGTGGTTTTTGATGAACCTCAAGATGTACGTTCCTTCGGTTTGGCTAATGCGTGGTTTCGGCAATATCCTGCACGAGAGCGGGTTTATTTCAAATTATTTCTTGTGAAAACCTTATAAATTACATTGTAGAAGGACCATGTACAGTTTGCTGGAAGTCCAACGAGGTCGGTCCGGACGAGAAAACACAAAGGGTACTCCCTTTGCTGAATCGGGCAAAAATGGGTGTCGCTCTTAAACATCCATAACTTTTGCTACTGGGATCCGTTATAAGCCCATGACTCATCACAATGAACCTTAGAAAAAAGAGCACGCCATGGAATGGTCGCTTTCTGGCAATACACCATGATTTGAGTGGGTTTTGATTAACTGCATGATGTATGTTCGTTTGGTTTGGTCAATGCGTGGCTTCGGCAATATCCTGCAAGAGAGCAGGTTTATTTCAAGTTATTTCTTGTGAAAACCGTATAATTTATATTGTTGATGGACCATGTACATTTTGGTGAAAATCCAACGTGGTCAGTCCGGACGAGAAAACACAAAGGGTATCCCTTTGCTGAATCGTCTAGAAATGGGTATCACGCTAAAACGTCCATAACTTTTGTTACGGGGATCCGTTTTAAGACCATGACCCATCAAAACGAACCTTAGAACGAGGAGCTTGCCATGGAATGGTCTTTTTCTGGCCATATACCATGATTTGAATGGGTTTCGATAAACTTCATGATGTAGGTTCGTTCCGTTTGGCCAATGCGTGGCATCGGCAATATCCTGCACAAGAGCGATTTTATTTCAATTTATTTCTTGTGAAAGCCTTATAATTTACATTGTATATGGACCATGTACATTTTGCTGGAAATCCGACGAGGTCAGTCCGGACGAGAAAACACAAAGGGTTCCCCCTTTCTTGAATTGGACAAAAATGGGTGTCGCGCTTAAACGTCCATAACTTTTGCTACGGGGATCCATTTTAAGCCCATGACCCGTCAAAACGAACTTTAGACGAGAAGAAATCCAAGGCATGGTCTCTTTTTGAAATACACCATGATTTGAGTGGGTTTCGATAAACTGCATGATGTACGTTCGTTCGGTTTGGCCAATGCGTGGCTTTGACAATATCCTTCACGGGAGTGGGTTTATTTCAAGTTATTTCTTGTGTAAACCGTATAATTTACATTGTAGATGGACCATGTACAGTTTGGTGTAAATCCGACGATGTCGGTCCGGACGAGAAAACACAAAGGATACCCCCTTTGCTGAATCGGCCAATAATGGGTGTCGCGCTTAAACGTCCATAACTTTTGCTACGGGGATCCATTTTAAGCATATGACCCGTTAAAACAAACCTTAGAACGAGAAGAAAATCCATGGCATGGTCGATTTTTGGAAATCACCATGATTTGAGTGGGTTTCGATAAACTGCATGATGTACGTTCGTTCGGTTTGGCAAAAGCGTGGCTTCGGCAATATCCTGCATGAGAGCGAGTTTATTTCAAGTTATTTCTTGTGAAAACCTTATAATTTACATTGTAGATGGACCATGTAAGGTTTGGTGGAAATCCGACGAGGTCAGTCTAGACGAGAAAACAGAAAGGGGTACCCCCTTTGCTGAATCGGCCAAAAATCGTTTCGCGCTTAAACGTCCATAAATTTTGCTACGAGGATCCATTTTAAACCAATGACCCATCAAAACAAACCTTAGAACGAGGAGAAAGCTAGGGAATGGTCGATTTCTTTTAGTACACCATGATTTGAGTGGGTTTCCATAAACTGCATGAAGTACGTTCGTTCAGTTTGGCCAACGCCTGGCTTCGACAATATCCTGCACTAGAGCGGGTTTATTTCAAGTTATTTCTTGTGAAAACCATATAATTTACATTGTATATGGACCATACAGTTTGGTGGAAATTCGACGAGGTCGGTCCGGACGACAAAACACAAAGGGTACCCCCTTTGCTGAATTAGACAAAAATGGGTGTCGCACTTAAACGTCCATTACTTTTGATATGGGGATCCGTTTTAAGCCCATGACTCATCAAAACTAACCTTATAACGAGGAGCATGCCATGGCATGGTCTCTTTCTGGCAATACACCATGATTTGAATGTGTTTCGATAAACTTCTTGATGTACGTTGGTTCGGTTTGGCCAATGCGTGGCTTCGGCCATATCCTGCAAGAGAGCGGACCATGTACATTTTGTTGGAAATCCGACGAGGTCGGTCCGGACAAGAAAACACAAAGGGTACCCCCCTTTCTTGAATTGGACAAAAATGGGTGTCGCGCTTAAACGTCCATAACTTTTGCTACGAGGATCCATTTTAAGCCCATGAACCGTCAAAACAAACCTTAGAACATGGAGCAAGCCAGGGAATGGTCTCTTTCTGGCAATACACCATGATTTGAGTGGGTTTCGATAAACTGCATGAAGAACGTTCGTTCGGTTTGGCCAACACGTGGCTTCGGCAAAATTCTGCACGAGAGCGGGTTTATTTCAAGTTATATCTTGTGAAAACCTTAGAATTTACATTGTAGATGGACCATGTACAGTTTGGTGTAAATCCAACGAGGTCGGTCCGGACGACAAAACACAAAGGGTACCCCTTTGCTGAATCGGCCAATAATGGGTGTCGTGCTTAAACGTCCATAACTTTTTCTACGGAGATCCATTTTAAGCACATGACCCGTTAAAAAGAACCTTAGAACGAGAAGAAAATCCATTGCATGGTCGCTTTTTGGCAATCACCATGATTTTAGTGGGTTTCGATAAACTGCATGATGTACGCTCTTTCGGTTTGGCAAAAGCGTGGCTTCGCCAATATTCTACACGGGAGCGGGTTTATTTTAAGTTATTTCTTGTGAAAAACTTATAATTTACATTGTAGATGGACCATGTATAGTTTGGTGGAAATCCGACGAGGTCAGTCCGGACGAGAAAACACAAAGGGTACCCCCTTTGCTGAATCGACCAAAAATGGGTGTAACGCTTAAACGTCCATAACTTTTGCAATAGGGATCCTTTTTAAGCCCACGACTCGTCAAAACGAACCTTAGAATGAGGAGAAAGCTATGGCATGGTCTATTTCTAGTAATACACCATGATTTGAATGTGTTTCGATAAACTGCATGATTTTCGTTCGTTCGGTTTGGCCAATGCGTGGCTTCGGTAATATCCTGCACGAGAGCGGGATTATTTCAAGTTATTTATTTTGAAAACCTTATAATTTACATTGTATATGGACCATCTACAGTTTGGTGGAAATCCGACGACGTCGGTCTGGACGAGAAAACACAAAGGGTACCCCCTTTGCTGAATCGGCCAAAAATGGGTTTCGCGTTTAAACGTCCATAACTTTTGCTACGGGGGTCCGTTTTAAGTCCATGATCCATCAAAACAAACCTTAGAACGAGGAGCACGCCATGGCATGGTATCTTTATAGCAATACACCATGATTTCAATGGGTTTCGATAAACTGCATGATTTACGTTTGTTCAGTTTAGCCAATGCGTGGATTAGGAAATATCTGGCACGAGAGCGGGTTTATTTCAAGTTATTTCTTGTGAAAACCTTATAATTTACATTGTATATTGACCATGTAAAGTTTGGTGGAAATCCGACGAGGTCGGTCCGGACAAGAAAACTCAAAGGGCACCCCCTTTGCTGAATCGGCCAAAGATGGGTGTCGTGCTTAAACATCCATAACTTTTGCTACGGGGATCCATTTCAAGCCCATGACCCATCAAAACGAACCTTAGAATGAGAATAAAGCCATGGGATGGTCTCTTTCTGGCAAAACACCATGATTTGAGTGGGTTTCGATAAACTGCATAATGTACGTTCGTTCAGTTTGGCCAATGCGAGGCTTCGGCCATATCCTGGACGAGTGCGGGTTTATTTCAAGTTATTTTTTGTGAAAACCATATAATTTACATTGTAGATGGACCATGTACAGTTTGGGGTAAATCCGACGAGGTCGGTCCGGACGAGAAAACACAAAGGGTACCTCCATTGCTGAATCGGCCAAAAATGGGTGTCGCGCTTAAATGTCCATAACTTATGCTACGGGGATCCGTTTAAAGCACATGACCCATAAAAAAGAACCTTAGAACGAGACAAAAAGCCCTGGCATGGTCGCTTTTTGGCAATCACCATGATTTGAGTGGGTTTCGATAAACTGCATGATGTACCTTCCTTCGGTTTGGCCAATGCGTGGCTTCGGCAATATCCTACACGGGAGCGGGTTTATTTCAAGTTATTTCTTGTTAAAACCTTATAACTTACATTTTAGATGGACCATGTACAGTTTGGTGGAAATCCGACGAGGTCGATCCGGACGAGAAAACAAAAAGGGACCCCCTTTGCTGAATCGGCCAAAAAAGGGTGTCGCGTTTAAACGTCCATAACTTTTGCTACGTGGATCCGTTTTAATCCCATGACCCATTAAAACGAACCTTAGGCCGTGGAGTATGCCATGTCATGGTCACATTCTGGCAATACACCATGATTTGAGTGAGTTTCGATAAACTGCATGATGTACGTTCGTTCGGTTTGGCCAATGCGTGACTTCAGTAATATCCTGCACGAGAGTGGGTTTATTTCAAGTTATTTGTTGTGAAAACCTTATAAATTATATTTTATATGGACCATGTACATTTTGGTGGAAATCCCACGAGGTTAGTCCGGACGATAAAACACAAAGGGTACCCCCTTTGCTGAATCGGCCATAAATGGGTTTCGAACCTAAACGTCCATAACTTTTGTTACGGGGATCCGTGTTAGGACCATGACCCATCTAAACGAACCTTAGAACGAGGATCATGCCATGTCATGGTCTCTTTCTGGAAATGTACCATGATTTGAATGGGGTTCGATAAACTACATGGCGTACGTTCGTTCAGTTTGGCCAATGCGTGGCATCGGTATTATCCTGCACGAGAGCGGGTTTATTTCAAGTTATTTCTTGTGAAAACCTTATAACTTACATTGTATATGGACCATGTACAGCTTGGTGGAAATCAGACGAGGTCGGTCCGGACAAGAAAACTCAAAGGGCACCTCCATTGCTGAATCGGCCAAAAATGTATGTTCCGCTTAAACACAAATGGGTTTCGCGCTTAAACATCCATAACTTTTGTTACGGAGATCCATTTCAAGCCCATGATCAATCAAAGTGAACCATAAAAGGAGAATAAAGCCATGTCATGGTTGATTTATGGCAATACACCATGATTTGAGCGGGTTTCGATAAACGGCATGATGTACGCTCGTTCGGTTTAGCCAACGCGTGGCTTCGGCAATATCCAGCACGAGAACGGGTTTATTTCAAGTTATTTCTTGTTAAAACCTTATAATTTACAATGTAGATGATGTATAGTTTGGTGGAAGTCCGACGAGGTGGGTTCGGACGACAAAACTACCCCCTTTGCTGAATCGGACAAAAATGGGTGTCGCGCTTAAACGTCCATAAGTTTTTCTATGGGGATCCGTTTTAAGCCCATGACCTGTCAAAACGAACCATATAATGAGAAGCATGCCATGGTATGGTCTCTTTCTAGAAATACACCATGATTTGAATGGGTTACGATAAACTTCATGATGTACGTTCGTTCGGTTTGGCCAATGCGTGACTTCGGCAATATCCTGCACAAGATCGGGTTTATTTCAAGTTATTTCTTGTGAAAACCTTATAATTTACATTGTAGATAGACCATGTACAGTTTGGTGTAAATCCGACGAGGTCGGTCCGGATGAGAAAACACAAAGGGTACCCCCTTTGCTGAATCGGCCAAAAATGGGTGTCGCGCTTAAACGTCCATAACGTTTGGTACGGGGATCCGTTTTAAGCCTATGACCCATTAAAACGAACCTTAGACCGAGAAGCACGCCATGGCATGGTCTATTTCTGGCAATACAACATGATTTGAATGGGTTTTGATAAACTGCATGATATACGTTCGTTCGGTTTGGCCAATGCGTGGCTTCCGCAATATCCTGCACGAGAGCGGGTTAAATTTAAGTTGTTTCTTGTGAAAACCTTATTATTTATATTGTAGATGTACCATGTACAGTTCGGTGGAAATCCGACGAGGTCGGTCCGGACGAGAAAACACAAAGGGTACCCCCCTTTGCTGAATCGGCCAAAAATGTATGTTCCACTTAAACACAAATGGGTTTCGCGCTTAAACATCCATAACTTTTGTTACGGGGATCCCTTTTAAGCCCATGACCCATCTAAACGAACCTTAGAACGAGGAGCATGCCATGGCATGGTCTCTTTCTGGAAATACATCATAATTTGGATAGGGTTCGATAAACTACATGGTGTACGTTCGTTCGGTTTGGCCAATGCGTGGCATCGGTAATATCCTGCACGAGAGCGGGTTTATTTCAAGTTATTTCTTGTGAAAACCTTATAATTTACATTGTAGATAGACCATGTAAAGTTTGGTGGAAATCAGACGAGGTCGGTCCAGATAAGAAAACTCAAAGGGCACCCCGATTGCTGAATCGGCCAAAGATGGGTGTCTTTTTAAACATCCATAACTTTTGCTACGGGGATATGTTTCAAGCCCATGACCCATCAAAACGAACCATAAAACAAGAATAAAGCCATGGCATGGTCGATTTCTGGCAATACACCATGATTTGAGTGAGTTTCGATAAACTGCATGATGTATGTTCGTTCGGTTTGGCCAATGCGTGGCTTCGGCAATATCCTGCATGAGAGAGGGTTTATTTCAAGTTACTTATTGTGAAAAACTTATAATTTACATTGTAGATGGACCACGTACATTTTGGTGGAAATCCGACGTGGTCGGTCCGGACGAGAAAACACAAAGGGTACCCCTTTTGCTGAATCGGCCAAAAATGGGTGTCGCGATTAAACGTCCATAACTTTTGCTACGAGGATCCGTTTTAAGCCTATGACCCATTAAAACGAACCTTAGACCGAGGAGTACGCCATGTCATGGTCACATTCTGGCAATACACCATAATTTGAATAGGGTTCGATAAACTACAGGGTGTACGTTCGTTCGGTTTGGCCAATGCCTGACTTCGGCAATATCCTGCACGAGAGCGGGTTTATTTTAAGTTATTTGTTGTGAAAACCTTATAATTTACATTGTATATAGATCATGTACAGTTTGGTGGAAATCTGACGAGGTCCGTCCGGACGAGAAAACACAAAGGGTACCTTTGCTGAATCGGCCATAAATGGGTTTCACGCTTAAACATCCATAACTTTTGTTACGGGGATCCGTTTTACGACCATGACCCATCTAAATGAACCTTAGAATGAGGATCATGCCATGTAATGGTCTCTTTATGGAAATACATCATAATTTGAATAGGGTTCGATAAACTACATGGTGTACGTTCGTTCGGTTTGGCCAACGCGTGGCTTCGGCAATATCCTGCATGAGATCGGGTTTATTTCAAGTTGTTTCTTGTTAAAACCTTATAATTTACATTGTAGATGATGTACAATTTAGTGGAAGTCCAACGAGGTAGGTCCGGACGACAAAACACAAAAGGTACCCCCTTTGCTGAATCGGACTAAAATGGGTGTCGCTTTTAAATGTCCATAACTTTTGCTATAGGGATCCATTTTAAGACCATGACCCGTCAAAGAAAACCTTATAATGAGGAGCATTCCATGTCGTGGTATCTTTTTAGCAATACACCATGATTTGAATGGGTTTCCATAAACTTCATGATGTACGTTCGTTCGATTTGGCCAATGCGTGGCTTCGGCCAAATCCTGCACGAGAGCGGGTTTATTTCAAGTTATTTCTTGTGAAAACCTTATAATTTACATTGTATATGGACCATGTACAATTTGGTGTAAATCCTAAGTGGTCGGTCCGGATGAGAAAACACAAAGGGTACCCCCTTTGCTGAATCGACCAAAAATGGGTGTCGCGCTTAAATGTCCATAACTTTTGCTACGGGGATCCGTTTTAAGCAAATGATCCTTCAAAACGAACCGTAGAGCGAGAAGAAAATCCCTGGCATGGTCTCTTTTTGGAAATCACCATGATTTGAGTGGGTTTCGATAAACTGCATGATGTACGTTCCTTCGGTTTGGCGAAAGTGTGGCTTCGGCAATATCCTACACGGGAGCGGGTTTATTTCAAGTTATTTCTTGGAAAAACCTTGTTAATCATAAAATCCCAATCACAACAAGCAATTACTCAAGATATGACATTAAAGCTCAAGAACTAGAGAGAGAATCTAGAGAGAGAAAATAGATCTTGTATTACACACACTCTAGATATTACAATGAATGCTTAGACTCTAGTTCGTTACCACAAGTTTACAAAGACAAACCTATATATACAACTAACTATTACAAGGCCTTAAAGGCTAAGGAAACTAAACTTGCTTAGAGTTAGACAATGTTGACTTTTACAACATTGACTTTCCTATTAAATCTTGGATACAATATTTAGACTTAACAATCTCCCCATTTGTATTCAAGATTTAATAAAAATTTGATACTGATCTTCAGCTCTTGATTCTTCAGCTTTTGTCCCTTTGAAGCTTTCACAATATTTACTCTTTCAGCTCTTGAAGAATCTTGGAAAGTCTTTTTAAACTTTGAAGCTTTTGGAAAGTCAACATGCCTAGAACATAAAACTGGAAACTTGAAACTTTATCTCTGAAAAATCTTTCGACTTCGATCAAACTTTGTATCTTCATGACTTTGATCTCTGAACCATCTTTGGAAGAAACAAACTTTCTTGAATCAATCATCAAATTTTCTTTGAACATTCTTCCTTAAGAATCTTTTGGCTTTGAATTTCTTTATCAGACTTGAACTTTAAAACAGCGGAAGCAATTCAAATTTCTGACTTGTCTTTGAAACAACGGAAGCAATTCGAACTTTCAGAAATTCTTCATCAGACTTTGAAATTGATCTTTGTATAATTCTCCCCCTTTTTGATGATGTGAGCATCATAATCATCAAAATATCATCAATTTCAGCACAAGCTTTGATTTCCCCTTTTGATATCAACAAACAATCTCTCCTTTGATAATTTCCGCACTTTGATCTGAAGAGCCGAATCATAAACTGAATATATCCGAATCTTTTCAAATTCAGACATAATGAGCGTGTAACCCTGATTCAACAAATGAAACAGTTAGGAATGCCTGTCAGTAACACAAAGTTACTGTGTACAACGAATGTACAATATAAGGAGCTGGCTTGATGATGACTCCCCAGGACTTCCATTCAATCATTGAGAAACACAAGGTTTATCCATGAATGTTCTGACAGAAAAACAAATTTTCTGTGTGCTTGTGCGAGTGTATGAAAGAATTAGCACAATGATTGTGTTTCATAAAGGCTCAAAATATGTAAAGCACTGAGACAACAATGATTATACATGGACTCAATGTGCATGAGAAAGGGTCGAAGGTGGGGCAACTTTCCTTCTTTTTCAATATCAGTATCTTCCAAAAGAAGATCCGATAGATTATATGTTGCTTCCCCAGAAAATGTGAAACATTCTCTTTTTAAGAAAAGAATGAGTAGCTGGTGGGGTTGTATACAAGAGATGGCATGGGCTATTTGCCTATTTCAATGATGGTCACCAAAGAAATGTGAACCAATCAGTAATGTGGCTGCCCGACTCAGAAAGATGTTTGGTGCAGAGTTCTGATATTCTTTTAACTCTGTTCTCACACCCTCTTTCTTTTAAACATATAAGCTCACATCTAACCAAACTCTCATTTTCATTTTACCTCTGCTCATTCCTACACTCAGTTCTTTTAGACCCTCTCCCCTCAATCACTCAAAGGTTTTCTTCCGGGGTAGGAAACACTGGTTATCGTGAATCCATGGAAGATCTATTAAGCACTCACACTGAATCCCATGTTCCTAAAAGTACATGCTTATCAATAATTTTCTTGACATGTAAAGCACAAGAAATCATATGTCAGTGTATGTATGCTCATCAAAAATCAGATATGAAATTTGAGCATTTTGAACTTTGAAGATTTCTCAAAACAAGAATATTGAATGAATGAAATGAAGTCAAAAGAATTGTTTTGAGAATCTGACAATGACTTAAACAGATCAAATCAAATGGTTAGGGTATCAAAGAATTGGATATTTGTTTATATGAACAAATATAAACAATTTATCAATGAAAGCACAAATATGAAAAAGATGAATGATGCTTAACAACTGTGAAATTGCAAACTGGAGTATTACCATCGAAAAATTGGTTCGAATTTGAGACATGGTAATAACAATTTCAAAGAAAATACTGAACCGGTGTGTGTGAATACTTAACAATATATGGACAAGATAATACACAAGTATTGATCTTTGGAAACACACGGTCAGTTAAACATTAAAGCACAAAAATTAAAAAAAAACATTTAAAAATCACACTTCTAAATTCATGAAATCGTTTGAGAATAAGAAGTGGTTTGAACATTTAAGAAAAGGTTTTTCATGTTCGAAAGTTGTTCTTCTTTCAAACAATCCTGAGATCTAGGATCAGAAGATTTTTACCTTTTCAGCTCCCCCTCAAAACATGATATAAAGATTTAATCTTTTAAGCTCCCCCTGGATATTAGCACAATATCCTTCTTTGAACGTTGAAAAACGGGTCCTGATCTGTCATGTGATCAGAAGCCATCACCTTTACTCCCCCTTAAATTAAGCATCTGAAATATTACAAGTAAAACAGGATAGAGATCAAACACTCCCTTTTGAATTGTTAGACCATCAATATCAGAAAAATATAGCAAAGAAAAAGTATAGGATAGAGATCATATCAATTCTCTTGGGATGAAGACCATCAATATCCATCGGATGCAAGCATACAGGAGTAAGGTCTTTTTGATCGTTGAGGTCCGAGTCCTAAACTGTTGTGTTTAGAAGTCAAGCTCCGTTGAAGAACGGATCCTAAGCTGATGTGGTTAGAAGCCACTGTCTTTTATCTTTGAAGTCCGAGTTTTGAACTGTTGTGTTCAAAAGCCAATGTTCTCTTACTCCCCCTTGGCTTGAGGTGCCTGCAACACAAAATCAATTTTCTTCTTTGGTACCCACTGGTATTTGGGTCCAGAAATATTAGTTACAGTTCGTGTGGGGGTTATGGAGTAAGAACCATACCAGAAATGATCACTGGTCTTATGGATATGATCATGTGTATAACAAATAGAACAATAATTTTTTCTTACCGTTAGGTGCTTTGTTCTTCTTTTCTTTGTGTATAGGAGGTACACATGATTTCTTTTCTTTCAGCTCATCAGTCTTGTCATATTTGACTGATTTCTTCATCCAGACCAGTTTCTTTTTCTTGAAACTTTTTCTCCTTGGATAAGAATCTGAACTATCTAAATATTCATCAAAGAAAAGGTTAGTCCGACGAATCTGATTAAATGATTTGACTGGCCTGTTTGAAGAGACAGATTTATGATTTGAACTTGAAACAGATTTTTCAAGCTCTTTGATCTTTGACGCAAAGATGTCTCTTTCTTTCTCAAGCAGGTCAATCTTCTTCGAGAATTCAGACTTCTTCTTCTGCTCGTGTAGCGCAGAAGCAGATAGTTCAGATAATCTTGAAGTCATCCTTTTGATTTCAGTTTCAAAGATTGAGCGTTCTTCTTCAAATCCTTTTTCTGACTCATTTCTCTGGCCGGATAATTCTTTAAAGAATCCCACATTTTTCTGTTCTATGGCCTTCTTCTCTTTATCAAACTTCTCTCTTTCCAAAATTAGTACTTTCTCAAAATCGGAGATTTGTTGAAAAAGCTTGATGCATTTAAGCTCTACTGACTTCTTCTCTTCATAACACTTCTTTGAGAAATCTAAGAACTTCTTTGAAATTTTTTTCTTTTCTCTTTCAAAATCCGCTTGATTTGCAACAAGTTGTTTTTCCAAATTAGATAAATTCTTTTTAAGCTCAGCGTTCTCAGATTCCAATCCCTCAGTCTTCTCTTTGAAAGCCTTCAACTCGTTTTGAAGCTCAACTGATTCTGCTTGTAGCTCAGGTGATTTCTGTTCAATTGTCTTCAGTTGGCTTTGAAGAGTTATAATCTCTTTCTCCTTTTCTTTTATCTCTTTATCCCTCTCATAAAGGATACCTGAAAAATTAGAACTATTTTTAGTACAATTTATACATTCATGAGTTTTAATACAATTGAACAATTTAATTTGCAACTCCTGAATCTTTTTGAGGTATTCTGAATTTTTCAATTTCAGATCATTTCTTTCAGCTTCAATACCAGATATAACAGATCTGTAGCAAATTGACATCTTGAAAAGTAAACAGCTTGTTGTGAATGATCGTTCCAAACTATATATATATCAGAAAATCAAAAATCAGATCAAAATTGAAATCTTAAAAAAAAAATTCGTAAAAAATGAAAATTTGAACAACACATCTTATGGCGCAAAGTTTTTAAAAAAAAAATTTCCATATATGACAAAAAAAAAATTCCAGACTTTTTTTTTTTTTTTTAATCCAAGTTTGGAGCAAGCGCAAAGTGAGGTTTACGGGTCAGCCTTGAAGCGCAAAGGAAGGTTTGCGGGTCAGCCTTGAAACGCAAAGGAAGGTTTGCGGGTCAGCCTTGAAGCGCGAAGTATGGTTTTCGGGTCCTGCTTGAAACGCAAAGTATGGTTTTCGGGTCCTGCTTGAAACGCAAAGTAGGGTTTGCGTGTCCCACTGGAGACGCAAAGTAAGCTTTGCGTGTTGAACTTGATGCGTAAGATGAGCTTTACGTTTCCAACGTGAAGCGCAAGATGAGCTTTGCGATTCCAACGTGAAGCGCAAGATGAGCTTTGCGTTTCCAACGTGAAGCGCAAGATGAGCTTTGCGATTCCAACTAGACCTTTATGAATGAAGCGCAAACTATATGATAGAAGCGCAAACTGTATGATAGAAGCGCAAAGTCGATTTCTTGGCTGTTTCAAACTCAAATTGATTCAAACCTGCGAATTTGATCTCAAAGACTTGTTAGCATCATCGAAAAACAAATCTAAATACAAATTCACTATCAATTTTCGATTAAAAACACCAATTAGCACAATTTCAATCAAAAACAGAAACTGAATTCGTTTTCACGAAAATCTCAAAAATCAAAAATTGAAACGATTTTGTTCGAATTTCGGGATGGAATCAAAACAACAAGCAATCATCAACATAAATCGAACACAATGAATTCATTTTCTTGCATTAAAACCAATTTTTCACAAAAATTCAGATGAAACAGTAACAAACTCGTTTCTTGAAAAAAAAAATCGAAAATAACGATTTTCAATCCAAAAACACACAAATTTCAATTCAAATCATGATCTAATCATTCCTGAAAAGTTTGGTACGGCTCTGATACCAATTGTTAATCATAAAATCCCAATCACAACAAGCAATTACTTAAGATATGACATTAAAGCTCAAGAACTAGAGAAAGAATCTAGAGAGAGAAAATAGATCTTGTATTACACACACTCTAGATATTACAATGAATGCTTAGACTCTAGTTCGTTACCACAAGTTTACAAAGACAAACCTATATATACTACCTAACTATTACAAAGCCTTAAAGGCTAAGGAAACTAAACTTGCTTAGAGTTAGACAATGTTGACTTTTACAACATTGGCTTTCCTATTAAATCTTGGATACAATATTTAGACTTAACACTGACGAGGTCGGTTCGGACGAGAAAACACAAAGGGTACCCCTTTGCTGAATCGGCCAAAAATGGGTGTCGCGCTTAAACATCCATAACTATTGCTACAAGGATTTTTTTGAAGCCCATGATCCTTCAAAATGAACCTTAGAAAGAGGAGCACGCCATGGCATGGTTGCTTTTGGAAATACACCATGATTTAAGTGGATTTCGATAAACTGCATTATGTACGTTCATTTGGTTTGGCTAATGCTTGGCTTCGGCAATATCCTACACGAGAGCGGGTTTATTTCAAGTTATTTCTTGAGAAAACCTTATAATTTACATTATAGATGGACCATGTACAGTTTGGTGGAAATCCGACGAGGTCGGTCCAGACGAGAAAACACAAAGGGTACCCCCTTTGTTGAATCGACAAAAAATGATGGTCGCGCTTAAAAGTCCATAACTTTGGCTACGGGGATCCGTTTAAAGCCCATGACCATTCAAAACAAACCTTAGAACGAGGAGCACGCCATGGCATGGTCGCTTTCTGGCAATACACCATGATTTTAGTGGGTTTTGATAAACTGCATGATGTACGTTCGTTCGGTTTCGCCAATGCGTGGCTTCGGCAATATCTTGCATGAGAGAGGGTTTATTCAAGTTATTTCTTGTGAAAACCATATAATTTACATTGTAGATGAGCCATGTACAGTTTGGGGGAAATCCGACGAGGTCGGTCCGGACGAGAAAACACAAAGGGTACCCCCTTTGCTGAATCGGCCAAAAATGGGTTTCGCGCTTAAACGACCATAACTTATGCTACAGGGATCCGTTTAAAGCCCATGACCCATCAAAATGAACCTTAGAACGAGGAGCACGCCATGGCATGGTCTCTTTCTAGCAATACACCATGATTTGGGTATGTTTCGATAAACTGCATGATGTACGTTCGTTCTGTTTGGCCAATGCGTGGCTTCAGCAATATCATCCACGAGAGCGGGTTTATTTCAAGTTTTTCTTATGAAAATCTTATAATTTACATTGTAGATGGACTATGTACAGTTTGGAGGAAATCCGACGATGTCGGTTTGGACGAGAAAACAAAAAGGGTACCCCTTTTGCTGAATCGGCTGAAAATTGGTGTCGCGCTTAAACCTCCATAACTTTTTCTATGGCGATCCTTTTTAAGACCATGACCCATCAAAACGAACTTTAGAATGAGGAGCATGCCATGGCATGGTCTTTTTTTAGCAATACACCATGATTTGAATAGGTTTTGATAAACTGCATGATGTATGTTCGTTCGGTTTGGCCAATGCGTGGCTTCGGAAATATCCTACTGGAGAGCAGGTTTATTCCAAGTTATTTCTTATGAAAACCATATAATTTACATTGCATATGTACCACGTACACTTTGGCGGAAATCCGACGAGGTCGGTCCGGACGACAAAACACAAAGGGTACCCCCTTTGCTGAACAGGCCAAAAATGGGTGTCGCGCTTAAACGACCATAAATTTTTCTATGAGGATCCATTTTAAACTCATGACCCGTCAAAACGAACCTTAGAACGAGGATCATGCCTTGGCATGGTCTCTTTCGGAGATACACCATGATTTGAGTGGGTTTCGATAAACTGCATGATGTACGTTCGTTCGGTTTGGCCAATGCGTGGCTTCGGCAATATCCTGCACAAAAGCGGGTTTATTTCAAGTTATTTCTTGTGAAACCCTTATAATTTTCATTGTAAAAGGACCATGTACAGTTTGGAGGATATCCAATGAGGTCGGTCTGGACGAGAAAACACAAAGGGTACCCCCTTTGCTGAATCGACCAAAAATGATGGTCGCGCTTAAAAGTCCATAACTTTGGCTACGGGGATCCGTTTAAAGACCATGACCCTTCAAAATAAACCTTAGAACTAGGAGCACGCCATGGCATGGTCGCTTTCTAGCAATACACCATGATTTTAGTGGGTTTTGATAAACTGCATGATATACGTTCGTTCGGTTTGGCCAATGCGTGGCTTCGGCAATATCTTGCATGAGAGAGGGTTTATTCAAGTTATTTCTTGTGAAAACCATATAATTTACATTGTAGATGATCCATGTACAGTTTGGGGGAAATCCGACGAGGTCGGTCCGGACGAGAAAACACAAAGGGTACCCCCTTTGCTGAATCGGTCAAAAATGGGTTTCGCGCTTAAACGACCATAACTTATGCTACAGGGATCTGTTTAAAGCCCATGACCCATCAAAACGATCCTTAGAACAAGGAGCACGCCATGGCATGGTCTCTTTCTAGCAATACACCATGATTTGGGTATGGTTCGATAAACTGCATTGTTAGGTCTGATTTTATAGTAATCATTGTATTTATAGGCTTGGTCATATACTGTGTTTAGTGTCTTTATCTGTGTAGTATTGACCAAGGGTATTTAAGTCCCTTTGTCTTGGTTGTTTGTAAGGAGGTTCACGTATATTCAATACAGTTTACACTTCGCGCTTCATAGACTCTCTCTCTACTTTCTCTCTCTAAGATTTAGTGATTCTTGGACTTTCAATTGGTATCAGAGTCATCTGAATCTTGAGAGGATTGAGATAAATTGTTTTACGTTTCTGAATTTTTGGATTAAAGCAGAAATTTGATTGATTTTCTTGATTTTTTCAAGAAAATCTCGTTTTTTGCTTTCTCATCAAATTTGGATTGTTTTGTGACTGAATTTGTTTGAAATTTGGTTTGTTGAATTCGTTTTTAATTGAATATCATTTGTTATTCACATCATTTTTCAAAAGATTCAAGTTAAGAAGTTGAATTTTGAGAAATTTCATTTTCTCTGGAAACGAGTTTTTGACGTACTGTGTGATTTACGAAATCTTGATTTTGTGGTGTTTAATCAATTTTGTTAAGTGAATTGTCTTAGAATCTTGTTTTCGATCAATCTTGTGTATATTTATTGCTTTAATTTCGTGGATATAATCATTTTTAGCAAGATTTTATTGATTTTCAGAACTTTGCGCTAGATCTAAACTTTGCGCTAGTTCATTACAGGTTTGCGCTACATTCTTCCAGGGAAATCTTCATTTTTACGAGAAGTTCAGATTTGATCTTAGTGTTCCTCACGCAAAACTAAGTTTGCGTCTTCTTCTATCGCGAAAAGTTTTGTTTTGCGTCTCAAGTGCATCAAGAAAAGTGGTGTTTGCGTCTTTCATAGCATACGCAAAGATCACTTTGCGTTTTTCTTTGCTCGCGAAAAGTTCGGTTTGCGCCTCGAGTTCATCACGCAAAGCTCAGTTTGCGCGATCAACATCTCACGCAAAGTCTAGTTTGCGTCATCTGCTTATCACGCAAAGCTCTTCTTGCGTTTCACTTGGCTCGCGCAAAGATCTCTTTGCGCCACCAACTGCTCACGCAAACCTCTAGTTTACGCCACGTACTGCTCACGCAAAGCTCAGTTTGCACTTTCTGCCTCTCACGCAAACATCAACTTTGCGCAAGTCTCAGACTTAGAGTTTTTCTGGATTATTCTGAAACATGGATTCTGACAAGTTTACCTATCAAGCTTAGTTTTACAAAAGTGATCTTATGATGTCTCTGGGTACAGAAAATCGTCCACCTGGCTAATTGATGAAAATGAATTTACACAGTGGCAAGATCGGTTCTTGAACTTCATTGAACGACAAAAGAATGGAAATGACATGATGATCATTTTATCTGAAGGACCGTTTGAAAAACCCAAATTGGCTTCTGGATTATATAAGCCTACTAAAGAGTATTCACATGATGAGTTGTCTGCATATCAAGCTGATCGCGATATTAAAGCAAATCTGATGCTAGCCTTGCCAAACTCTATATACAACAGGATTGACTATTTCAAAACTCATCCTAATCTGATGTGGAAACAACTTGAGAAGATTATGCTTGGGTCTTCGGTAGCAACTCAACTCAGGCATACACGCTACATGAATAACTTTGAAGAATTCAAAGTCAAGTATGGGGAGCCACTGAAAACGGTGTATGACTGATTTTGTGCCATTATCATTGATCTGAGAAAGATAAAAGTTGAAAAGACTGAGCTTGAAACAAATATGAAATTCCTCAATACTCTTCAGCCTGAATGGAACAAAACTTGCCATAGACTGAGGAACGATGTCAGAATCTTCAATATGCAAATCCAAGAACTTTATGAAATTCTGATGACTGATGAGAGCTTGGTGCTTGAGAAGAAGGCCAAACTGGATAAGAAGAACAAGAAGTCAGTAGACCCAGTTGCACTCCTCACGAGCCAACTGGCTGAACAAGCGTTGTCTGAAAATGCTTATAACGGGTCAACTGATGATGATGGAGAGGCTTTGCAGAAAGCTATGATTCTCCTCTCTAAGCATTACCAGAAAAAGTTCCAACCAAAATCGGGTTCTAACACTTCTCACTTCACTTCCGGTTCAAGAGTCAAAGTGCCCGAGCCAAAGACTGCTGCTTGCTACAACTGTGGAAAGTCGGGTCATATTTCAAAAGCGTGTCGAGTGAAGAAGATTAGGGTCTCAGCTTATTACAGACAGAAAATGGAACTGGTTGAGAAAAGAGAGAGTGGATTAGCTTTGCTAGCAGAAGAAGAATTCTGGCTAGATCACTTTGATGATGAAGCAGCAAACGTAGAGATCGCTCAGATGTGTTTGCTTGGAGATGATCAGTCAGACAATTCTGATACGGATGAAGATGAGGTATATTCTGAATTTGATTACAACTTTATAACCTCTCAGATGAATATTATAATTACTGTTTTTTCTGATTTGCGTTCTAAGTTAATATCTGAAAAGAATTTAAATTCTGAAAAGTCAGATTTGATTGCCAAACTGAAAATTTCTTTGAAAGATGAAAAATCTATTTTAGAAAATACTAAAGACATCTTTAAAAAGAAATTGGATGATTTGGAAAATTCAAATAAGACTTATTATGAGTCTTTGACGGCTATGACTTCTTTAAAAGATGAATTTTCAGATAAAATAAATAAATTAGAAGAAAAGCTTTATCGAAGAAACCAATCTGATCAAACAATTTTTATGAATAAACCAAGGAGTGAGGAAGCTTTAAAAGAAAAATGGGGACTTGGTTTTAAATATTCACATTGTTTAAACAATGCGATTGAAAAATCCCCGACTTTATATAAATACGATTATCTAACTCTTGCTCAATATGCTCCTCAATTTAAAATTGATTGGATGAATGAGCAGCAAGTGTTAGAAATCGAAAATGAGAAAAGGTCGAATAATAAGAAAAAGGAAATTCCTTTTGTTTACACTTTTGAAAATGCCAAATATTTTCCTGACAAACCGAGAAGAGGCAGAAAAGTTTTAAATGATATATCTCCTATCAAATCTTTAATGTCTGATGATTTTATTGATCCTTATGCTTCTAATTCTGATAAGGAAAATATTTCTCCAATCATTTATGATTCTAAGAAATATACTCCTCCGTTAGTATTAGAAAGCAAAATCATCAATCTTGAAGATAAGATAGAAGATCAAAATATTTTAAAAAAAATTGAATCTGATATTTTTCTTTCTTTCATGACATCTAGTCTTGAAGAAAAATTATTTTCTCCATACCCAGATTCTATTTCTAGCCTTTCTTCTGATGTTCAAGTAAACAAAAGTGAAGTTTCTAATTCTAAAGCCTTTTCTCAAAATTCTTTAGACTCCGAGGCAAATTCAGATTTATTAGTTGATCAGATTGGTTGCTTGGATAAACTTATTTCTTCTGATTTAAATATTTCATCTAAAATTCTTGATGATTCTTTTACGCTCAATGATCAATATTATAAAACTAAGCGTAAAAGAAGACGGTTAAAGAAGTCGAAGAAACAAGATACAATTCTTTCTGACAGTTCTAATTCTTCAAATTCTAATCTTTCAGATAGGACTTTGAGCAAGTCAAAGAAGCAGATCTGGAGAACAAAGCGGACATCTGATAAACATACTTTTGATGGGGATAAATGTGTAGACAAACTTTATAAAAGTGATTCATTTGTTTCTTGTAATAAAATTTCAAAGTACTTTATAAAACAAATGATTCGAATTTCAAAACATGACTCATGTTCTTCCTCAGATTCTAGTTCTGATGATTATGCTTTCTATTCTGATGATTGTGCTTATCATTCTGATCATCTTTCTCATGCTTTTACTGTTAAATATTATAAATATTTCCCCATACGAACTGCAACTAACAAACACGGGCCCAAGTTCAAGTGGGTACCCAAGTCTCAATCTGATTTAAAGTTGCAGGCATCACATGTTAAGGGGGAGTAAGAGAAAGAATGGCTTTTGAACACATCAGTTCAAAACCCGAACTTCAATGTCAACATTTTGGCTTCTGAGTAATTCAGCTCAGAACCCGTGCTTCAAAGAATATGACTTCTAGACATATCAGTCTAGGACTCATTATTCAATGCATTAAGCTTCTGACTAAATGAGATACTGTGAGTACATCTATTCTATTCCGCTGCATTTATATCTGATAATGATGTTGTTCCAGTTTTCTCAAATGTTTTAAAGAATCTGAGCATTTATCAATTCAACCCCTGAATTTGTTTAATCCAAAATTTTTCAAATGAGACACAATTTTTTTTACATTATGTGAAAGATGATATTATTGAATCATATTTTGTTTCAACTGAATATAAACTTGCCGATCAAATATTTATATTTTTAAAATTTTGGCATGTTGTTTTAAAAGTTTAAACCTTTACAAATTTTATTCTATAAAGTAAAAGTTTTACAATTTTTCTTTCTTTTGAATAAAATGTGTGTCTAGGATAAATTTTCAAGTTCATTTGTTTATATTAAAGTTTTTATATGTTCATCTTTCAAGTCTAACAAAAGTCGAAAAGTCAGCAACATGTTTGTAGCTTTTGATTTTGCTTTAAAGTTGTGTGATTCGGAATATTTATAGTTTACAATGCTTAGAAAACCTAAAAAGTCGAAATTTTGGATCGTAATGAAAATATGGGCTAAGCACTTAGATGTAAAACCTTGTGTTTGAGATGATTATTAAATTCTTATAAATCAGAAATCTCTAAGTTTAAAAGTTTGTACCTGTGACCTTTCTGGTTTAGGAAAGTAAGTTTTGTGGGATGCTTGTCATCTGGTCCCCTAAGGTGATCGAACCCAAATCCTTCTATAGAATCAGATCGAAAGTCATGTTCTACTGGTATGAATGGGTTTAGGATATGTCGATGTAGCCTTTCTGATCTGGAAAAGTAAGTTCCAAGGGGTGCTTGACACCTAGTCCCCTAAGGCCAACTGGCCTGGGAGTGGCTGACCCAAATCCTGCAATAGGGTCAGATAGAAAGTTACGTTTACGGCATGTTCTTTACTTGATGAACTTTTTGATTAAAAGATGCCAAAGTACACATACTTAAAAGATGCCAAAGAGCACACTCATGTAAAGATGTCATAGTGCACAATGCTAAGAAGATGCCAATGAGCACACATCTTATGATACTTGGTTATATATTTCTGAGTTTCAATAAACCTGTAAATTTGTGAAAGTCTGAATTTTTGATGGATTAGTGTGATTATTTGCAAAGTTCTCTATTATATTTTTTAGAATTGCATTTTCTTGAAGCTAATCAAAGTTCACATTCGAGCACACTGAATAGATTAATGAAATTTTTTGAAACTGAACATGTATTAACTTGATATGCAATAAAACTTGTTTCTGTATCCAAACACATACATTTGATTTCATTTGATGGATTTTATTGTGATACTTTACTAAGTAGAATTTTATTTGTTTCTGTTTTAATTTTTTATATATTTAGTCGTTTCAAAATACATATTCAGTATATTTTTCTTTATACATTGGTGTTTACATTCATTGTGTTCTCATAAATATATTTTAAATGGATTTGAGCATTATTCAAGGGGGAGTGAAAAAGGAGAATTTTCTTCATAATCATATCTGTTTTTGAGGGGGAGTTTCTTATTTTCTTTATATAAATGCTAACTTGAATTGTCATATCTAGTGCATTTGTGTAGGGGGAGTCAAAGAGCTTAAAAGGTAAAATTTTCTGAGTTTAAGTCAGATTTGCGCCACCTTAGTGTAACGCAAACTTCACTTTGCGCCACCTTGGTGTAACGCAAACTTCACTTTGCGCCACCAGCGTGTCGCGTAAACCTTCCTTAATTCTCTGTTTCTTGATTTTGCAGATCTTAAGTTGTCTCGTTTCCAACATTTGCATGACCAAGTTGATCCAGATCATCAAGGTCATGAGGGGGAGAATTAAGAGAAGCTAAAGGAGATGATTAAGAGACAAAGAGCTCAAATGTTTATCTGATGATCAAGATTCGCTCAAAGATTCTATTCTCTCATCCATTTTTATTCTTTTGTTGTTCCTGTTCCGACTACCACAGTTCATTCAAGGTCTTTCAAAAGAGGTGTGTCGTCTAGAGCACAAGCTGATGAATCAACTGTTCGTTCAAGTTTATTCCAATCTGGTCCAGACTTGTCAAAGGCAGCAAAGATAAATCAATCTGAAAGATCCTGAGAAGAAATTTTTCTTAAAAAGTCAGAATGCTTCTTAAAGTCGCTTTGATGGTCCGTGCTGATTTAGATGATGAATTTTGAAGACCAAAGCGCCAATGATTACTAAGGGGGAGATTGTTAGGTCTGATTTTATAGTAATCATTGTATTTATAGGCTTGGTCATATACTGTGTTTAGTGTCTTTATCTGTGTAGTATTGACCAAGGGTATTTAAGTCCCTTTGTGTAACACCCATTTTTTTGTGTTACTTTAACTAAAACAATCCCTCCAAAAATACTCCAAAATTATGGCTAAAATAAAACTTTAAACCTTTTACAGCGGAAGACTTTAACAATAAATATGTAACTTAAATGCTAACCCGTCCCATACCGAGCTGCGTTACAATATTTATTCGTAATAAATGCCTGAATATAACTTAGATGATGTAAGTCTCTATGTGTGCTCTTTTCCTTTGTCCAACCTGAAGTCTTCAATCCCTGAGATACATACTATAGTCAGCTTATAAAGCTCAGTGAGTTCATGGTTTGCGTGAGTGAAATCATATATTGTCACACATATCAAACATGCAAACTTCGTATAAATAATATTCATTTTATGAAACATGCAACACCAAAAGAAACGAGACCTCATAACTGTCTCCTCGAGTAAGGACTGATAAGTTGCAAGCATTCCCTGGGTGTGTACGGCTCACCTATAGCTAATAACCCATTACAGGGTCGTGCTCTTATGTCACAGGCATTCCCTGGTGTGTACGGCTCACACAGAGCCAGTAACCCATTTCGGGGTCGTGCCTCCCCTTAAGTGTGACAAACCAAACCGACACCTCATACTCCAAACCATGCACCATTTATACAATATAAACCAATGGAAAATCCAAGCATGCTAAATACGTTTAAAAACCGAAAAACAATTAACATGCATGCTCCACAAAACTCCACATACATGTAAACATATACCAATGACATTATTTAAATCATTATCATGCATAATATTCATCACCACAAAATCATATAATGATCGAAAATAAATTTGTACATAGGTATGCATCCCAGTGTAAGTCTCATGAAGACTCACCTGTTCGTGTAGATCGATTACCGATAGCTCCTGAATGAAGACCTACACATTTCATATCACCATATCTAATTAATGACTTATTTTCTCCAAAAGTCAAATATGGTCAACATGACCCGACCTAAAGTCAAACTCCATATCCAAGTATCCTAATATGCCTCAAATAACTCAATTTGACCCCATCGTTAAATATCCACGTGAGTCAAACTAGTAAAAAGTCAACCCTTGGTCAACCCCGACCAACTTAATCAAACTCCCAAGTCTATAACTCAATGACGTCCCAAAAACGTCAAAGTGATCCTTTTATAATTATATAGGATCTTCATTCCGCATTAAATCATCCCACTAGTTATTAACCCAAAATTGACATTTCAATCTCATTCTTAAACCACTTAAATAGTTAAATAAATAAATGATTTAATCTAACATCTTTAAAAATATTTCATAGGGTAATTAAATCACCAATTCTCAACTCTAGAATTGTTCCGGATAATTCATAGAGTTAATTACATAGAAATTATTTGAATTACCGGTTATCAATTGTAGGAGGATCTTGGTAATTTCATAAAATAAATAATGAGAATAGAATCAAATATGCATTTATAAATCCAAAGATACTTTCCGAAATTTCTAAAATGTTATTATAGCAGAAATTATATTTCTCGAAACTTCAAGGACTATATTAAAATTTTATGAAACTTAAAATAAATATTAATAACAAATTTGTGTGGTTTCCATTAAACAAGGAAATAAAATCATTCCTAGTTTGAACCGGCCATAAAATTGGATTTCTGTTTTAAAAATAAAAACTAGTAAGTTGAACATAAATAAATTCTTGAACACCAATAAAATCAGAAAATGCATTAGCTTAGTTGGTTGGCAGGTGGCTTTTCAACTTTGAGGTCGCAGGTTCGAACCCGACCTCTTGCAAAATCTTTTTAACGCTAAAAATTAACACGCGGGTCAACTTGGACCCGGTCGCAACCTGTCAACAAATACCCGCGGGTCACCCTCTTGACCCGGTCGCGACCCAACGACCCAGCAACCATGGTTGTGCGTTTTCACCCCTTTCAAGCTCCATTTTCACTCATTTTTAGCTCTTTTTCCTTCGTTCTTTTTGCACAAAAACCTTCGTAATATTTTTACAAACACTTTGACATAATAAACACCATTTTTTGTCAAGTATTGAAACTCATTTTCTTATTTAAAGATTTCGTTTTTATTTAAAACCAAACAAACTTTAAACATCAAAATCGACCCTTAAAACCACAAATCTGAAACATAACGCTACTAGGGTTCGATAAAACTCTTAAAACGAAGCTATAGACATAAAAATCACGAAGTTTGGTTGAGAATCTCACCTTGAATCGACGAGAAAACCGAAAATCTTGGCTCCCACTTCAAACTCAGATTTCTCTCTCAATTATAGCTTATTTCTCGAAATTTTTGAACGAAAATGATTCTCCTCCGGTTATCTACACTTATATCTAAGTGTTTTGGCGTATTAGTTGACGAGTAGAGTCAATGGGGAGCTCCAAACTGATACGTCGCCTTCAAATTCTGGAAAACATTCAGATCCGTCCTTTTGACGGAACAGGTCCCTATACTATGAGAATTATTACATTCGGACCCTTTAACTCTTAGCTTATTACATTACACACCCACCTGACATACTGTTTTACATTTTAAGTCCTAAAATGAAATAACTTTCTTTTGTTCACTTCTCATTTTTATTAAATGACATAATTAATCCCTCTCAACCCATTTCTATACATTTTTGCTACAATAAAATAAAACTAAATTTTAATTTTCTCTCCCCCTCTTTTTTTTTTTATAAATAAATACTTACCCTATTTTGGGGTGTCACACTTTGGTCTTGGTTGTTTATAAGGAACTTCACGTATATTCAATACAGTTTACACTTTGCGCTTCATAGACTCTCTCTCTCTACTTTCTCTCTCTAAGATTTAGTGATTCTTGGACTTTCATGCATTATGTACGTTCGTTCGGTTTGGCCAATGCGTGGCTTCAACAATATCATCCACGAGAGCGGGGTTATTTCAAGTTTTTTCTTGTGAAAACCTTATAATTTACATTGTATATGGACCATGTACAGTTTGGTGGAAATCCGACGATGTCGGTCCGGACGAGAAAACAAAAAGGGTACCCCTTTTGCTGAATCGGCCGAAAATTGGTGTCGCGCTTAAACCTCCATAACTTTTGCTATGGCGATCCTTTTTAAGCCCATGACCCATCAAAACGAACTTTAGAATGAGGATCATGCCATGGCATGGTCTTTTTTTAGCAATGCACCATGATTTGAATAGGTTTTGATAAACTGCATGATGTACGTTCGTTCGGTTTGGCCAATGCGTGGCTTTGGAAATATCCTACTGGAGAGCAGGTTTATTCCAAGTTATTTCTTATGAAAACCTTATAATTTACATTGTATATGTACCATGTACAGTTTGGCGGAAATCCGATGACGTCGGTCCGGACGACAAAACACAAAGGGTACCCCCTTTGCTGAATCGACCAAAAATGAGTGTCGTGCTTTAACGACTATAACTTTTGCTATGGGGATCCATTTTAAACCCATAACCCGGTCAAAACGAACCTTAGAACGAAGATCATGTCTTGGCATGGTCGCTTTCGGCGATACACCATGATTTGAGTGTGTTTCGATAAACTGCATGATGTACGTTCGTTCGGTTTGGCCAATGCATGGCTTCGGCAATATCCTGCACAAAAGCGGGTTTATTTCAAGTTATTTCTTGTGAAACCCTTATAATTTACATTGTAAAAGGACCATGTACAGTTTGGAGGATATCCAACGAGGTCGGTCTGGATGAGAAAACACAAAGGGTACCCCCTTTGCAGAATCGGCTGAAAATGGGTGTCGCGCTTAAACGTCCATAACTTATGCTACGGGGATCCGTTTTAAGCCCATGACCCATCAAAACGAACTTTACAACGAGGATCATGCCATGGCATGGTCTCTTTCTATAAATACACCATGATTTGAATAGGTTTTGATAAACTGCAAGATGTACGTTCGTTCGGTTTGGCCAATGCATGGCTTCGGAAATATCCTACAGGAGAGCGGGTTTATTCCAAGTTATTTCTTGTGAAAACCTTATAATTTACATTGTATATGTACCATGTACAGTTTGGTGGAAATCCGAAGAGGTCGGTCCGGACGAGAAAACACAAAGGGTACCCCCTTTGCTGAATCGGCCAAAAGTGGGTGTCGCGCTTAAAAGTCCATAACTTTTGCTACGGATATCCGTTTAAATCCCATGACCCTTCAAAAAGATCCTTAGAAAGAGTAGCACGCCATGGAATGGTTTCTTTGTGGAAATACCCCATGATTTAAGTGGGTTTCGATAAACTGCATGATGTACGTTCTTTCGGTTTGGCTAATGCGTGGCTTCTGCAATATCCTGCACGAGAGCGAGTTTATTTCAAGTTATTTCTTGTGAAAACCTTATAATTTACGTTTTAGATGGACCATGTACAATTTGGTGGAAATCCAACGAGGCCGGTCTGGACGAGAAAAGACAAAGGGTACCCCCTTTGCTGAATCGACCAAAAATGGGTGTCGCGTTAAAAAGTTCATAACTTTTGCTACAGAGATCCGTTTAAATCCCATGACCCTTCAAAATGAATCTTAGAAAGAGGAGCACGCCATGGCATGTTGCATTGTGGAAATACACCATGATTTAAGTGGGTTTCGATAAACTGCATGATGTACGTTCTTTCGGTTTGGCTAATGTGTGGCTTTTGCAATATCCTGTACGAGAACGAGTTTATTTCAAGTTATTTCTTGTGAAAACCATATAATTTACATTGTAGATGGACCATGTACAGTTTGGTGGAAATCCGACGAGGTCGGTCGGGACGAGAAAACACAAAGGGTACTCCCTTTGCGAAATCGGCCAAAAATGGGTGTCGCGCTTAAACATCCATAACGTTTTCTATGGGGATCCATTTTAATCCCACGACCCGTCAAAACGAACCTTAGAATGAGTACCACGTCATGGAATGGTCTCTTTCTGGCAATACACCATGATTTGAGTGGGTTTTGATAAACTGCATGATGTACGTTCGTTCGGTTTGGCCAATGCGTGGCTTCGGCAATATCCTGCACGAGAGCGGGTTTATTTCAAGTTATTTCTATTGAAAACCTTATAATTTACATTGTAGATGGAGCATGTACAGTTTGGTGGATATCCAATGAGGTCGGCCCAGATGGGAAGACTCAAAGGGTACCCCCTTTGCTGAATCGGCCAAAAATGGGTCTCGCGTTTAAATGAAAATAACTTTTGCTATTGGGATCCGTTTTAAGCCCATGACCAGTCAAAACTAACCTTAGAACAAGGATCATGACATTTCATGGTTTCTTTCAGGTTGTACGCCATGATTTGAGTGGATTTCGATAAAGTGCATGATATACGTTCGTTCGGTTTGGCCAATGCGTGGCTTCGGCAATATCCTTCACGAGAGCAGGCTTATTTCAAGTTATTTATTGTGAAAACATTATAATTTACATTGTAGATAGATGATGTACTGTTTGGGGGAAATCTGACGATGTCGGTCCAGACGGGAAAACACAAAGGGTACCCCCTTTGCTGAATCGGCCAAAAATGGGTTTCACGCCTAAACGTCCATTACTTTTGCTACGGGAATCCGTTTTAAACCCATGACCCGTCAAAACAAACCTTAGAACGAGGAGCAAGCCTTCACATGGTCGCTTTCTGGCAATACACCAAGATTTGAGTGGATTTCGATAAACTGCATGATGTACGTTCGTTCGGTTTGGCCAATGCGTGGCTTCGGAAATATCTTGCATGAGAGAGGGGTTATTTCAAGTTATTTATTGTGAAAATCTTATAATTTACATTGTAGATGAACCATGTACAGTTTGGTGGAAATCCGACGAGGTCGGTCCGGACGAGAAAACAAAAAGGGTAACCCCTTTGCTGAATCGGCCGAAAATTGGTGTCGCGCTTAAACCTCCATAACTTTTGATATGGCGATCCTTTTTAAGTCCATGACCCATCAAAAATAACTTTAGAACTAGGAGCATGCCATGGCATGTTCTCTTTCTAGCAATACACCATGATTTGAATAGGTTTTGCTAAATTGCAAGATGTGCGTTCGTTCGGTTTGGCCAATGTGTGGCTTCGGAAATATCCTACAGAAGAGCGGGTTTATTCCAAGTTATTTCTTGTGAAAACATTATAATTTACATTGTATATCGACAATGTACAGTTTGGCGGAAATCCGACGAGGTCTGTCCGGACGAGAAAACACACAGGGTACCCTATTTGCTGAATCGGCCAAAAATGGGTTCGCGCTTAAATAACCATAACTTTTGCTATGGGGATCAATTTTAAACCCATGACCCGTCAAAACGAACCTTAGAATGACGAGCATGCCTTGGCATAGTCGTTTTCTGGCGATACACCATTATTTGATTGGGTTTCGATAAACTGCATGATGTACGTTTGTTCGATTTGGCCAATGCGTGGCTTCGGCAATATCCTGCACAAAAGCGGGTTTACTTCAACTTATTTCTTGTGAAAACCTTATAATTTACATTATAGAAGGACCATGTACAGTTTGGAGGAGATCCGATGAGGTCGGTCTGGACGAGAAAACACAAAAGGGTACCCCCATTGCAGAATCCGCCGAAAATGGGTGTCGCGCTTAAACGTCCATAACTTATGCTACGGGGATCCGTTTAAATCCCATGACCAATAAAAATGAACCTTAGAACGAGGAGCACGCCATGTCATGGTCTCTTTCTAGAAATAGACCATGATTTGGGTAGGTTTCGATAAACTTCATGATGTACGTTCGTTCAGTTTGGCCAATGCGTGGCTTCAGCAATATCATGCACAAGAGCGGATTTATTTCAAATTATTTCTTGTGAAAACAGTATAATTTACATTGTTGATGTACCATGTACATTTTGGTTGAAATCCGACGATGTCGGTCCGGACGAGAAAACACCAAGGGTACCCCATTTGCTGAATCGGCCAAAAATGGGTTTCACGCTTAAACGTCCATTACTTTTGCTACGGAGATCCGTTTAAATCCCATGACCCTTCAAAACGATCCTTAGAAAGAGGAGCACGCAATGGCATGGTTGCTTTGTGGAAATACCCCATGATTTAAGTGGGTTTCGATAAACTGCATGATGTACGTTCTTTCGGTTTGGCTAATGCGTGGCTTCTGCAATTTCCTGCACGAGAGCGAGTTTATTTCAAGTTATTTCTTTTGAAAACCTTATAATTTACATTGTAGATGGACCATTTACAGTTTGATGGAAATCCAATGAGGTCGGCCCAGATGGGAAGACTCAAAGGGTACCCCCTTTGCTGAATCGGCCAAAAATGGGTGTCGCGTTTAAATGAAAATAACTTTTGCTATTGGGATCCGTTTTAAGCCCATGACCAGTCAAAACGAACCTTAGAACGAGGATCATGCCATTTCATGGTTTCTTTCAGGTTGTACGCCATGATTTGAGTGGATTTCGATAAAGTGCATGATGTACGTTCGTTCGGTTTGGCCAATGCGTGGCTTCGGCAATATCCTTCACGAGAGCAGGCTTATTTCAAGTTATTTCTTGTGAAAACATTATACTTTACATTGTAGATGGACGATGTACTATTTGGGAGAAATCCGACGATGTCGGTCCATACGGGAAAACACAAAGGGTACCCCCTTTGCTAAATCGGCCAAAAATGGGTTTCACGCCTAAACGTCCATTACTTTTTCTAAGGGAATCCGTTTTAAACCCATGACCCATCAAAAGAAACCATAGAACGAGGAGCAAGCCTTCGGATGGTCTCTTTCTGGCAATACACCAAGATTTGAGTGGATTTCGATAAACTTCATGATGTATGTTCGTTCGGTTTGGTCAATGCGTGGCTTCGGCAATATCTTGCATGAGAGAGTGTTTATTTCAAGTTATTTCTTGTGAAAATCTTATAATTTACATTGTAGATGGATCATGCACAGTTTGGTGGAAATCCGACGAGGTCGGTCCGGACGAGAAAACAAAAAGGGTACCCCCTTTGCTGAATCGGCCAAAAATTGGTGTCGCGCTTAAACCTCCATAACTTTTGCTATGGCGATCCTTTTTAAGTCCATGACCCATCAAAAAGAACTTTAGAACGAGAAGCATGCCATGGCATGTTCTCTTTCTAGCAATACACCATGATTTGAATAGGTTTTGCTAAACTGCAAGATGTACGTTCGTTAGGTTTGGCCAATGTGTGGCTTCGGAAATATCCTACAGGAGAGCGGGTTTATTCCAAGTTATTTCTTGTGAAAACCTTATAATTTACATTGTATATGGACCATGTACAGTTTGGCGGAAATCCGACGAGGTCTGTCCGGACGAGAAAACACACAGGGTACCCCATTTGCTGAATCGGCCAAAAATGGGTGTCGCGCTTAAACAACCATAAATTTTGCTATGGGGATCCATTTTGTCAGGATCGAATTCTCAACAAGAATTATGAATACTCAGAAACAATATCAAAGAAGTTGCGGAATAACACTTTGATATTCAATGTAACAGTAAACAAACAGTGAGTATGATTAACAACTTGTAAACTTGTATTGAATGATTAAAATCACAAGATTACACACTCAACCTCAATCTTGAAGAACAGACTCTTTCAAGACGAATTCTACTTCTCTAGAATTAGGAACTATGCCTTGAGGTTGATTTCTCTCTAGAATAAAACTTAGAATGAATAATAATTATTTCTAAACCATTCTATCAATTCTATACATATACTGAAGATAACAGATAATTACAATTAATAAAATATCTTCAGAATATCTTCCATGAATATCTTCAGAATATCCAGCTGTCACTCTTGTAATTCTGATCTCCATCTCATAAGCAGCATTAATCATCTTGGAAGTATTAACTCAGTCTTGGCAGCATTAACCACTAAGCAGCACTAACCTCTAGCAGTACTAACTAGCTAAGCAGTACTAACTTTGATCAAGCAGCACTAACTTTGACTAGCAGTATTAATTCTACTAGAAGTAGTAATACCTAGCAGTATTAACTTTTGAAGTCCTCTAGCAGTAGTAATTCTGAACTAGCAGCATTAACCATACTTAAGCTTTTCTTCAGTTCCCAACAATCTCCCCCTAACTTGACTTTTAGGAAGAGAAGTCAAGTTCTTCAGATCTTCTTCAAGATGCTCCCAAAACTCCATCATGGCCTAAATTCCAGTATTTGCATCCAACCCCAAATTCTGATTTATTGTTCTTTGGATCAAATATTTAGCCATTTCTGAATCTGGAATACATCCTAGCTTCTTCTTCAGCATGGCATGAAGCTTTAATCTTCTATGGTTATACACTCTATCCACTAGAAAGTATTCAGTGTGATTCAAATCCAAAGTCACTGCATATACTCCACTAGTTTCATATAGAGTCCAATTGTTGACTGATTTGAACACATTCCTTATGATCTCCTCCACTGCATCAAGCTTGAACATCATACACAGATACTCCATTATCAGCTTTGTAATTGAAATCACTGGAGCTTTCAGTTCATCTGCATATAACTTCATCCCTATCTCAAACATTTCTTCAATATCAGATCTTGAGCAGGTTCTGACAATCTTGTTCCAAGTGTTGTACACTTCATACTTCTCATCCTTTCTCTTTAATCTGATATATTCCTTTCCATCCACTTCCAATACATCCCAGTGAATGACTTCAGGAGGTTTAACCCCTACAGGTTCTGCTGAAATTGGTTCAGGCACTTTGTCCATCACTACCATGTACATTTTAACATCCTCAGTACTTGCAGGTTCATGTATTGTAGATGACTCAGGTGCCTCTTCTTCTTCAACAACCTTTTCAGCCTCTTCTTCCATTAATCTAGGCTTCTTTGTAGGCTTTCTCCTGGCAATCATCTTAGTTCTTTTCAAAGTCCTTAGACTTTCACCAATTGTTGCTTCCTTTTCTGGAGTTTCTTGCTCATCAGGGAATGGTTTTTGTAAGAAATCATTGCTCTCTTTCATTCTTTTCTCCATTTCAACCCTTGCAATATCATCTCCTTGAAGCTTTGTCATCTCAGCATCATACATTTTCTTGAGTTTATCAAAAGACATTTTTGAAAACATTTCTACCTTGACACCTACTGCACCTTTGAGGAAAGTAATCATTTTCTTTCTCTCTTGAGCACCCAGGTATGTCTTTGATGGTTGTCTTTTCCTTGCAACCATTTTGATCTTGGTAGGCTTCTTAACAAATGTGGCTTTCTGCTTGGCTTGCTCAGTTGCTAAGCTCTGTTGATAGACTTTGTTTAACTCTGCAGCCATTGCTTTAGCTATTTCTCTATCCTTTGCCACTTGCACAGTTTCTGCTTCTTCAAGTTCAGCCTGTATTTTCCTAGCCAGAGCCTCATCTGCTTCAATCAACTTCTGCTTTTTCTTTGGTTGATCAGATTCAACTAGCTTTGCCTTACCCTTTTCTTTGCTTATCACCTTCTCTTCTACATTTGTTTTCTTGATCAATTCCCCTTGTTCTTTGATGACTACTCCTTTGGTCTTTGAGGTGACCTTGGGAGTATCATGCTTGGCTTTAAGCAAGGTTTCTGCAATCTCCAGCTCTGTTAGAACTTCTTTCACTGTTTCTGCTGCTTTGCTTATTTCAGCAGTACTAACCATTTCTGCTGTTTTACTTGAACTAGCAGCATTAATGGTTTCTGTTGCTTGCTCTGTTACTGCTGCTATCTCCCCCTCAACATCAAGTTTCTCTCCCTTTTCTGGAGCATCTTCCCTGTTGACATCAGCTTCTGACTCCCCCTTTTTGGGAGCATCAGTCACTGGTTCCCTCTTTTTAAGCACAAATTGCCTCCTCTTCTTTTTCTGGATCAATCTCTTTACCATATTCTGCAGTTTGGAAATCTGAGCTTGTTGAGACAGGACTATTAGTTTCAGCTCTTCGATGTCTTTTCCTTGGTTGATCACATCCCTGTTGATGTAGCCATTGTGTCCATCAATTCAAGATAGTCATATTTGTCCTCACCTTCTCCAGAAGTGTTACCCCCTTTTGAAGGATCATGGGATCTTTTAGTAGTGGAAGCCTTCTGCCTAGCAGAAGCACTTTCCACCCCCGTGGTTTCTTGGCACCTGGGACCTTTGAATGATTGCTCATTCAAAGTTTCCATGGGGGAGGTCTTATTTATGTTACCACTGTCCTCCTCTGTGCTAGCATAAGTAGTGGCAGCCTCAGTACCCATATACTCAACCCTCTCCTCAGTGAGCAACTCCTTGGGGTTGGGAGACACCCCTGTGGTTTCCCTGTGGATATTCTCTAATGGAGAATTCTCCATTAGAGGGCTTAAAGGCTCAATGGGTGATGGTACAAGAAGGGAAGGAGCCTTCTTTACCTGTTTCCTTTTGTAAGTTTGGGTAATTGGAGAAGTTGGTTTGTCAAGAAGAGACTGAGGAATTGATTTAGAGTGGGAAGGTTGGGATTGGCTAGCAGTGGGATGGTCTAATGGGGGCCTTGACCCTGCTGCCGTACCTTCATCAGTGTGGGACACCACGATCATTGTGGAGAACAATGGGGTGTCAACTCCTTCCGAGTCCAATGGAGATCTTTTCATGTTTGAAAAGACCTTACCTTTGGGGATTTTTGGTACATATACCCCATCAAAATGAGGCATATCCGTCAATTCGTGGGTGATAACTTCTTGGACAAACCTGGGGTACATATAAAAGCTCTTTTTGCTTCCCAAGTTTGAGACAAGATCATTGAAAATCATTTTAGAAAAATTGCACTTTCTGGCAGTGGCCAAGCACACCAAAGCATAAGCAATGGTGCTACTGAACTCACTCCAGCAGTAGTCTTTTTGGAGATACAATGCATAAGAGTATGGACAAAGAAATGCCATTGGGGTGAAAATTTAGCTTTGGAGAACTTGAACACACCCAATGGGCCTCCATACCCCATTCTTGTAAGAGTAGAAAACAGTTCATCATCAGAGATAGATGAGATACCAGTGGCATCATCTAGACGTAGACTGATGCGGATTACCTCTTCAGTAACTGTCAACGGTTTTTCACAGACCCTTGTCTTGATCATTTGCACACCATTCTCAGTAACAATGGTGGCATTTGCCCAGAATTGCCTTTGATGCTCGATGTAGATTGATGGCGAGACAGTGAGAGCATGGGCAATATGGCTTGTCGTGAGGAAATCCACAATCTGGTGGAAACTAGCGGCCTGTTTGGGCTTCTTTAACATCGCGATTTCATTGTGCTCATCTATGAATGCCATTGATGCCATTGATCTTGAAGTTCTTGCCTGAAAACTTGGAACTTGAGAGAGAAAGGGTTTAGAGCGCAAGTGAACAGTATGCAAAGAGTCGTTATGAACTTTTAGGCGGGCAAAGGGTATTTATAGTATTCGGGATATAAGCAGTATTAACCTAGAGCAGTAGTAACTAACAACAGTATTAACCACTAGCAGTATTAACTAACTAGCAGTATTAACTGAGAGCAGTATTAACCACTAGCAGTATTAACTAACTAGCAGTATTAACTGAGAGCAGTATTAACCACTAGCAGTATTAACTAACTAGCAGTATTAACCACTAGCAGTATTAACTGAACACTGGCAGTAGTAAAATTGTACTGGCAGTACTAAAACTGTACTGGCAGTATTAATCATACTTACACTTTTAAGCTTTGTGAAGGACTGAGTACTGCTATACTTTTCCTGAAAAAGAAGATTAGGACCACCAAGAATAAACAATATACAGGTATTGAACCACTTTTTAAGTAGGAGCTTATTCAGAGTTGATCATTCCCACACTTGTTACCAAGAAAGTGAATCTACCCACATCAAATGCTTTGGTGAATAGATCAGCAAACTGGTTAGCAGTATGAACTTTTACAACTTGAATAAGTTTCTTTTCATTACAGTCTCTTATAAAGTGGTACCTGATTTCAATGTGCTTTGTCTTTGAGTGCTTGACAGGATTATTAACAATGCTAATAGCACTTCTATTATCAATAAAAATTGGAGTGTGTAGAAAGGTTACCCCATAGTCCAGCATTTGATTCTGAATCCATAAGGCTTGAGAACAGCAACTTGCAGCTGCTATATACTCTGCCTCTGTTGTAGATGTGGACACTGTGGTTTGTTTCTTGCACTGCCATGACACTAGTCTTGCACCCAAAAACTGACATCCTCCAGAAGTAGATTTTCTGTCCAAGTTTGCTCCACCTAGATCACTGTCTGAGTATGCAAGCAAGTCAAAAGATGAGTCATGGGGATACCAAAGCCCCAATCTGGGTTGCCCTTTGAGATATCTGAATATCCTCTTAACAGCTTGATAGTGAGATTGCTTTGGCCTAACTTGGAATCTTGCACATACACAGACTGGAAACATTATATCTGGCCTAGAGGCTGTAAGATACATGAGAGAGCCAATCATGGATCTATAATGATGAACATCCATATCCTCCCCCTCAAGATCTGCTGTTATTTGCTTGTGTGTCTCCATAGGTGTGCTGGCAGGTTTTGAATCTGAGAAACCAAACTTGGTTAGAATATCCTGCACATACTTGGACTGACTGATAAAAATACCATCTGACTTCTGTTGAACTTGGAGTCCAAGGAAGAAAGTAAGTTCCCCCATGGAACTCATTTTGAATCTTTGATGCATTAGTTCCTCAAACTCCTTGCACATATTGTATTTTGTGGATCCAAAGATAATATCATCAACATATATTTGGACCAGCAAGATATCCTTCTTCTTTCTCTTGATGAATAAAGTCTTATCAATGACTCCTCTTTCAAAGCCATTTTCCAAGAGATAGGATGACAGAGTGTCATACCATGCTCTTGGTGCTTGATGCAGTCCATAAAGTGCTTTCTTTAGTTTGTATACTTTGTCTGGATAGCTTGGGTTCTCAAACCCTGGTGGTTGACAGACATATACTTCTTCTTCAATTGATCCATATAGAAATGCACTTTTGACATCCATTTGATAGACTTTGAATTTCATATAAGAAGCATAAGCCAGGAATAATCTAATTGCTTCTATCCTGGCTACAGGAGCAAATACTTCTTCATAATCTATTCCCTCTTCTTGTGTATACCCTTGAGCCACCAACCTTGCTTTATTCCTTATTACTATGCCTCTTTCATCTCTCTTATTCCTGAAGACCCATTTTGTTCCTATTGCTCTTTGGCCTTTAGGGAGGTCTACCAGATCCCAAACATCTTGCAGCTTGAATTGCAGTAGCTCTTCTTGCATGGCTTCTATCCAACTAGACTCTTTCATAGCATCATGTGCCTTCTTAGGCTCAAGCTGGGATAAAAAACAAGAGAGCATTGTATGCTGTTGGTCTTGCATTTCTTGCAGCCTGCTTTGATTTCTAGTCATCATAGGAGAAGATAGATCTCCTATTACCAGCTGTGGAGGATGATTCTTTTGAGTTCTGGTGTGATGACTAGGTTCTTCATTAAGTCCCACCTCTAGATTAGAGTCATTCAACTCCACTGAGGTGTTTTCAACAGCTATTTCTGGGTCTTTATCTTCTTGAATCTCCTCTTCTCTACTTTCTTCTTCACTCTGATTTGGTCCAGTAGATGGTTCCTTGTCACAGTCTTCAATAGAATCCACTGTAGGTATGGGAAAGATCACAGATTGAGATAAACTGTCTTGAACTTGTGTAGTTCCTGATCCTTCACACCCTGAACCTGCATAGTCATTACTACTGAAACCAAAAGAGTTAGTTAGTGAATCAATGTCAAATAGCCACTGAGGACCAGACCCAATAGGATTTGGTGTATTCTCATTGCATTTGACATTGTCACTTTCTTCAATTATTCAAGAAGAAGAGTTAAAAACTCTGTAAGCCTTACTCTGAGATGAGTAACCAACAAGAAATCCATCATCTGCTTTGCTATCAAACTTACCTAAGTGAGATTTGGTATTGAGAATAGTACAAGGACACCCAAAAGGTTTGAAAAATCCAATAAATGGTTTTCTTTTATTTAAAAGCTCATATGGGGTCTTGTTCTTTGGCTTGACCACTAGAACTCTGTTTTGGACATAACAGGCAGTATTAACTGCTTCAGCCCAGAAGGTAATTGGCAGTTTTGAATCAGCCAACAGAGATCTAGCAGCCTCTATTAGTGTCCTATTTCTCCTCTCAGCAACTCCATTCTATTGAGGAGTCCTAGGGTTTAGATCAAGATTTTTAAATTCAGTCCCATTGTCAGCAACTCCATTGTCGTTCGGTTTGGCCAATGCGTGGCTTCGGCAATATCTTTCATGAGAGAGGGTTTATTTCAAGTTATTTCTTATGAAAATCTTATAATTTACATTGTAGATGGACCATGTACAGTTTGGTGGAAATCCGACGAGGTCGGTCCGGACGAGAAAACAAAAAGGGTACCCCCTTTCCTGAATCGGCCGAAAATTGGTGTCTCGCTTAAACCTCCATAACTTATGCTATGGCGATCCTTTTTAAGTCCATGACCCATCAAAAAGAACTTTAGAACGAGGAGCATGCCATGGCATGTTCTCTTTCTAGCAATACACCATGATTTGAATAGGTTTTGCTAAACTGCAAGATGTACGTTCGTTCGGTTTGGCCAATGCGTGGCTTCGGAAATATCCTACAGGAGAGCGGGTTTATTCCAAGTTATTTCTTGCGAAAACCTTATAATTTACATTGTATATGGACCATGTACAGTTTGGCGGAAATCCGACGAGGTCTGTCCGGACGAGAAAACACACAGGGTACCCCCTTTGCTGAATCGGCCAAAAATGGGTGTCGCGCTTAAACAACCATAACTTTTGCTATGGGGATCCATTTTAAACCCATGACCCATCAAAAGGAACCTTAGAACGACGAGGATGCCTTGACATGGTCACTTTCTGGCGATACACCATTATTTGAGTGGGTTTCGATAAACTGCATGATGTACGTTCGTTCGGTTTGGCCAATGCGTGGCTTCGGCAATATCCTACACAAAAGCGGGTTTATTTCAAGTTATTTCTTGTGAAAATCTTATAATTTACATTGTAGAAGGACCATGTACAGTTTGTAGGAGATCCGACGAGGTCGGTCTGGACGAGAAAACACAAAGGGTACCCCATTTGCTGAATCGGCCAAAATTGGGTGTCGCGCCATTTTAATACCATGACCCATCAAAACGAACCTTAGAACGAGGAGCACGCCATGGCATGGTCTCTTTCTAGCAATAGACCGTGATTTGGGTAGGTTTCGATAAACTGCATGATGTACGTTCGTTCAGTTTGGCCAATGCGTGGCTTCAGCAATATCATGCACAAGAGCGGGTTTATTTCAAGTTATTTCTTGTGAAAACAGTATAATTTACATTGTTGATGTACCATGTACATTTTGGTTGAAATCCGACGATGTCGGTCCGGACGATAAAACACCAAGGGTACCCCCTTTCCTGAATCGGCCAAAAATGGGTTTCGCGCTTAAACGTCCATTACTTTTGCTACGTAAATCCGTTTAAATCCCATGACCCTTCAAAACGATCCTTAGAAAGAGGAGTACGCCATGGCATGGTTTCTTTGTGGAAATACCCCATGATTTAAGTGGGTTTCAATAAACTGCATGATGTACGTTCTTTCGGTTTGGCTAATGCGTGGCTTCTGCAATATTCTGCACGAGAGCGAGTTTATTTCAAGTTATTTCTTGTGAAAACCTTATAATTTACGTTGTAAATGGACCATGTACAATTTGGTGGAAATCCAACGAGGCCGGTCCGGACGAGAAAAGACAAAGGGTACCCCCTTTGCTGAATCGACCAAAAATGGGTGTCGCGCTTAGAAGTCCATAACTTTTGCTACGGAGATCCGTTTAAATCCCATGACCCTTCAAAATGAATCTTAGAAAGGGGAGCACGCTATGGCATGTTGCTTTGTGGAAATACACCATGATTTAAGTGGGTTTCGATAAACTGCATGTGTGGCCCAAGATTTACTAGCTATAACAAATTTAGATTGACACAAACACTTTTATTAGATCAAACACATGAATTACAATTAATCACAGATCTAACATTTAGTCACAGATCTCCCGAATGTGTGTGTTCTTTGTGTATGTGTGTTCTTACTCTCTCTTAACTACCACCAAGATTACACCTTCACTTTCACACACACTTACTATCACTTTCTTACACACATCTCTTTTGAAACATACAAGGACTTGCTTATATATAGGTCAACATGACCAAGCAAGGTCAAACCATCTAAGCTCTCTTACAAACATGACCAAGCAAGGTCAAACCATCTAAGCTCTCTTACAACACACACAAACAACTATTACAACAATTACAATAATGACCCTCATTTAATCTTGAATACAATTACAATCTAACAATCTCCCCCTTTGGATTCAAGATTAAAAAAAATTTGGCAATAATCTTCAGATCTTTATATCTTCAGAATTGACTTCAACTTCAAATCTTTTCTGGCTTTGACATCTTGAAAACTTTGACAATTCTTCAAACTTGTCTCTCTCTTTGAATTAACTTTTGCATAAACTCTGGCTTTCTCTTTGATAAGCTTTCTTTGACAAACTTTCTTTAATCTTTGACTTCAATCAACTGAAAACTTTATCTCCTCTGAAATCTTTAAAACTTCAATCTGATCTTGAACTTTGGTTATTCTCCCCCTTTTTAATGATTTGTAAGAATCAAAATCATTAAAACACTTCAAAGTCAGATCCGTCATTGAATGAACTTCCCATCATCTGATAAGCACATTCTTCAAGAACTTTCATCTCCTCCTTTGGATAATAGACAATCTCCCCATATAGGAAAATCATTCTCACATCTGATCTGGATTGGCCTTAGATTCACGAACATATTCATCTGAATCTTTTCAAATTCAAACGAAATAAAAAATGGTAACCCTGAATCAACATATGAAACAGTTAGAAATGCCTGTCAGTAACACTGAGTTACTGTGTACAACGAATGTACAATATAAGGAGCTTGTTTGATGATGACTCCCCAGGACTTCCATTCAATCATTGAAAAACACAAGGTAGTTCTATGAATGTTCTGACAGAAAAACATATTCTCTGTGTGCTCGTGCTTGTGTTTTGAAAGAATTAGCACAATGATTGTGTTTCATAAGGCTCAAAGTATGTAAATCACTGAGACAACAATGATTATACATAGACTCAACATGCATGAGAAAGGTTCGAAGGTAGGGCAACTTTCCTTATTTTTCAATATCAGTATCTTCCAAGTGAAGATCCGATAGATTATGTGCTGCTTCCCCATAAAATATGAAACATTCTCTTTTTAAGAAAAGAATGAGTAGCTAGGGAGGTTTTATGCAAGAGATGGCATGGGTTATTTGCCTATTTCAATGATGGTCACGAAAGAAATGTGAACCAATCAGTAATGTGGCTACCCGGCTCAGAAAGATGTTTGGTGCAGAGTTCTAATATTCTTTTAACTCTGTTCTCTCACCCTCTTTCTTTTAAACATTTAAGCTCACATCTAACCAATCTCTCATTTCCATTTTACCTCAGCTCACTCCCACACTCAATTCTTTTAGACCCCTCTCCCCTCAATCACTCAAAGGATTTCTTCCGGGGTAGGAAACACTGGTTATCGTGAATCCATGGAAGATCTAATAAGCACTCACACTGAATCCCATGTTCCTAAGAAGTACATGCTGTTCAATGATTTTCTTGACATGTAAAGTACAAGAAATCATATGTCAGTGTTTGTATGCTCATTTAGAAATCAGAAATGAAATTTGAGCATTTTGAACATTTAAGATATCTCAAAACTTTATATGAATGAAAAGAATAGAAATGTTTTGAGAATCTGACAATAATTAAGATCAGATCAAATTATCATGAAGAAAAATATTTGGGAATTCAAAGACGTATATTGTTTATATGAACAATATATAAACATATTATCAATGAAAGCACTTTAAAAAAAATGAAATGACGTTTGATTCAAAAAATTATGAATACCAAACGACGGGAGTATTACCACAGAAAGATATATCATTTGATACATGGTAATAACATAATCAATTTGAAAATACTGAACCAGTGTGTGTATGAATACTTGACAAAGTATATAGAAAACAAAATACACAAGTATTATTCTTTTAAAGAACACACGGCCAGATAAGCAATTATGTAACCAAAAATCATTTAAAATGCACACTTCTCAAATCAGAAAAACATTTTAAGATCGTGAAGTGGTTTGAACATTTTAAAACCATTTTTCACAAGTGAAAGTTGTTCTTCTTTCACAAGTGTTAGAGTATAAGGATTAGAATGATATACCTGTGGATTAGAATCCTTAACTCCCCCTGGAATGAATATAGCAATTAAAGTATCCTTGACTAGATATCCTCCCCCTTGATATCTGTAAAACATCAATCTTTTTAGAGATATTTTTATAAAATATATAGCAATATAATTTCCAAACTCCCTTTCAAACGAAAAACTTCCTGAAAAGATGTAATCTTGAAAGCATCCTTCAGAAGAAAACATTTGAATACGGGTTTTGAACTGAATTGTCCAAAAGCCATTATGCTTTGAAGCACGGGTTCTGAACTAATTTGTTCAGAAGCCTTTGTCACATAACATATTCTGCAAGAAAAAGATTTTGGTAATCATTATAAAAATGATTCCGCTTTAGTCAGTCAATATATGATGAAATATCCAAAATATATTCAAATAAAGTACAAGTTTAGAAAACTCCCCCTCGAATCATGAAGTGGCATTTAACATACCAAGTTTGCTAACTAAAAAGGTAAACCTCTTTTCATCCAACGGCTTGGTGAAAAGGTCAGCCAACTGGTAGTCTGTAGTCACGAAGTGCATCTCGATATCGCCTTTTTCGACATGATCCTTTATAAAATGATAACGCACGTTGATGTGTTTTGTCTTGGAATGCTGCACTGGATTAGCAGTTATCGCAATCGCACTCTTAGAATCACAGTAGATAGAGACTCGTTGGTAAGTATATCCGAAATCTTTTAACTGTATTTTCATCCAGAGGACTTGTGAACAGCAGCTTGCGGCAGCTACGTATTCAGCCTCGGCGGTGGATGTAGAAACACAATTTTGTTTCTTAGATGTCCAGCTAACCAACTTATGACCTAAGAACTGACAAGAACCAGAGGTGCTCTTTCTATCCAGTTTGCAACCTGCATGATCAACATCAGTATAGGCAGTTAAATTAATACACGAACCCTTAGGATACCAAAGGCCTAACTCAGTAGAACCTTTAAGATACCTAAGAATCCGTTTTACAGCGACCAGGTGTGATTCCTTTGGATTAGCTTGATATATCGCACAGAAACATGTAGCAAACATAATATCCGGTCTACTCGCAGTTAAGTACAGCAGTGAACCAATCATGCTACGGTACACTTTTTGATCTACTGATTTGCCAGAAAGATCTGCATCTAAAAGTGTGCCCGTTTCCATCGGTGTTTTCATCACTGAACTGTCACTCATGTTAAATTTCTTTAAAATATCTTTCTATCAATACACCATGATTTGAATAGGTTTTGATAAACTGCAAGATGTACGTCCGTTCAGTTTGGCCAATGCGTGTCTTCGGAAATATCCTACCGGAGAGCGGGTTTATTTCAATTTATTTCTTGTGAAAACCTTATAATTTACATTGTAGACGCAACATCTATAGTTTGGTGGAAATCCGACGAGGTCGGTCCGGACAAGAAAACACAAAGGGTACCCCATAACTATTTCTACAGGAATCTGTTTTAAGACCATGACTCGTCAAAACGAACCTTAGAATGACGATCATGCCATGGCATGGTCACTTTCTGGCAATACACCAAGATTTGAGTTGGTTTCGATAAACTGCATGATGTACGTTCGTTCGATTTGGCCAATGCGTGGCTTCGGCAATATCCTGCACGATAGAGGGTTTATTTCAAGCTATTTCTTATGAAAACCATATAATTTACGCTGTAGATGCAACATGTACAGTTTGGGGGAAATCCGACGAGGTCGGTCTGGAGGAGAAAACACAAAAGATAGACCCTTTATTGAATCAGCCAAAAATGGGTATCGCGCTTAAACGTCCATAACTATAGCTACACAGATCCATTTTAACCCCCTGACTTGTCAAAACGAACCTTAGAACGAGGACCACGCCATGGCAAGGTCGCTTTCTAGAAATACACCAAGATTTGAGTGGGTTTCGATAAACTGCAAGATGTGTGTTCGCTTGATTTGGCCAATGCGTGGCTTCAGCAATATCCTGCACGACAGCAGGTTTATTTCAAGTTATTTCTTGTGAAAATCTTATAATTTAAATTGTAGATGCATCATGTATAGTTTGGCGGAAATCCAACAAGGTTGGTTCGGATAAGAAAACACAAAGGGTACCCCCTTTGCTGAATCGGACAAAAATCGATGTCGCGCTTAAACGTACATAACTATTGCTACAAGGATCCGTTTTAATCCCATGACTCATCAAAACGAACCTTAGAATGAGCAGCACGCCATGGCATGGTCTCTTTCTAGCAATACACCAAGATTTAATTGGGTTTTGATAAACTGCATAATGTACGTTCGTTTGATTTATCCAATGCGTGGCTTCGGCAATATCCTGCACGAGAGCGGGTTAATTTCAAGTTATTTCTTGTGAAAACCTTATAATTTACATTGTAGATGGACCATGTACAGTTTGGTGGAAATCCGACGACGTCGTTCCGGACGAGAAACACAAATGGTACCCCCTATGCTGAATCGGCCAAAAATGGGTTTCGAGCTTAAACGTCCATAACTTTTGGTACAAGGATCCGTTTTAAACCCATGTACCGTCAAAATGAACCTTATAACGAGGAGCATGCCATGGCATGGTCACTTTTTTGCAATAACCCATGATTTGAGTGGGTTTCGATAAACTGCATGATGTATATTCGTTCGGTTTGGCAAATACATGGTTCGGCAATATCCAGCACGAGAGCGGTTTATTTATTTTATTTCTTGTGAAAACCTTATAATTAACATTATAGATGGAACATGTACAATTTTGTGGAAATTTGACGAGGTCGGTCCGGACAAGAAAACACAAAGTGTACCCCCTTTGTTGAACCGGCCAAAAATAGGGGTCGCGCTTAAACGTCCATAACTTTTGCTATGGTGATCTGTTTTAAGACCATTACCCGTCAAAACAAACCTTGGAACAAGGAGAAAGCCATGGCATGGTCTATTTCTGGAAATACACCTTGATTTGAATGGGTTCCGATAAACTGCATGATATACGTTCGTTCGGTTTGGCCAATGCATGGCTTCGGTAATATCCTGCATGAGAGCATGTTTATTTCAAGTTATTTCTTGTGAAAACCTTATAATTTACATTGTAGATGGACCATGTACAGTTTGGTGGAAATCCGACGACGTCGTTCCGGACGAGAAACACAAATGGTACCCCCTATGCTGAATCGGCCAAAAATGGGTTTCGAGCTTAAACGTCCATAACTTTTGGTACAAGGATCCGTTTTAAACCCATGTACCGTCAAAATGAACCTTATAACGAGGAGCATGCCATGGCATGGTCACTTTTTTGCAATAAACCATGATTTGAGTGGGTTTCGATAAACTGCATGATGTACATTCGTTCGGTTTAGTAAATACGTGGTTCGGCAATATCCATCACGAGAGAGGTTTATTTCAATTTATTTCTTGTGAAATCCTTATAATTTACATAATAGATGCAGCATGTACAGTTTGGTGGAAATCCGACGAGGTCGGTCCGGACGAGAAAACACAAAGTGTACCCCCTTTGTTGAATCGGCCAAAAATAGGGGTCGCGCTTAAACGTTCATAACTTTTGCTATGGGGATCTGTTTTAAGCCCATTACCCGTCAAAACAAACCTTAGAACAAGGAGCACGCCATGGCATGGTCTATTTCTGGCAATACATCTTGATTTGAATGGGTTCCGATAAACTGCATATATACGTTCGTTCGGTTTGACCAATGCGTGGATTCGGCAATATCCTGCACGAGAGAGGATTTATTTCAAGTTATTTCTAGTGAAAACCATATAATTTACATTATAGATGGACCATGTACAGTTTGGGGGAAATCCGACGAGGTCGGTCCGGAAGAGAAAACACAAAGGGTGGCCCTTTACCGAATAGGGCAAAAATGGGTGGCACGCTTAATCGTCCATAACTATTGCTACAGAGATTTGTTTTAATCCCATTACCCATCAAAACTAACGTTAGAAAGAGGAGAACGCCATGTCATGGTTTTTTTTGGGCAATACACCATGATTTCAGTGGGTTTCGATAAACTGCATGATGTACGTTCGTTCGGTTTGGCCAATGCGTGGCTTCGGCAATATCATGCACGAGAGCTGGTTTATTTCATGTTATTTCTTGTGAAAACCTTATAATTTACATTGTAGATGGACCATGTACAGTTCGGTGGAAATCTGACGAGGTTGGACGGACGAGAAAACACAAAGGGTACCCCCTTGCTGAATCGGCCAAAAATGGGAGTCGTGCTTAAACGTCCATACCTTTTTCTACAAGGATCCATTTTAAGCCCACGACTAATCAAAACGAACCTTAGAATGAGAGAACGCCATGGAATGATCTCTTTCTGACAATGAACCATTATGTGAATGGGTTTCGATAAACTGCATGATGTACGTTCGTTCGGTTTGGCCAATGTGTGGCTTCAACAATATCTTGCATGAGAGCGGGTTTATTTCAAGTTATTTCTTGTGAAAACCTTATAATTAACATTGTAGATGGACCATGTACAGTCTGGTGGAAATCCGACGAGGTTGGTCCGGACGACAAAACACAAAGGGTACCCCCTTTGCTGAATCGTTCAAAAATGGGTGTCGCGCTTAAAGTCCATAACTACTGATACAGGGATCTGTTTTAATCCCATGACCCTTCAAAACGAACGTTAGAAAGAGGATCACGCCATGGAATGGTTTCTTTGGGGAAATACACCATGATTTCAGTGGATTTCGATAAACTGCATGATGTACGTTCTTTCGGTTTGGCCAATGCATGGCTTCGGCAATATCCTACACTAGGGGGGGGTTATTTCAAGTTATTTAGCGTCAAAATATTATAATTTACATTGTAGATGGACCATGAACATTTTTGTGGAAATCTGACAAGGTTCGTCCGGACGAGAAAACACAAAGGGTACCCCATGCTGAATCGGCCAAAATTGGGTGACGCGCTTAAACGTCCATACCTTTTGCTACGGAGATCCGTTTTAAGCCCATGACCAATCAAAACGAACCTTAGAACGAGAGAATTCCATGGAATGATCACTTTCTGGCAATGAAGCATTATTTGAATGGGTTTCGATAAACTACATGATGTACGTTCATTCGGTTTGGCCAATGCGTGGCTTCGGCAATATCCTCCACGAGAGCGGGTTTATTTCAAGTTATTTCTTGTGAAAACCTTATAATTTACATTTTAGATGGAGCATGTACTTTTTGGTGGAAATCCGACGAGGTCGGTCCGGACAAGAAAACACGAAGGGTACCCCCTTTGCTGAATCGGCCAAGAATGGGTGTCGCGCTTAAACGTCCATAACTTTTGCTACGGGGATCCGGTTTAGGCCCATGACCAATCAAAACTAGCCTTAGAATGAGGAGCACGCCATGTCATGGTCTCTTTCTGTCAATACACCATGATTTGAATGGGTTTCGATAAACTTCATGATGTACGATCCTTCGGTTTGGCCAATGCGTGGCTTCGGTAATATCCTGCACGAGAGCTAGTTTCTTTGAAGTTATTACTTGTGAAAACCTTATAATTTACATTGTAGATAGACCGTGTACAGTTTGGGGGAAATCCGACGAGGTCGGTCCGAACGAGAAAACACAAAGGGTACCCCCTTTGCTGAATCAGGCAAAAATGGGTGTCGCCCTTAAACGTCCATAACTATTGCTACAGAGATCCGTTTTAAGCCCATGACCTGTCGAAATAAGCTTTAGAACGAGGAGCATTCCATGGCATGGTCTCTTTCTGGCAATACGCCAAAATTTGAGTGGGTTTCGATAAACTGCATGAAGTATGTTCGTTCGGTTTGGCCAATGTGTGGCTTCGGTAATATCCTGCACGAGAGCGAGTTTATTTCAAGTGATTTCTTGTGAAAACCTTATAATTTTCATGTTAAATGGACCATGTACAGTTTGGTGGAAATCCGACGAGGTCGGTCCGAACGAGAAAACACGAAGGGTACCCCCTTTGCTGAATCGGCTAAAAATGGGTGTCGCGCTTAAAAGTCCATAACTTTTGCTACGGGGATCCGTTTTAGGCCCATGACCCATCAAAACTAACCTTAGAATGAGGATCACGCCATGGCATGGTCTCTTTTTGGAAATACACCATGATTTGAATGGCTTTCAATAAACTTCATGATGTACGATCCTTCGGTTTGGCCAATGCGTGGCTTCGGCAATATCCTGCACGAGAGCTGGTTTCTTTCAAGTTATTTCTTTTGAAAACCTTACAATTTACATTGTAGATAGACCATGTACAGTTTGGTGGAAATCCGACGAGGTCGGTCCGGACGAGAAAACACAAAGGGTACCCTCTTTGCTGAATCAGGCAAAAATGGGTGTCGCGCTTAAACGTCCATTACTATTGCTACAAGGATCTGTTTTAAGCCCATGACTCGTCAAAAACAACCTTAGAACGAGGAGCACTCCATGGCATGGTCACTTTCTGGCAATACACCATGATTTCAGTGGGTTTCGATAAACTACATGATGTACGTTCGTTCGGTTTGGCCAATGCGTGGATTCGGCAATATCCTACACGAGAGCGTGTTTGATTTAAATTATTTCTTGTGAAAACCTTATAATTTACATTGTAGATGCACCATGTATAGTTTGGTGGAAATCCGACGAGGTCGGTCCGGACTAGAAAACACAAAGGGTACCCCATTTGCTGAATCGCACAAAAATGGGTGTCGCGCTTAAACGTCAATAACTATTACAACAGGGATCCGTTTTAAGACCATGACCCATAAAAAAGAACATTAGAATGAGGAGAACGCCATGGCATGGTATCTTTCTTGCAATACACCATGATTTGTTTGGGTTTCGATAAACTGCATGATGTACGTTCGTTCGGTTTGGCCAATGCGTGGCTTCAGCAATATCCTACATGATAACGGGTTTGTTTCAAGTTATTTCTTGTGAAAACCTTATAATTTACATTGTATATGGACCATTTAAAGTTTGTTGGAAATCCGACGAGGTCGGTCCAGACGAGAAAACCCAAAGGGTACCCTTTTTGCTGAATCAGGCAAAAATGGGTGTCGCACTTAAACGTCCATAACTATTGCTACAAGGATCCATTTTATGACCATGACCCATCGAAACGAACCTTAGAAATAGGAGTACGCCATAGAATGGTCGCTTTCTAGAAATACAACATGATTTGAATGGGTTTCGATTAACTGCATGATGTGTGTTCGTTTGGTTTGGCCAATGCGTGGCTTTGGCAATATCCTGTATGAGAGCGGGTTTATTTTAAGTTATTTCTTGTGAAAACCTTATAATTTACATTGTAAATGCACCATGTACAGTTTGGTGGAAATCCGATGAGGTCGGCCCGGACAAAAAAACACAAAGGGTACCCCCCTTTGTTAAATCGGACAAAAATGGGTGTTGCGCTTAAACGTCCATAACTATTGCAACAAGGATCCGTTTTTAGCCCATAACCCATCAAAACGAACATTAGAACGAGGAGCACGCCATGTCATGGTCTCTTTCTTGCAAAACACCATGATTTGTGTGGGTTTCGATAAACTGCATATTGTACGTTCGTTCGGTTTGGCAAATGCGTGGCTTCGGCAATATCCTGTAGGAGAGGAGGTTTATTTCAAGTTATTTCTTGTGAAAACCTTATAATTTACATTGTAGATGAACCATGTACAGTTTGGTGGAAAGCCGATGAGGTCGATCCGGACGAGAAAACACAGAGGGTAGCCCCTTTGCTGAATCAGGCAATAGTGGGTGTCGCGCTTAAACGTCCATAACTATTGCTACAGGGATTTGTTTTAATCCCATGACCCGTCAAAACGAACGTTAGAAATAGGAGCACTCCATGGAAAGGTCTCTTTCCAGCAATACACCAAGATTTGAGTGGGTTTCGATAAACTGCATGAAGTACGTTCGTTCGGTTTGGCCAATGCATGGCTCGGCAATATCCTGCACGAGAGCGGGTTAATTTCAAGTCATTTCTTGTGAAAACCTTATAAGTTACAGTTTATATGGACCTTGTACAGTTTGGTGGAAATCCGACGAGGTCGGTCCGGACGAGAAAACACAAAGGGTACCCCTTTTGCTGAATCGGACAAAAATGGGTGTCGCGCTTAAACGCTCATACCGTTTGCTACGTAGATCCGTTTTAAGACCATGACCAATCAAAACGAATCTTATAACTATAGCACGCCATGGAATGATCTCTTTCTGGCAATGCACCATTATTTGAATGGGTTTCGATAAACTCCATGATGTACGTTCGATCGGTTTGGCCAATGCGTGGCTTCGGAAATATCCTGCACGAGAGCGGGTTTATTTCAAGTTATTTCTTGTGAAAACCTTAAGGTTTACATTTTAGATGGACCATGTACTATCTGGTGGAAATCCGACGAGATCGGTCCGGACGAGAAAACACAAAGGGTACCGCCTTTGCTGAATCGGACAAAAATTGGTGTCGCGCTTAAACGTCCATAACTATTGCAACAGGAATCCGTTTTAAGCCCATGACCCATCAAAACGAACACTAGAATGAGGAGAACGCCATGGTATGGTATCTTTCTGGCAATACACCATGATTTGTGTGGATTTCGATAAACTGCATGATAAACGTTCGTTCGGTTTGGCCAATGCGTGGCTTCGGTAATATCCTGCACGAGAGCGGGTTTATTTCAAGTTATTTCTTGTGAAAACCTTATAATTTACATTGTAGATGGACCATGTACAGTTTGGTGGAAATCCGACAAGGTCGGTCTGAACGAGAAAACACAACGGGTACCCGCTTTGCTGAATAGGCCAAAAATGGGTGTCGCGCTTAAACATCTAGAACTATTGCTATTGGGATCCGTTTTAAGCCCATAACCCGTCAAAACGAACCATAGAATGAGGAGCATGCCATGAAATGGTCGCTTTCTGGCAATACACCATGATTTGAATGGTTTTCAATAAACTGCATGATGTATGTTCATTCGGTTTGGCCAATGCGTGGCTTCGGCAATATCCTGCATGAGAGAGGGTTTATTTTAAGTTATTTCTTGTGAAAACCTTATAATTTATATTGTAGATGCACCAAGTATAGTTTAGTGGAAATCCGATTAGGTCGGTCCGGACGAGAAAACACAAAGGGTACCCCCTTTGCTGAATCGGACAAAAATGGGTGTCAAAACGAACCTTAGAACGAGGAGCATGCCATGGAATGATCTGATTCTGGCAATGCACCAATATTTGAATGGGTTTCGATAAACTGCATGATGTACGTTCGTTTGGTTTGGCCAATGCGTGGCTTCGGCAATATCCTGCACTAGAGCGGGTTTATTTCAAATTATTTCTTGTGAAAACCTTATAATTTACATTATATATTGACCATGAACAGTTTGGTGGAAATCTGACGAGGTCGGTCCGGACGAGAAAACACAAAGGGTGCCCCCTTTGCTGAATCAGGCAAAAATCGGTGTTGCACTTAAACGCCCATAACTGTTGCGACGGTGATCCGTTTTAAGCCCATGACCCGTCATAACGAACCCTAGAACAAGGAGCACGCCATGGACTGGACGCTTTCTGGCAATACACCATGATTTGAATGGGTATCGATAAACTGCATGATGTATGTTCATTCGGTTTGGCCAATGCGTGGCTTCGGCAATATCCGGCACAAGAGCGGGTTTATTTCAAGTTATTTTTTGTGAAAACCATATAATTTACATTGATTATGGACCATGTATAGTTTGTTGGAAATCCAACGAGGTCGGTCTGGACGAGAAAACACAAAGTGTACCCCTTTGTTGAATTGGCCAAAAATGGGTGTCGCGCTTAAACGTCCATAACTTTTGCTACGGGGATCCGTTGTAAGCCATTGACCCGTCAAAACGAACCTTAGAACGAGGAACACGCCATGGTATGGTTTATTTGTGTCAATACACCGAGATTTGAATGGATTTCGATAAACTCCATGATAATATCCTGCACGAGAGCGGGTTTATTTCAAGTTATTTCTTGAGAAAACCTTATAATTTACATTGTATATGGACCATGTACAGTTTGGTGGAAATCCGACGAGGTCGGTTCGGACGAGAAAACACAAAGGGTACCCCCTTTGCTGAATCGCTAAAAATGGGTGTCGCGTTTAAACACTTATAACTTTTGCTACGGAGATTCATTTTAAACCCATGACCCGTCAAAACAAACATTAGAACGTGGAGCACGCCATGGAATGGTCGCTTTATGGCAATACACCATGATTTGAATGGGTATCAATAAATTGCATGATGAAGGTTCGTTCGGTTTGGCCAATGCGTGGCTTCGACAATATCCTGCACGAGAACAGGTTTATTTCAAGGTATTTTTTGTGAAAACCTTAAAATTTACATTGTAGATCGACCATGTACAGTTTGGTGGAAATCCGACGAGGTCGGTCCGGACGAGAAAACACAAAGGGTACCCCCTTTGCTGAATCGGCCAAAAATGGGTGGCGTGCTTTAACGCCAATAACTATTGCGACGGGGACCGTTTTAATACCATGACCTGTCAATACGAACCTTAGAACGATAAGCATGCCATGGAATGGTCTCTTTCTGGCAATACACCATTATTTGAGTGGGTTTCGATAAACTGCGTGAAGTAATTTCGTTCGGTTTGGCCAATGCGTGGCTTCGGCAATATCCTGCACGAGAGCGAGTTTATGTCAAGTTATTTCTTGTGAAAACCTTATAATTTACATTGATGATCGACCATGTACATTTTGGTGGAAATCCGACGAGGTCGGTCCGGACGAGAAAACACAAAGGTACCCCCTTTGCTGAATCGGCCAAAAATTGGTGTCGCGCTTAAACGTCCATAACTTTTGCTACGGAGATCCGTTTTAAGCCCATGAACCATAAAAACGAACCTTAGAACGAGGGTCGACCAATGGCATGGTCTCTTTCTAGCAATACACCATGATTTGAGTGGGTTTCAATAAACTACGTGAAGTATGTTCGTTCGGTTTGGCAAATGCGTGGCTTTGGAAATATCCTACAAGACAACGGGTTTTTGTAAGTTATTTCTTGTGAAAACCTTCTCATTTACATTGTAGATGGACGACGTACAATTTCGTGGAAATCCGACGAGGTCCGTCTGGCCGAGAAAACACAAAGGGTACCCCCTATGCTGAATCAGCCAAAAATGGGTGTCGCCCTTAACGTCCATAACTTTTTTTACGGGGATCCGTTTTAATTCCATGACTTGTCAAAATTAATCTTAGAATGAAGAGAACGCAAAGGCTTGGTCACTTTCTGGCAATACACCATGATTTGAGTGGGTTTCGATAAACATCATGATATACGTTCGTTCGGTTTGGCCAATGCGTGGCTTCGGCAATATCATGCACGAATGCGGGTTTTTGTCAAGATATTTCTTGTGAAAACCTTCTCATTTACATTGTAGGTGGACCACGTACAGTTTCGTGGAAATCCAACAAGGTCGGCCTGGACGAGAAAATAGAAAGGGTACCCCTTTGCTGAATCGGACAAAAATTGGTGTTGCACATAAATGTCCATAACTTTTGCTTCGAGGATCCATTCCCATGACCCTTCAAAACAAAATTAGAATGTGGATCACCCTATGGCATGGTCGCTTTCTAGCAATACACCATGATTTGAGTGGGTTTCGATAAACTGCGTGATGTACGTTCGTTCGGTTTGGCCAATGCGTGGCTTCGGCAATATCCTACAAGACATCGGGTTTTTGTAAGTTATTTCTTGTGAAAACCTTATCATTTACATTGTATATGGACCACGTACAGTTTCGTGGAAATCCGACGAGGTCGGTCCGGACGAGAAAACACAAAAGGTACCCTGTTAAACCCAGATTATAGTTGATAAACAATCACAACACAATAAAGAACAAGAGATGAATAGATCAAATCAACATACCACAGACCTCTTGATTAATCAGATAAATACGTGTGTGTTCTTGGTGTATACAGATACCTCGTGTGTAGAATACAGAGAATATGCGGTCTCCTCAATTCTACCACTTTAAGTGATTCAACCTAAAACTAGAAAATAAAACCTTATATACTTAAGTCAACATGACCTAATTAATATTAACTATTAGCTAAAATACCCCTAAGGTATTAAACACTATTACAAACTAGACCCCTTATTAAATTTAATCATGAATAAAGTTTACTGATCCAACAATCTCCCCCTTTGGATTCAAGATTTAAAAAAAATCAATTATCTTCGGGTCTTCACTTCTCTTGAAAACTATATCTGATATGACGTTGACAGCTTCAAAGCTTGTAGCTTTACACAGTCTTCATCTTCCTCTTTCTTTAAATGAAGATCAAATGAGCTCAGACACTTTGATATCTTTGAATTCTTCAGCAGTCTTCACTAAAATTCTTGTATTCTCCTCCTTTATGTATTCTCCCCCTTTTTGATGAGTGGTGAGAATCAGCATCATCAAAACATTTCAAAACAAACTAGGAATTTTCTCCCTCAGATCAACAATTAAGCCCAGTCTTCATGTATAGATCCCTGTGTGGAAATAAGAGCAATCTAGAGAGAGTGATTATTTCAATCTTTGCAAATTCAAATAAGTAAAAAGTGGTAACACTTAATCAACAAATGACTCAGTTTGGAATGCCTGTAAGTAACACACAGTCACTGAGTAACACAAAGTTACTACATAAGGAGCTGGTTTTGATGTTGGATCCCTAGGACTTCCATTCAATCATCGAATAACACATGGTTATCTATGAACGTTCTGACAGAAAACAAATTTGTGTGTGCTCGTGCATGTGTATGAAAGAATTAAGCATCGATGATTGCTTTTCAATGTAGGCTCAAAGTATGTAAACTTGTTGAGACAGCAACAAATTATACACGAACTCAATGTGCATGAGAAAAGGTCGAAGGTGGGGCAACTTTCCTTCTTTTTCAATATTAGTATCTTCCAAATGAAGAACCAATAGCATATGTGTTGCGTCCCCAGAAAATGTGAAACATTCTCTTTTTGAGAAAAGAATGAGTAGCTGGTGGGGTTTTATGGAAGAGATGGCATGGGCTAGGTGCCTTTTTCAATGTCATCCACGAAGAAATGTGAAACAACAGTTTATGCAGTTGCCCGGATCAGAAAGAAGTTTGGTACAGAGTCTGATATTCTTTTACTCTGATCTCTCACCCTCTTTCTTTTAAACATTAAATCTCACTTCTAATCAATCTCTCTTTTCATTTTACCTCTTCACACACCAACACTCAAATCTTTTGACCCCTCTCCCCTCAATCACCCAGGGAATACTTCCTGGGTAGTAAACACTGGTTATCGTGAATCCATGGAAGTTCTGTTAAACTTTCACACTGAATCTCATGTATTTTCCTAAAAGAACGTGTTGTTCAACATCCTTTTGTACATGAAAGCACAAAGGAATACAAGTAAACATGAAGAATAAAAATTTGGAGAAGTCAAAGACATAAGGTGTTTGACAATACAATTCTCCCCCTCAAACTAAAGGTGGTTGGCAATTAAGCTCTTTGGCAATTAAGCTCCCCCTCAAACTTAATAATAATAATATCTTTTTATCAAAAAGAAAACAAATAGAAAACAAAACACTGAAGTGCGGGTTCTAATCAGATGTGATTAGAAGCCATTGTCACTTGAACTATCCTGTACGCAAAAGAAATTGTGGTAATCATTTTTGAAAATGATTCCTCTATCATTAGCAACAGTTGGAGAATAAATATATAAAACACAAGATTAAGATTCAGAATACTCCCCCTCGAATCATGAGTAAGGTCTAAGAAGACATGTTCGACATTCCAAGTTTGCTGATTAGAAACTGAAACCTCTTTTCATCCAATTGCTTGGTGAAAAGGTCAGCTAACTAGAAATCAGTTTGAACAAAGTGCATTTCGATATCACCTTTTTCTACATGATCTTTGATGAAGTGATATCGTACATCTATATGTGTCGGTCCACAATATTATCAAGTTCTTATCAAAACAACGACACAAATGATTTACCAACCTGTTGGATTAATAACAAAGATTACAGGATTTGATCTCTTGAAGCTCTCGATGTTTTTCTCTCTGATGAATAGTAAACACCGTGTATGTGTGTGTTGTATGTGATCTGATTTCTAAGTTAGCTTGTCTAACACACTTGCTTCAAACATAACAAACATAATATCTAAATAATAATATCTAACTAATATCTAGATATTTAGGACTTATAACTAAAATACTAAAATACAATAAACTTTGACATTTTATTACAAACGACATTCGACTTATATTAAGAGTCGACTTTCCAGCATTACCTTCAGATTGCAAACTTCAGATTGGATGATCTTGAATCCAATAGATATGTGCGCTAACATTCTCCCCCTTTGGATCAAGATCATTACTAAAAAGATTTTAGCAATTCAGTCTTCTTTTTTTTCTTCAGCTCAGAAGATGCAATCTCCCTCTTAGTCTTCAATATGTAATAATCTCCAGGTTTTAGCTCATAATGCTTTAGCAAGGTATCTTCAAAGAAAATTTCTCTAAAATCAACATGTCTTCAAAATACTTTGATCTCTCGCATTTCTTGGTTAGCTCTTCTCTTTTCCAATCTTGTTATGTAATGGATATTTCTTCAAGCTTTAGGTTCTCCCCCTTTTTGATGAATAGAGAAACGATTTCATCAAAACTCTGAGTAAGAAATGTCTTTCATTTGGAGCCTCTGATTCGTCAATTCAAAAGAAATTCATCCAGATCTTTGTAAATCCAGACAAAATAATCGTGTAACATCTGAATCAACAAATGAATCAGTTAAAATGTCTGTCAGTAACACTAAGTCACTGTGTGTAACGAATACACATTGGAAAGGAGCTTTTATGATGTTCACTCCCCCAGGGCTTCCATTCAATCATCGAAACACCACAAAGGTAATTTCTAGGAACGTTATGACAAAGAAACAAATTTCTTGTGTGTTTGTGCAAGTGATAGAAAGAATTAAGCACTTGATGATTGCTTATAAGGCTCAATATTGTGTAAACCATTGAGATAACAGTAAGTTAAACACAGACTCAATGTGCATGAGTGAAGTGCGAAGGTGGGGCAGACTTCCTTCTTTTCAATATCCAGATTTTCCAAATGAAAATCAGATAGTAAATGTGTTGCTTCCCCTTTGAAAATGAAACATTTTCCTATTAAGAAGAAAATGAGTAGCTTGTGGGGTTAATCAAGAGTTGGCATGGGCTAGTTGCCTGTTTCAATAATGATCACCAAAGAAATGTGAAACACTAGAAATGTGGCTGCCCGGCTCAGAAAGTAGTTGGTGCAGAGTTCTGATATTCTTTTAACTCTGTTCTCACACCCTCTTTCTTTTAAACATTCAGTTTACTTCTAACCGAACTCTCTTTTTCTGTATATCTCATCACACATCCCACACTCATTTCTTTTTGATTTCTCACACTCAATCACTATGGATTAACCTCTTAGGTTGGAAACACTGGTTAACGTGTATCCATAGAAGTTGTGTTAAGTCCTAGCACAATGAAATCCGATGTTTTCCTAGAAAGCATATGATGCTCAAAATGGTTTAACTTATCAGTTAAAGCACAAAGTAGATCTTGAAAACATTTAAATTCACACTTCCAATTCATGAAATCGGTTTGAGATTCGGGAAGTGGTTTGAACTTTTAAGAACAATGTTTTCTATGATTGAAAGTTGTCCTTCTTTCAACCATATATGAGATTAAGATAAAGGTTTATACCTTTACGTGCGATCTTACATCTCATGAAGCTAAGCTTAAAGTCATAAAGATATGATCTTTTAAGCGTCTCTCAAAAACTACAAAAGTCTTATGTCTTAGTCAAAGCAAATTTATTCACTGAAAATAAAAAGACAAAAAAACAGTAAAACAATGAAAGTACGAGTTCTTATCTGAAATGATCAGAAGTCATAAGTCTTTTACTCCCCCTGAAATTATGCATCCAAAAATATGTCAGTTAAAAAGATATGCATTAAAATTTCAGACAGATATGTACTCCCCCTTGAAGGTTGATTTCCTCATTCGAGTATTAGAGTACAATCTTCATATCAGCACAGGAGTAAGGTCTTTTGATCATTGAAGTACGAGTCCTAAACTATTGTGTTTAGAAATCAAACTTCGTTGAAGTCCGGGTCTTGCACTGCTGTATTCAAGAGCCATTGTTGACATTGATGTCCGGGTCTTGAGATGATTTACTCAAGAACCATTGTTGTCCTACTCCCTCTTGACAGTAGGTACTTGCAACACAGAATCATCCTTTTTCTTTGGTATCCATTTCCATTTGGATCCAACTGTGTTAGTTGCAGTTCTTATGGGAGTAATTGAGTAAGAACCATACCAGTAATGGTCACTCGTTTTATGAACAGGATCATGTGTACGACAATAAGAACAATAGAACTTCTTACCTGACAAAATGATTAATTGATCTCTCGTGTAGACAAAATCAGGTTTACCTTTCAGCGCATTGTTCTTCTTGGCATTTTGTGTACGTACACATGACTTTTTACTTTTCAGCTCATATTTCTTCTTTGCTTCAACTGGTTTCCTATTCCAGACCAGTTCTTATTCTTTGTAGGTACTTCTCCTTTTTGAAGAAACAAATTTGGATGTTGAACTTGCAGCTGACTTGAAAGAGCATTCCGAATCAGCTGAATCATCTCTAGGTGAGTGGACAATTGACTCTGGAGTCTTGTGCTCAGTCACCATCACCATTGAAATAATCTTTTCAAGCTTTTTAATCTTTAAAGTATAACTGTTTCTTTCTTTGACAAGAAGGTCAGTCTTCGTCTCAAGCTCACACTTCTTTTTCTTCTCTTTCTGTGCACACATAGAAAGTTCAGATAGCTTTGCATTAAGCTTTCTAATTGCAGCTTCAAAGATGTTTCTTTCTTTTTCAAATTCCTTCTTTGCACCCTTTCTTCCATCTGATATCTCTTTTAAGAATCCAATGTTCTTCTGTTCAATTGCCTTATTCTCTTTGGCAAACTGATCTTTTTTCCAAAATGATTACTTCCTCAAAGTTACTAACTTGTTGAGAAAGCTTTATACTTTTAAGCTCAATCACCTTCTTCTCTTCAATACTTTTCTTGGAAAGATCTGAGAACTTCTTCTCAAACTCAGATATTTTCTTTTGAAGCTCATTGTTTGTACTCTCCAAATCCTTTATCTTTTCTTCATAGCTTTCAACAGAAGCTGCTTGCAGGATCTGGACACTTTGATCTTCTAAGTCTGAGATTTTTCTTTTCAATTCAACATTCTCAGTTTCCAAAACCATTACCTTTTCTTTTGGAGACAATTTTGATATATCTTCAAGCTAATCCCATAACTGTTTTGCTGAAGCCCATTTGCTAAGTCTGCTATTCATTTGAATAGTAATCTCTTCTGAAATTCCTTTCAAGATAAGAATTTTCGCAAATTTATCAGCTTCATGTCTCCTTCTTTGCTCATCTGTGTATTCATTAAGGTATATTGGAACCTCTTTCATTTCCATAAATCCATAAGCTCCTCGAAAAGTATTGAACATTGTTGGAATTTTCATCATCCCTTCCTGCAAAGATAATATGATATAAGTGTTCAATTCATGTTTGTCAATAAAGTCTATGAAATGGATTTTCCACTGCTCATCTTTTCCTCTTTCTAAAATAGTAGATTACATATCAGTTGCAGATGATAAAAATTCTTTTGAAATAGACATCTGTTCTAGTTTGTACTGTTCTTGAATATCTGAAATTTTCTGATACAGACTTTTCTCTCTAGGTGGAGCAAAGAAATCATCATCCATGATTCCTGTAACAAAATAACTTGACAGATATGATCGTTAATCCAAATAAAATCAAATACAATTCAGAAATAAAATTTCCAAATTTAACCAAGTATAGACCTAGTACAAAAGTACAAATTTGCGCTAAGTGAAGGTAGCGCAAAAGTAAACTTTGCGTTAGAAGAAGCTGGTGCAAAAGGGGTTTTGCGCTAGGTTTGAGTGGCGCGAAGTAATACTTTGCGCTAGAAGAGGTTGGCGCAAAAGTGACTTCGCGAACTTATGATATGAGATTTGCGCGAGACAAAGGTGGCGTAAGCTGAGGTTTGCGCGAGTCGAGGGTCGCGCGAAATTGGAAGTTTGCGCGAAGTGTTGATGGCGCAAAAGTCAAGTTTACGCTAGACGTTGATGGCGCAAGACTGACTATGAACTGGCGCAAATTCTTGCACTCTCGCGAGTTCGTCCCTGCAGCTTCGAAAATCGACTAAAATCCACAATAAACCTATCTAGACTTCGATTTAGTAGTCCCAACTTTGACAAATCAACCACTAACACTTCTAGAACAGATTACTAGCCTTTGATTTCAAAAACAGACACTTTTTGAAAATCCAATCGATGGAACAGTGACTTTGAAGTCGTGTATTGTTGACTCCAAAAATCACAAAATGGGAATCGATATTAGTGCTATACTAAAATTAAAGTATAACAACTCGATCTAGCACCCTAGTCGATCACAACCTAATCGATTTCAAACCCAAAAACACACTTAAACTCGAAAATGATTTTTAAAAGAAGAACACTGTAACACCCTAAAAATAGGGATAACAAAAATCCGAAAAACAGACATGCGGTATTTAAAATTGCCAAAACAAGAGCCTCCCAAAAATGGGGAAAATATACAAACCTGTTTAAATACAATCGTAATTAAACGGACAATAATTAACAACCAACTAATCTAATTTCCATAACTAGAAAAGAGATTACAAATGGGGTGTCATTTATAAACCCAAAGGTTCTCCTACCAAAAGTAAGTCCAATTGCAATATTCTCAAATCTCTCACCCAAGCACTATGCCCGCTTAGAACCGGTGCCGTTAAAACCTGAGATACACATCGACACCAAACAAGTGTTAGGCCAGAAAGCCTAGTGAGTTGAACAATAAAATAGCATGGTATAACATATTTGACTCTTATCCGCAGTTAGCCAATTAATCACGTAGATGTGGAGTCAACGGGAGCGACCCATATCTCCAAGCCGGTTCACCCTAAGAGGCAATGTACCTTGAAGCCAATTACCGTGGCAACCCAAAGGCCCGACACGCATCGAGGACTACCACTCAAGGGAATTTCTCGACGGCGGAGGTCTAGGTACATAGGGGACTACCGCTCAAGGGAATATCCCCATATGTCACCCACCTACATTCCTATAGTAAATCACAGACTCGGTTCGTCCACATTATGCAAATAGGAGGTCCTTAGGTATATTTCAACCACATATAATTCAATACCAACCATGGGTACAATATCACCCTCCTAATAGCATGAGTCCATCATAAGACTGAAATATCCACATACCCACGTTGTAGATACAATATCACCAAGAGAGTATATTCCAAATGAACATCATCATATTATCCCAACATATACTCATTAACATGTCAAAATACCCATTTTGATTTCACATCATGGAAACCCCAAATAACTCCACAAAATAGGATAATTCATGGGATGACAATTTTATATCATATTTCTCACATAATCTCATGAAAATACCATCAATTACTTGAACCCGTAAAGGTGAACAATTTGAACAATTATGTGAAAATAACAACAATTAAGCAAATATGATGTGTATCCAGTTTTGACAAAAGTTTAGTAAACTCACCTTGCTAGATTTAGACTAAATCTAGATTTTACCCACTTAGAGCTTTCCTTGAAGAAACTTGGTTCTTCAAACCAAATCTTCCAAAACCAAGTTCCACAAGGTTCCAACCATAAATAATCATAATCAATCACAAAGAATCATTTCCCAAACCATATACATGAATACCTCAACTAATACCGAAACCCTAACTTCCAATACCGAAGAGAATAGAAGATTACCTTAACCCAAGCTTGAATTCACCAACCAAAACACTTATAGTTCACCAAAATGATTACAAACCTTCAATCTATGAAAGGGAGAACAAAGGGTGGATGAAACCCTAGAAAACTTTGGGGAAGAAGATGAATAGGGAGAGATGAGAAGCTTACCACCACCAAATACTCTAGTATACTTCAATAGACTTCCAATCTCTTTCCATATCCTTGAAAATCTCTCAAAAACGAAACCGTAGCAACTTGAATCACCCAAATCGGAGTTGAAATGAGAAAGTTATGACCAAATGAAGAAGAAACCCGTATTTACGCACTGGAGGGTTGGCGCGACCCTGACATGCGACAGTGACATTGTCACTGTCGCGAGGCACTGTCGCGCGAGATGTACCGAAACTCATTAACACTGTTTCGGTCGTAACTTCTTCATTATAGCTCCGTTTTCGCTCCGGAAAGGATCGTTGGACTCGTAATTGAATCCTTCATCCATCAAGACTATAAAATCAAGGATTCAAGCCCAAAATCAAATATCTTATTTTTCCTTAATATATCGGTTTCGGTATAAACTTGAAATGATACCTTTCGAAAATCGGGGTGTTACAATCCTCCCAACCTTAAAAGAGATTTCGTCCTCGAAATCTGGCACCAACCAAGAACCCAATATAGCATTTGGCAAGATCGATTGATTTCCCATAAAAATGCCTCCACGAAACCTTACCTCGTATACGAACCCAATTACAACCCGGTTGAGGTTGTCGTCGAGTTTCTCATAACGTGACATTACAAAACTCAATCTCAAGGTTCGACATAACTCACCGATGACAGAATTAACATCAAGTCCTCGCTTGATCATTTTCTTCACCAATAAATCTCGGTTGCCTCCCAACCTTATGTTGCTCATATTACCTCAAAAGTAACTTACGACCTTATTTAGTCATTTCCACCAAGAATACTCCAAAGCAAACATTTCCCTTAATTACTTCTAATTACGACGCATCAAGGTCTCTTCAATAATCGATTTGTACTCAAAGTCTACCTCGACATTCTCACCAAATGTCTCCAATAAACATTACCACTAAACTCCAACCATGCACTCAAGCATCGATTTCCAAATCAGCGAAAGTCCTGTCAATTATCAAAATACCAATGATTGATTTCTTAATTATCAACATCTAATTTCCTTAAGTTTACCACTCGTCCTACAGACGCACCAGATCTAACGGAAATACATTGAAGCACACCAACCATCATTGTCCTCAAAATCACGCGCCAACACCTAACCTCGAGACGACCATTCTGCAACGTGAGTATACTACCAAATATTTCATTCCCGACTAACAATGTCGATTCAAAGTTGACACCTACTCTTGGAAGTAGTCACCCAAATCCAGCATCCTTACCAGTCAACCATTACATCATCATTATCCACGAATAATCAACAATATAGTACACCACCGACACATAGCATATCGTCGTGCAAAATTCCCACAATTCCAAAACCAACCATACCCAAACAACCGAACGCGAAAGCACATGTCTAACGCCTCAAACTCCAAGGACTCTTTTAATCCTTAATCTCGACTTCTAACACGAGGCAGCTTACACCTATAGCCCAATGAATTCAAGGTTTTTCACACTACCACGCCAATTTGAAATTAATAAAACTCTCAAATACATAAGTTTTATAACAATTAAACATGCGGTAAAAATACACTATCGTGCATTCGATAGGTTTCAAAATTTATCACCAATGCTACGCATATAAAACCATTTTCAAAACTCATTTCATCAGTACTTATGTTAATAAAACGGTAACGAAAGATGCGTAACAAAATTTTCAAACGGACTACCAGGGTCCTAGTATGCATCAATTTATGCTATGCATATGAAAAATAACTTTACGTCCTATAATATGTGCAATAAAAGTTTGTAAAACCCAAGACAACATGTTCATGGTATCGAACTCTTAAAGTTTTCTCTCTTTTAGTCACAATGCGGCATGAAATAAGATTTCAATATAAAACGTTCTTTCATAAACTTAGATTTAACCCAAAACTTGTTCAAAATGAGAATAGAGAGAGAACTCCCAATCTTTATAAAACGCGAATAAAATGTTATATCTCGAAATACCCAATACAGGTGGGACATGACCAATAACTCATAAACCAAAGATAAGAACCCACATAAATAAATATCGCCGTGAACACGGACATTAGACCCAAAACTCACGCAACCATAAAATGAACAAAATTAAACACCGACACGTGGAAATGACGCATTCTATTCAAACCTTAATATACGTGGGAAAAACCCAATATTAAAGCCATCATTTATTGTCGACCACATAAAAACCAATGTTGGTAAAATACGACATTAACTTTTAAAAATACCACGGATCTATGACGGAGAGACCCGTATACATTGAGAATAGAGGAACATGCAAGTAGGCCGCCCATACAACTTCCTCGCATGTCATCTAAACGTTTCCATCTTGGGTGGCGAGAACACGTGAATGAGGTCACCCGTGATGTTATTGGATTTCACCACATATCCTGATCCTAGTTCCCATGCCATGCCAGACATCACAATCCTCGGACCGTTTGTTGCCCCTTGCCATACTCCGTCGAGTTCCACCCCAAGGTCTTACGGACATGGATGCCTATCCAATCTAGACGAGTTTCAACTCAGCGGCTCGAGCCACCTATTGCCTACTCGCTAGCTAACCCAAGCGATCACTAAGTGTAACCGAAAACCTCAGGCCTTTCAAAACAGACAGACTTACGTGCCTATGGATCCATTACGACATTGTCTAACATTACATGACTCCAAATGAATGACCAAAGCACCCAAAGCATGTAACTCACCAATGACACGAGTTAAGCGTCATCGTACTCAAAACCCACGACGGTTATAAATCCGGACAAATGTCCACACGACTCATTTAGTCAAAACCGAGCCAAAGGCCCAACACTTTACGTAAATACCCAAATAAAAACCGATATAAATATTGGAACCCGTTTAACCGTCTAATATGCAAACACGACCAAAAGTATAAATAAATAAAATCTCATCGTTGGTTGAGACAAACCATTTTCCCAAATGAACTCATACTCTTATGTTTTCAAAATTTCTCATAACACAATAATATGTGTTTTCTGAAAAAGGTTTATAAGGTCAAATACACAAAATGACACTTACGTCATTTGAACTCCAATTATATATGTAAAATCATCAAGTAAACATTTCAATATGATTTATTTACCGAAATACCCAAAGATTTCAAAATGGATGTCTCGACATGTTCATAAAACCAAACATTCCAAAATAATCAAAACTTCTCATTGGTTGCAACAAAATGTTTTCCAAATGAACTCTTTCTCTTCATGTTTCCAAAACGACTCCTAGTTCAACGACATGCATTTTCCAACGGTTTATAAAATCATATGCACCAAATGGACAATTAAATATCCAAAATATAGTGGCCGACAACGAGGGTACCCGTATCCGTTGAGAGCAAAAGAGCACAAAGTATGCCACTTCTACAACGTTCATCGTATGACACCTAACGACATGAAAGCCCAAGTGTCCGTACGAATCCTTGACAAGTTTCAACCAAATAATGAAATGTCTTTAAACAACGTTTATGAAGACACATAATTCAAAGACGTGATTAACCCAAAACTCAACACATAATGGGATCAAAGGTTTTCCAAAGGGTCTATGAATGCAAATACTCCAAGATGCATATAACATGTAATAGACTTCATCTGTACCAAAATTACCAAGATGCATAAGTCATGAAATGAACTCTATTTGTACAAAATCCCCAAAATGCATAAATCATGCTATTACTTATCAAGATGTCCAAATCCCAAATATGAGCATTTTATGAAACTAAAATAAGCCAAGTTTATCAAATATGAAAACTCATTAAAATACTCACACTTTGACAAATACCAAGTAAAATACATTTTTACTTCAAAATACTCAAAACTTATCAGTAGTTAACCATTTCATGTAAAACACTTTAAAATAACCATTTTGGCATGTACCCCATTTTCACAAATCAACTTGAACTCACGCTCCTCGATTTCTATAGTTACACTATCGTCATCCAGATGTTCAACGTCTTAAGGCAAAGACCACGGACTTCATAGGTTCACCTCACAATTTCTCCTTGAATACATCGATTCAAAAAGTCTATGGTTCTAATCCGACCAATTAATCCGACTCGAAGCTGTCCGATTAATGCAATCACCATACTTACCGTCACTCCAAGTAACGAATAATAAAATCATCAACCTTTTCTAATAGTTACCCATTCAGAAACTTTCTTACTACCCCACGGTCGACATACCAAGGCAGTTCACGCAAGCACGAGAATGAATAAGGAGGATATTAACAGAATTGAACACGAATGAAACGTACTACTACGTCTACCAAATATCATAACATTAGAAAACCAAGCACAAGAGAACGTACTACTACCTTACCAATTATCACAGTAACGGCATCCCATGTACCATCATGTAGAAATATCCTCATAATAACATTAGCTAGGTGAGATTATGAACATATAATATATAAAGGTTATCGTTATCATTGCCACAACGCTTGATAACCATAGTTTCCGTCGACTCTATGACTAACCCATCTTAGAAATTCTACCCATCTCACAAATCATTGCCTAACGTACTCAATCTAAGTCTAGACATCTTACATTCATGCCTAGTTCACTTAAACTAGAGCTCTGATACCAACTTGTAAAACCCTAAAAATAGGGATAACAAAAATCCGAAAAACGGACATGCGGTATTTAAAATTGCCAAAGCAAGAGCCTCCCAAAAAAGGGGAAAATATACAAACCTGTTTAAATACAATCGTAATTAAACGAACAATAATTAACAACCAACTAATCTAATTTCCATAACTAGAAAAGAGATTGCAAATGGGGTGTCATTTATAAACCCAAAGGTTCTCCTACCAAAAGTAAATCCAATTACAATATTCTCAAATCTCTCACCCAAGCACTATGCCCGCTTAGAACCGGTGTCGTTAAAACCTGAGATACACATCAACACCAAACAAGTGTTAGGCCAGAAAGCCTAGTGAGTTGAACAATAAAATAGCATGGTATAACATATTTGACTCTTATCCGCAGTTAGCCAATTAATCACGTAGATGTGGAGTCAACGGGAGTGACCCATATCTCCAAGACGGTTCACCCTAAGGGGCAATGTACCTTGAAGCCAATTACCGTGGCAACCCAAAGACCCGACACGCATCGAGGACTACCACTCAAGGGAATTTCTCGACGGCGGAGGTCTAGGTACATAGGGGACTACCGCTCAAGGGAATCTCCCCATATGTCACCCACCTACATTCCTATAGTAAATCACAGACTCGGTTCGTCCACATTATGCAAATAGGAGGTCCTTAGGTATATTTCAACCACATATAATTCAATACCAACCATGGGTACAATATCACCCTCCTAATAGCATGAGTCCATCATAAGACTTAAATATCCACATACCCACGTTGTAGATACAATATCACCAAGAGAGTATATTCCAAATGAACATCATCATATTATCCCAACATATACTCATTAACATGTCAAAATACCCATTTTGATTTCACATCATGGAAACCCCAAATAATTCCACAAAATAGGATAATTCATGGGATGACAATTCTATATCATATTTCTCACATAATCTCATGAAAATACCATCAATTACTTGAACCCGTAAAGATGAACAAGTTGAGCAATTATGTGAAAATAACAACAATTAAGCAAATATGATGTGTATCCAGTTTTGACAAAAGTTTAGTAAACTCACCTTGCTAGATTTAGACTAAATCTAGATTTTACCCACTTAGAGCTTTCCTTGAAGAAACTTGTTTCTTCAAACCAAATCTTCCAAAACCTAGTTTCACAAGGTTCCAACCATAAATAATCATAATCAATCACAAAGAATCATTTCCCAAACCATATACATGAATACCTCAACTAATACCGAAACCCTAACTTCCAATACCGAAGAGAATAGAAGATTACCTTAACCCAAGCTTGAATTCACAAACCAAAACACTTCTAGTTCACCAAAATGATTACAAACCTTCAATCTATGAAAGGGAAAACAAAGGGTGGATGAAACCCTAGAAAACTTTGGGGAAGAAGATGAATAGGGAGAGATGAGAAGCTTACCACCACCAAATACTCTAGTATACTTCAATAGACTTCCAATCTCTTTCCATATCCTTGAAAATCTCTCAAAAACGAAACCGTAGCAACTTGAATCACCCAAATCGGAGTTGAAATGAGAAAGTTATGACCAAATGAAGAAGAAACCCGTATTTACGCACTGGAGGGTTGACGCGACCCTGACATGCGACAGTGACATTGTCACTGTCGCGAGGCACTGTTGCGCGAGATGTACCAAAACTCATTAACACTGTTTCGGCCGTAACTTCTTCATTATAGCTCCGTTTTCGCTCCGGAAAGGACCGTTAGACTCGTAATTGAATCCTTCATCCATCAAGACTATAAAATCAAGGATTCAAGTCCAAAATCAAATATCTTATTTTTCCTTAATATATCGGTTTCGGTATAAACTTGAAATGATACCTTTCGAAAATCGTGGTGTTACAAACACAGAGTCGATGATTGAAAAACTTGATCTGAATCTATTTTAAGCTCTGATACCAATTGTCGGTCCACAATATTATCAAGTTCTTATCAAAACAACGACACAAATGATTTATCAACATGTTTGATTAATAACAAAGATTACAGGATTTGATCTCTTGAAGATCTCGATGTTTTTCTCTCTGATGAACAGTAAACACCGTGTATGTGTGTGTTGTATGTGATCTGATTTCTAACTTAGCTTGTCTAACACACTTGCTTCAAACATAACAAACATAATATCTAACTAATATCTAGATATTTAGGACTTATAACTAAAATACTAAAATACAATAAACTTTGACATTTTATTACAAACGACATTCGACTTATAATAAGAGTCGACTTTCCAGCATTAGCTTCAGATTGCAAAACTTCAGATTGGATGACCTTGAATCCAATAGATCTGTGTGCTAACAATATGCTTGGTCTTTGAATGCTGAATCGGGTTAGCGGTTATGGCGATTTCTCTCTTAGAATCGCAATAAATAGGAACGCGCTTGTAGTTGTACCCAAAGTCCCTTAATTGTGTCTTCATCCAAAGGACTTGTGAACAGCAGCTAGCAGCAGCTACATATTTAGCCTCAGCAGTGGATGTTGAAACACAATTTTGTTTCTTTGAGGTCCAACTTACAAGTTTGTCACCAATAAATTGACATGATCCAGAGGTGCTTTTCCGGTCTAGCTTACATCCTGTATGGTCATCATCTGTAAAGGCAGTTAGATCAAAACGAGAATCCTTTGGATACCAAAGGCCTAAATTAGGAGTGCCTTAGAGATATCTAAGGATTCGCTTAACAGCATTAAAGTGCGACTCTTTAGGATTAGATTGATATATCGCACAAAAACATGTGGCAAACATTATATCTGGGCGACTGGCAGTCAGATAAGGTAAAGAACCAATCATACTACGATACACCTTTTGATCTGAAAGTTACCAGAGAGATCTGCATCTAAGAGTGTACCAGTAGCCATTGGTGTTTTCATGACAGAACTATCTGACATATTGAACTTTCTTAACATGTCTTTTATGTATTTGGCTTGATTAATGAAAATGCCTTTGGGTAATTGCTTTACTTGTAAACCAAGAAAGAAATTTAACTCACCCATCATCGATATTTCAAACTTTGTTTCCATGATTTTAGAAAAGTTCTTGCAAAATTTCTGATTTGTCGACCCAAATATTATGTCGTCAACATAAATCTGAATGAGAATCAAGTCCTCACCTTGCCTTTTGAGAAATAAGGTGGTGTCAACCGTACCTTTCTTGAAACCAGAAGCTAGGAGAAATTTAGTTAGAGTTTCATACCAGGCTCTTGGTGCTTGTTTAAGACCATACAGCGCTTTGTCTAGCACGTAGACATTGTTGGGTTTGAATGTGCTAAGGATGGATACTACTGCTAATTGAAAGATTACTACTGCTAGTATAATTAATACTGCTTGAAGAGTTAGTGCTACTACTTGAATAGTTAGTACTGCTTGGAGAGTTAGTACTGCTAGTAGTTAGTACTGCTGAAGATTACTATTGCAAGTGAGGAGTTAATACTGGAAGCATGGTTAGTACTGCCAGAGATAAAGTTAATACTGCTATTGAGTTAATGCTGCTTTTGAAGATAAATGCGAAAGAATAGGAGATGAAGATAATTATGGATTGGATTCTAAAGAATAATACTTCTTTTGTAATTATCTTGTAATCTGTTTTGTATATATAGTCTAGATAATTGTAAATTAGAATACGAATACATTGATAGAGTGGTTTTAGAGAATTAACCTCAAGACTAGTATTGATCCTTTCTATAGAGAAGTATAGAACGTCTGTTGACTCTGTTCAACAGATTGAGGTTGTGTTTGTAATCATTAAGTTTTATGCAATATAAACTTATGATTTGAGTTCATATTCTGTGTTTTGATTATTTGTTAAAGTGTTATTCCGCGACTTCTTTAACATTGTTTCTGAGTTTGTATTAAATTCTTGTTTAGAATTTTCGATCTTGACAAGTGGTATCAGAGCCAGAAAATTCAGAAACCTATAATCATGGACAGTTCAAGCGAAAGCGTTTTGGTATCAAAGGTTCCCATGCTCAAACCCAATGAGTTTGACATGTGGAAGATCAAAATCAAGCAGTACATTCTTCTCACAGACTTCTCAATGTGGGACATCATTGAGAATGATCCCTCTGATGGAGGAAAGATGGATGCAGATGTCAAGAGACCTCCACCAAAGACTGATGGAGAGAGGAAGATGAGGCAGATAGAGATGAAACCCTTGAGCACTCTGCTTTTGGCTATTCCTAATGAGTACCAACATCAATTCTGCAACTGTTCTGATGCACAAATTCTATGGAATGCACTGGAGAAAATATTTTCTGGTACCAAAAGTACCAAGAGAAATCAGAAGTCCATCCTGAAGCAGCAATATGAAAACTTCATGTCTACAAAGAATGAGTCCATGACTCAAACTTTTAATAGATTTAATAAGTTAATTGGTGAATTGGCTACTGTTGGTGTCCAGATAGATCAAGATGATGTCAACAGAAAATTTTTAAGATCTCTTGGTGATGAATGGACTATGTACACTGTCTCCTTCAGACAGAATGACCAACTGGAGGGCAAGGAACTGGATGACCTCTATAATGACCTTAGGGTGTTTGAAGCAAAGGTAGAAGTCAAAGTCTTTGTAATAAAATATCAAAGTCAATGTCTTTGTATTTTGTTTTTCCTTTGTAATTGTTTGGAGGTATAAATATCTTCTTGTATTTGTACTTCATTAGATTTCTAACTAAAAGAGTTCGAATTAACAGAAAGTTTTAGAGAGAGACTTGTAGAGAGAGAAAGAGACTTAGAGAGAGAAAGAAAGTGTAATCGTTTGGATTGAGAATTGAAATCAAAACAGGTAATTGAATTTTTGTTTGTGTTTTGATTGATTAACTGTGATTAGAAACTAGAATCTGGGAATATCAATTGGTATCATTTGGTATCAATAAATGATAAAGTTTTGAGAGATGATTTTCAGAAATGTCCAAGTCAGAAAAGTTCAAAGTAAAGATTTGAAGATTTGAAGAAGATCAAAGAATTTCTGAAGATTTGAGGAAATTTTTCTTTGAAGATTATTTGCTAAAGCAATCCGAGCTGATTCTGAAGATAATTTTTTTTCCAAAGTCTGAAAGTATCTTGTGAAAGTTTTGGGGAGATTGTTAATCGTTTGAAGACAGTTTTGTAAAGAATGCCATCAAAGAAAAAGGGAAGATTGTACTGACAGAGCTTAAAGTGAAGACTGAATTGCTAGATCTTTAAACAGTGATCTTGAATCTATAGGGGGAGATTGTTAGAGCATAAATATGTTGGATACAAGATCAAGAAGACAAAATTCAAATTTCAAGAAGTCAAAGCTGAGGAAAGTCAACTCTCATGTGAAAGTCAAAGTCTTTGTAATAAAATGTTAAAGTCAATGTCTTTGTATTTTGTTTTTCCTTTGTAATTGTTTGGAGGTATAAATATCTTCTTGTATTTGTATTTCATTAGATTTCTAACTAAAAGAGTTGGAATTAACAGAAAGTTTTAGAGAGAGATTTGTAGAGAGAGAAAGAGAGTTAGAGAGAGAAAGAAAGTGTAATCGTTTGGATTGAGAATTGAAATCAAAACAGGTAATTGAATTCTTGTTTGTGTTTTGATTGATTAATTGTGATTAGAAACTAGAATCTGGGAATATCAATTGGTATCAGAGCAGATCTAAATCGAAATCAAGAAAATTCAAAAAGTTCGACACTGTGTTCTTGAGCGAGAATTGAATTTCGAGTTTTTGTGCGAATTTCGAGTTGTTTTTTATTAGGTTTTGTTAGAAAAGTGTAATAGATCGAGTCTGTATGGTTTAATTTCAGTATTGCACTGTAATAGATTTGTAATTTTGGATTTTGTTGAAGTTTTTGTTCACGAGTTCATAAGCACTGTATCATCGATCAATTTGTATTTTGAGTGTTTGTAATAGAAATTTAGTACTCGTTTTGTGATCTAGATGATCATGTGATCGATCTCTCAAACTTTCGTGCTGAAATTCGAAGTTTAGATTGATTTTTGGTGAATCAGATGAAGAACACGCAAGGAATCTGAAGAACGCGCAAGATCTACAAAACGCGCAAGTTCTTCGTTAGAACGTGCAAGTGGAAGATTTTGGTCAAAACGCGCAAGTAACGATTAGCGAGTTCTACAAACGCGCTAATCAAAGTCTGCGAGTTTGGAAAAGTTTGAAATTTTTCTAAGGACCAGAACGTGCACATAGTGGTTAGCGAGTTCTACAAACGCGCTAATCGAAGGGTGCGAGTTTGAGCCAGAATAGTGATCTGCGAGTTTGGTTGATCTGCGAGTTTTGTCAAAACGCGCTAGTAGCGACTAGCGAGTTTTTCAAACACGCACGCCTTTATCTGCGAGTTCCCCAGTGAATAGTCTCTTGCGAGTTTAAGCATCTAGCGAGTTTTAGCGGCTAGTGAGTTTTACAAAACACGCAAGTCTTTGCGTGCAAATTTCACAAACGCGCAAGCTTAAGCCTGCGAGTTTCTCAGTAAACAGTTGTTAGCGAGTTTCAGCGTCTGCGAGTTTCATATTTTAATAGTGACTTGCGAGTTTCTATACTTAGAATATTTTCTGAGAAATTTTCAAAACAGTAATATGGCTTTTAATAGTGAAATTTTTTTCTCTAGGGGCGCTGACCCTCGACCCCGCAAGGGCGTTGCCCCGTGCTAAGTCTGCGGAGGGGGACAAAATTCTGATAGTGATCAAAATTCCTGAATTTCTATTTCAAGATTTCTTGTATTTTTGTGATTTCATATTTTGGACTAACGATCAGTTCTAGTTTCTTATTGCATATTTTTCAAAAACAGGTTTAATCAAGATGACTTCTAAAGATGCACTTTCCATTGGCACTGATGTCAAGCCTCCTGTACTATTTAAAGGAGAGTATGAACAATGGAAGGACAGATTCCTTGATTTCGTGGACCGACACACAAATGGAGAGAATATTCTTTTGCCAATTACAGAAGGTCCTATGGCATCAATCATAGTTCAAGTACCTGCTGATGATGATTCATCTGATAGTGGACATGGTGATGAAGAAAAAGAACAAAAGACAAAACCAGTTAAAGTGGATTTATCTCAGTACTCTGAAAAACAGAAAAGTCGATATAAAGCAGACAAGCAAGCAAGATCTCTTCTACTTCAAAGCATTCCTAATGAGATTTACATCAAGATTGATAGCTACAAGGATGATGCTAAGAAGATGTGGGATCAATTGCAAAAGATGATGATGGGATCCAAGGTCGGGAATCAGATGAAAGTGGCTAATTGCATCAATAGCTACGAGGAATTCAAAGCCAAAGAGAATGAGAGTTTGGAAGATACTTATGAACGGTTTACTTTTCTTCTGAATGAACTGACGAAGAACAAAGTGACAAAGAAGCAGCTGGAAAACAATGTCAAATTTCTGAGTATCCTACGACCTGAATGGAAAAACATACACGTAGGATGAAGCAGATGAAAGACTTGAATGACATACCTCTTCACGAAGTGTTAGGACTGAAAGTCCTGGGTGTTGAAAGTGGAATAAAGAATTTATAAGGGTTTGATTTGTAATTATTTGAAAGTTATTTTATTAAGATGGGCCCAAGCCCATAAAGCCCAATTGCTTGTAAGCCTAAGTATATAAAGGCTATTTTATTTCATAATTAGGGAGAACAGTTTAGAAGTTTAGAGATTCATTATTCAGTTTACTAGTTGTTAGGTTTACATACTATTATCAGAAATTCTCTCTGTAAACCTTAGCCCTTTGAAGTTATATCAATCATATGACTAGTTGCTGTGGCCTATAATCTGTTCATCATTGTTCTTATATCTGTTGATTGCACTGAAACTGGGATCTACAATTGGTATCAGAGCAGATAGGCAAAAGGTTTGATCTAGAAAAAGGTTTGTCTAAAACCCTATAATTAATTTTTGATGTGTTAATTGCTTATATGTGCCTTAATTGATTATCTGGTTTTGTGTTTTATCGATCGAATTGTATTTTCTGGATTTTTTTCTTTCGATCGAATCTAGTAATTTTCTGGAAAGACATTCGATCTTAGTGATTCTGGTTTTTCAATCGTATCCGGTCTTTGTTTTATTTGTTTGTTGTTGATTTCCTTCGATCAAAGGATCGAAGGATCTGGGTTTGGGTTCGATCGTTTCTCAGAAATTCTTCGAGTTCTTCGGTCGAACTCATCGTGTTCTTCGGTCGAACTCATCGTATTCTTCGGTGCTAATCGACCTTATCTATTGTTTGTGGTTATTTGTTTAAGTCTTTCGACCTGAGTATTCGACCGAATAAGAGTGCTCCGGTCTTGTCCCTTCGACCGAACAAGAGTGCTTCGGTCTTGTCCCTTCGACCGTATAAGAGTTTCTCCGGTCTTGCACCTTCGACCGGATACTTGCTTACTCCGGTCTTGCCTTCGACCGGGTGGTTGTAACATCCGGTCAAACACCTTCGACCGGATACTTGTATCCCGGTCTTTCACCTTCGACCGGATAAGTGTATCCCCGGTTGTATCATTCGACCGGATACCTGCTTCCTCCGGGCATACCTTCGACCGGGTGCTTAAAAAAAAAAAAAAAAAAAAAAAAGAGTACAAAAGGGTCAAATTTTTTGTCTCACGATTTTTTTGCAGTGCATTTATTTTAGCCCCCGTACTTCAAGGATTCAGCGTGTCATTTGTGACCCTAAACTTTCAAGTTTCACATTTTGTCACTTTTGGTCCCCTGACCTTTCAAGTTTCATCTCTCTTCAAAGCCGGAGCGAATACATTCTATTCGAAACGATCAAAATGGTGTACCCACCAAGGCTGCGGTCCAAAGGAGAATATGAAAGGTGGAAAACTGATTTTCTGGATTTTGTTGACGAACATGAGGTGGGCCCCTATATCAGATTATCATTGACTGAAGGAGAGAACCAATCCTAAATTCCGCCAGAAGCTTCTCCTGTGGAAAAGGAACAAAGAGAGAGGGCCAATAATAATGCTCGAAATTATATGAAACATAGTATTTCGTGTGCATTTATTAGTGACATATTTAATGAACTTATTGGTCAAATAAATTCTAACAAAATGACAGGAAAAGAGCGGTGGGATTGTACTGAATGGTTGGTGTTAGGGACAAAGGGTTTATTAACAGGAAGAGAATTGGAAGCTGAGAACTCTGAGCTAAAAGGAAAGATCTCTATTTTGGAAGCTAAAACTCAGCAAACAGTCTCTGTTAAAAGTTCTGAGGAAAAGATTTCTGAACTGAAAGATGCAAATGCAGATCTTCAAAAGCGTTTATCTGATTTGGAGCAACTGCTTGCTAAACACAAATCTGATTTTGAGACTAAAGAGAAATCTTTCGCAAAGAAGTTCTCAGAATTCTCGAGAAAATGTGCTGATGAGAAGAAAGAAGTTGAGCTGAAGTGCATAAAACTTTCTCAGCAAGTTTCTGATTTTCAGAAAGTAATCATTCTTGAAAGAGAGAAGTTTGCAACAGAAAAGAAGGCCATTGAACAAAAGAATGTTAGCGTCTTCAAAGAAATATCCGGCCAAAGAAATGATGCTGAGAAGGGATTTGAAGAAGAACGAAGCTTGTTTGAGATGGAGATCAAAAGGCTTACTGCCAAGTTGTCTGAACTATCTGAGAAGGCACTAAAAGAGCAGAAAACGAAGTCAGAGTTCACGAAGAAGATTGACCTGCTTGTTCAAGAAAGAGACAACTTCGCTTCAATGATTAAAGTGCTTGACAAGTCTGTATCAAGCTCAAATCAGAAATCTGTCTCTACACAAAGGTCAGTTAAATCTTTTGACCGGATTCGTAAAACTAACCTTTTCTATGATAGCAATATAGATGGTTCAGTTACACACTCTAGAAGAAAGAGATACATAGATGAGGAACTGGTCTGGAAGAAGAAACCAGTTGAAGATGAGCTGAAAGAAAAAGAATCATGTGTACATGCGGTAAATGCCAAGAAGAACAAAGCGACTACAAGTAAACCTGATCATATCTACTCGAGAGATCAATTACTCAGGTTATCAGGTAAGAAATACCACTGTTCTTATTGTCATACACATGATCACATTCACAAAACCAGTGATCATTTCTGGTATGGTTCTTATTCTATATCCCCCACAAGAACTGCAACTAACATTCGAGGACCCAAATACCAGTGGGTACCAAAACCGAAAACTGATTCTTTGTTGCAGGCACCTACTGTCAAGGGGGAGTAGAAGAACGATGGTTTCTAAGTAAATCAGCTTAGAACCCGGACTTCAACGAAGTTTGGCTTCTGATCACATGACAGATCAGGACCCGTTCTTCAACGTTCAGACTTGGATATTTTGCATATATCCAGGGGGAGCTTAACATACATAATACATTCTATCATGTTTTGAGGGGGAGCTTAAAAGGTAAATATCTTCTAATCCTAGATCTCTAATTGTTTGAAAGAAGAACAACTTTCAAGCATGAAAAACGGTTTCTGAAATGTTCAAACCACTTCTGATTCTCAAAAGATTTTATGAATTTAGAAGTGTGATTTTAAATGTTTTTCATTTTTGAGATATAATGTTTAACTGACTGTCTGTGTGTTTCTAAAGATCAATACTTGCGTATTATCTTGTCTTTATACTGTCACGTATTCACACACACAGGTTCAGTACTTCATTTGTATTTGTTATTACCATGTCTCATAACGAAACAATATTTCGATGGTAATACCCCCGTTTGATATTCAATATCGTTGAGCATAAATCATTATTTTTTAATATTGTTCTTTCATTGCTAAATTGTTTATATTTGTTCATATAAACAAAATATCAAATTCTTTGATACCCTAACCAGTTTTATTTGATCTGATTGATACATTGTCAGATTCTTAAAACAATTCTTTTGATTTCCTTTCATTCATTCAATATCTTTGTTTTGAGAAATCTTCAAAGTTCAATTGCTCAAATATCATGAGCATACATTTTGACAATGTTATAATACTTTTTGAGCTTAAATGTTCAAGATAAACTGTTGAGCTATCATTCTTTATAGGAATTACATGGGATTTGTGTGAGAGCTTAAACAGAATTTCCTTGGATTCACGTAAACCAGTGTTTCCTACCCCGGAAGTTATCCTAGAGTGATTTGAGGAGTGAGGGGTCATAAATCAAAGAGTGGGGGAGATAACTCATCTGATTGAGTTTTTCTCATTGTGTGGAGCGGAAAAATGAAAAAGAGAGTTTGGTTAGAAGTGAGCATAATGACAAAAAGAAAGAGGGTGTGAGAACAGAGTTAAAAGAATATCAAAACTCTGCACCAACCACTCTCTGAGCCGGGCAACCACATATTCTGATTGGTTCACATTCTTTGGTGACCATCATTGAAATAGGCAGTGAGCCCATGCCAACTCTTGCATTAACCCCACCAACCACTCGTTTCTTTCTTAACAAAGAAATGTTTAATTTTCTTTGGGGACGCAACATATCTGCTATCTAGTCTTCATTTGGAAGATTTAGATATTGAAAAAGAAGGAAAGTTGCCCCACCTTCGCACCTTTTTCATGCACATTGAGTCCGTGTAATATCTGTTGTTGTCTCAACAGTTTACACAATTTGAGCCTGATCAAGCTAAGTAGCTTCAATCATTTCTACACTTGCACGAGCACACAAGGAATGAGTTTTCTTGTCATAACATTCATAGAAAATTCCTTTGTGGTTTTTCGATGATTGAATGGAAGCCCTGGGGGAGTGAACATCACAAAATCTCCTTTCCAAAGTACATCCATTGTACACAGTGGCTCCGTGCTACTTACAGGCATACTAACTGTATCATTTGTTGATTCAGGTTTACCATTCCTAATATATCTGAATTTGAAAAGATTCGGATATATACATTTCATGAATTGACGGATACTCAGATCACAGGTGGAAGAATATCATATTATCATAAAGGGGAGATCAAAGAATGCGTTGAAATTGAAGAAGTTTTGATGATCATGATGCTCACAATCATCAAAAAGGGGGAGAATTTTTCAAAGTTCAATTTCAAAGTTTTTGAAGAAAGAAAGTTTGTTTTTCTGAAGACGGTCTAAAGATCAAAGAGATGAAGATATGAGTTTAATGCTAAATTTGTTTGTCTGAAGACAGTGAAGTTTTCAATGTTTGTATTGATTCTTTCCCGTATCATGTGGTGTCTGCTACAAGTTTCTTCATTATTCCTCCTACGAACTGATTGAAACAAGTTCTTAAGCTGAAAGCCTATTCAACTCGCGGTTCAAAGACAGATTCTTTGTTTTAAACTGAAGAAGCATCGTGGAAGGTCAAGTAACTCTCACATTATCTTTCTCGTGTGCTAATTCGATGTGATTGAGGCTGCTTGATAGTGCGTTCAGTCGAGGCTACTGTACATTGAATCTGGTTACAAAGTTGATACTATGAAGATCAAGAGCTTTATTCAAGGGGGAGTGTGGAAAGTCATGAAGTCAAGCAACACCAAAGTGCTTCAAAGATTCAAGAGGGAAAGAAGATCAAGGCCTAAAGTTTTCAAGTTGTTAAATGCTTTATTCAACTTTAGGGGGAGATTGTTAGGACTGAAAGTCCTGGGTGTTGAAAGTGGAATAAAGAATTTATAAGGGTTTGATTTGTAATTATTTGAAAGTTATTTTATTAAAATGGGCCCAAGCCCATAAAGCCCAATTGCTTGTAAGCCTAAGTATATAAAGGCTATTTTATTTCATAATTAGGGAGAACAGTTTAGAAGTTTAGAGATTCATTATTCAGTTTACTAGTTGTTAGGTTTACATACTATTATCAGAAATTCTCTCTGTAAACCTTAGCCCTTTGAAGTTATATCATATGACTAGTTGCTGTGGCCTATAATCTGTTCATCATTGTTCTTATATCTGTTGATTACACTGAAACTGGGATCTACACGAAGTCTATGAGACTTTACGACAGAATGAAGAAGAGGTTGAGGAGAAAAGAGGTGAAAAGAAGAAGGCTAAAAAGGTTCCTGATCCGATTGCTTTGGTTGTTCGAGAGAAGAAGAAAGAAAAGAAAGAAAAGGCAGAGAAGAAGAAAAAGAAGAAAGTGCTTACGAGTTCTGAGTCAGAATCTGATTCAGATGGTGATGATGGAGAAAGTCTGAAACAAGCCATGATGTTACTGACCCGTGCCTTTCAAAAGAAATTCTACAAGAAGCCGGGATCAAATTCTCAAAGGTATTCTTCATCAAGTTCAAAGAATCATGAGCACCGAGAGAGGGTGGAAGGAAAGAGATATGAAGAAAACATATATGTTGAGAAGAAACCTGATGAAAGGAAGAAGTTCGTGAATGATTACACTGTTGCCGAAAAGCCAGCAAGTGATCCAGTCAAATGCTACAACTGTGGCAAGATTGGACATTTTGCAAAAGATTGTAGAAAGCCAAAAGTTCGTAATTCTCAGTATTATCAGAACAAACTGCTACTGTCCAAACAGCAAGAAGCGGGCATAGCTTTAATGGCTGAGGACGATTTTTGGTTGGATCATTCAGATGGTGAAGAAGAAGAGAAAGAAGAAGTTGCTCATCTCTGTCTAATGGGAAAGGAGGTCAAGTATGACGAGTCAGATGACGAGACAGCTGATGAGGTATTAAACTTAACTGAAAAAGATTTTATAACCAAAATGGAAGTTATGATGGTTGAGCTTAATGATCTTCAAGTAAAACTGAAGAAAGAAAAAGACAGATTTGCTAAAAGAAACAATAAGATCTTTGAACTAAATAAGTCGGTTATTGGGAACAAAGATCTGATTGATTCTTTACGTAAGTCTGCTTCTGATTCTAAACTTCAAGTAAATTGTTTTGAAAAGAAGATTTCGGATTTTGAAGTTAAAATTTCTAAATATGAGTTTGAGAAGAAACAATCTACATTAATTGTTCATAAATTGCAGGTTGAGAACAAGCTTTTGAATAAGAAGGTAAATGGTCTGGAAGCCAAACTTTATGCAAGAGGCCAAACAGATCAAACCATTTTTCTCAATGCACCCAACGAAGAGGATGATGTTAAGGAAAAATGGGGACTTGGTTTTCAAAACCCCCATTACTTAAAGAAATCCATCAGAAAACAACCAGCATTATATAATTTTGATTTTCTTGCTTATGCTGGTAAACATCGTCATTTAAAACCCAAATTTGTTACCAAATTACCAGAAGAAGTTGAGGCCAAAGAAACTGAAAATAGAAAGAATGTAAAGAAAATGCAACTACCATTTAACTATGCAAAGTTAAATGATAGTTATCTTTCAGAAACACCAAAAGTTCTTTCAAATGACTATTTTGCTAATTATTTTGTTTCTGAGATGAAGGCAAAACCTGCAGTTGCAAAGGTTTATCTTCCTCCACTCATTCTTGAAAGCAAAATAGTTGAGTTGGAAAATGTTTTATCTGATGAAAAACTTTTGGTTGATATTCAACAAAGTGTATTTTCTACAGTTTTAAAGAACACGGTTTTTCAATATACATCTACAAAGTGTTCTAAAGTTACTGAGGCATCTCAAACTTCATCTGATAATTTTGATGACTTATTTGAGTCTGCAAATGATTTTCTTAATTCTGATGATGGGTGCATAGAAGAAATTGATATGTTTGACTTCAATGCTTCTCTTCCTGATCATTCTACTTGTCTTATAAATGGAAAGTGTTACCAAGTGTTCTTAAAACTGATGAATCATCAACTAAGGTTGGTGAATCAGTTTCTGTAACTGCTGATTATTATTCTCAAGGTAAGAAACATAAGAAACAGCGATTACAAAAACAAAAATACACTGGTACACAAAAGAAAACTCAGTCTCAGAAATCTTCTTTTCCTAATAAATCTACATTTTGTGTTTCAGATAAAAGCAAGAAAAGGTCGAAAGCTCAAACATAATGGCGACCAAAAAGGAAGGATGATGAGATAGCTGGATCAGTTTCTGATAATTCTTGTACTAGATCAGTTAGTAGTGATAATGATGTAATTGATCAACTTGCTTCACATAAACAAAATCTTGTAACTTCTTACAATCGATATTCAATAAAGCAATTGATTCAATTATCTCCTATTTCTACTACATCTTATAATTATCGGAGAACTGATTTTGCTTATTCTCATAATTCTTCTGATTGGTATGGATCTTATCATGTTTATTCTTCAAGATCAAATATTTTTAAAGGTTTTCAAAAGGACAGAGGGTCCATTTTCAAATGGATACCAAAATTTTGTGCTAATCTGTTAGGACCCGTTTTTAAATGGGTACCTAAAGTTATTGTTTCCTGATTTCTCTTGCAGACCCGGCATATGTGGTACTTGGACAGTGGATGTTCCAAGCATATGACTGGGCAGAAAGCTTTATTGTCTAATTATACAGAGAAATTCAGCGTCAATGTTCGATTTTAATTCTGAAAGGATACCTGCACTTTAACATGTTGTTGTTGTTCTCAGGGGGAAATAAGAGAAGATTTTAGATGATCTACATTATTTTGAGGGGGAGCATATCTAGTTTCTGCATTTTACTTAACTGACAAATAAATTTTTGTGATGCATGATTTTAGGGGGAGCATATACAAGCCATGTCAAAAGGAGTAAGACTATGATTTCTGATTATTTCATATCAGAACTCGTACTTTAATCGTTTTACTGCTTTATGTCTTTTACATTCGAATAAAGTTGTGAATAAAAGTTGCTTTGACTAGATTTTGAGATTTATGCAGCATGAGAGAAGTTGACAAGATCATATCTTAATGACTTAAGCATGACTTCATGAGAATTAAGATTGAGCGAAAAGGTAAATTTCTTATCTTAATCTCAAATATATTTGAAAAAAGGACAACTTTCAGATATAGAAAACATGTTCTGGAATGTTCAAACCACTTCCCGATTCTTAAACAGATTTTATAATTTGGAAGTGTGATTTTAAATGTTTTCATTTTATTTTTTTGTGCTTAATTGTTAAATAAACCGTGTGTTTCCAAAGATAAATACTTGCGTATTGTCTTTTCTACATACTTTCAAGTATTCACACACATCGGTTTAATTTTTGATCAAATTGTTCTTACCATGTCTTATATTGAAACAATTTTTCGATGGTAAGACACCCCGCTTGTACTTTAAAGAATTTTGAGCGATATTTCATTTCGAAACGTCATTTCGAGAATGTCTATATTTTTGTTTCGTATAGACAATATCCGTTATTTTTTACCATAAGCCTTAATTGCTATATCATTTCATTTCTGATCATTTTCATACAATGTCATATTTTCAAACAAGTCTTTTGCATTCATGTTCATTCATTCAATATACTTGTTTGAAAATACTTCAATGTCTAAAAATACTCAAATCTTCATGATTATATTTTATGAGCATACATTCGTCTGACATTTGTATATGATCTTTAACTGCTATAGTTAAACCATTTGAGCAACACATGCTTTCTAGGATTATATGGGTTCTTTGTGCTAGGACTTAATTGAACTTCTATGATATCACGTTAACCAGTGATTTATACCCAAGAACTTAATCCTTTAGTAATTGAGTGTGAGGAGTCTAAAAGAAATGAGTGTAGGTGTGATGGGGTAAAATGTAAAGGAGAGTTTGGTTAGTAGTGAGCTTAATGATCAAAAGAAAGAGGGTGTGAGAACAGAGTAAAAGAATATTAAACTCTGCACCAACTACTTTCTGAGTCGGGCAGCCACATTACTAGCGTTTCACAACTCTTTGGTGAACGTTATTGAAACAGGCAACTAGCCCATGCCAACTCTTGACTAAACCCCACCAGCTACTCATTTTCTTCTCATAAAGAAAATGTTTCATATTTTTCTGGGGACGCAGCATATAATCTATCTGGTTTTCATTTGGAAAATCTGGATATTGAAAAAGAAGGAAGTCTGCCCCAACTTCGCACTTCAATCATGCACATTGAGTCTGTGTTTATCTATTGTTGTCTCAGTGGTTTACACAATGTTGAGCCTTATTAAAAGCAATCATTCGTGCTTAATTCTTTCAACACTTGCACGAGCACACAAGGAAATTTGTTTTTCTTGTCATACCATTCATAGAAATTGCCTTTGTGGTATTTCGATGATTGGATGGAAGCCCTGGGGGAGTGAACATCAAAAAGCTCCTTTATATTGTGTATTCGTTACACACAGTGACTTCGTGTTACTGACAGGCATTTTAACTGATTCATCTGTTGATTCAGGAGTTACATGTTCTTATTTTGTCTGGATTTGCAAAGATCTAGATGAATACTTGGTTATGGATCACAGAATCAGAGGCTCAGTTTGACAGATCAGATTGGTCAATGACATTTCTTGGAAGAAAAGTTTTGATGATATAGATGCTCAAATCATCAAAAAGGGGGAGATGGTATCAAGAAATGATAAAGTTTTGAGAGATGATTTTCAGAAATGTCCAAGTCAGAAAAGTTCAAAGTAAAGATTTGAAGAAGATCAAAGAATTTCTGAAGATTTGAGGAAATTTTTCTTTGAAGATTATTTGCTAAAGCAATCCGAGCTGATTCTGAAGATAATTTTTTTTCCAAAGTCTGAAAGTATCTTGTGAAAGTTTTGGGGAGATTGTTAATCGTTTGAAGACAGTTTTGGAAAGAATGCCATCAAAGAAAAAGGGGAGATTGTACTGACAGAGCTTAAAGTGAAGACTGAATTGCTAGATCTTTAAACAGTGATCTTGAATCCAAAGGGGGAGATTGTTAGAGCATAAATATGTTGGATACAAGATCAAGAAGACAAAAGTCAAAGTTCAAGAAGTAAAAGCTGAGGAAAGTCAACTCTCATGTAAAAGTCAAAGTCTTTGTAATAAAATGTCAAAGTCAATGTCTTTGTATTTTGTTTTTCCTATGTAATACCTTCTTGTATTTGTATTTCATTAGATTTGTAACTAAAAGAGTTGGAATTAACAGAAAATTTTAGAGAGAGAAAGAGAGTTAGAGAGAGAAAGAAAGTGTAATCGTTTGGATTGAGAATTGAAATCAAAACAGGTAATTGAATTCTTGTTTGTGTTTTGATTGATTAATTGTGATTAGAAACTAGAATCTGGGAATATCAGCAACCATCAACCATCACAGTCCACTAGCTTCAACAACAGGAACTCTTCTCAAGCTCTTGTTTCCTAAGAAGGAATGGGATTTGATTGGAGTGACCAAGCAGAAGAAGCAGTACAGAATCAAGCTTTAATGGCTAAAGTTTCAGAATCAGCAAGCACTGATATTCCCATAGAGGTAACATCTAACCTTTGCTCTAAAACCTGTATTGAAACTGTTAAAAAGTACAGGGATCACAATCAGAGCATGTGTGATGACCTTAAAAGGTTAGAGAGAGATAGAAGAGAGTATGTTTTGATTGTTGAGAGGTTTGAAGAACAAATTAAGTCATACCAGGCTAATGAACTTCAACACTCTTATGATACCAACTACTGGAAGTGGGAGAAGAATCAGTTAGAGACTGAACTAGAGAATTCCAAAACAGAATATGAGAAAATCAAGAGTGAGTTTGAGAAAGCCAAACTTGATATTGAGAAATATTCCAATGCCTCTAAAGCAATGGACTCACTTATAAAAACTCAAGTTCATGACTAGCTGAGAAGAGGTATAGGCTATAACACCACCCCTCTACCATACAACAATAACTATATCCCTCCCACCTCAGATCTCTTAGAAAAACAGGACAAAAAGGAATTAAATGAAGGAGCCACTGAAGTAGATCCTTTAGACAAAGTAGTGGTTGAGGCAGATTCTGAAGAAGAGGACTATGAGAGTAAGAATGAGAAAGACCACAAAGTTATTCCCTTAGAAAACCACATACTGACAAATGAAAGGGGGGTAAACCTTTTGTCAAGAGTAAGAAAGTGAAGTCTGGGGAAGAGACTGTTAAGAATGAAAAAGCTGAGACCTCTAAGAGAGGGAAGGGAAAGGTACAGGGAGTCCATTACATGCAAACCACTGTTGTTAATCTCTGTACTTGTAAACAGGATCAGCCCCAACAACATGATAAAACAAGGGGAAATCAAAGAAACAGAAATAATCAGTGGGCTTTAAAACAAGGAATTGATCTGAGAAAAATTAACAGACCAAAGCCTTGTTTTATCTGTGGTAAGTTAAATCATCTAGCCAAACACTGTTATTTCAATCCTATTAACCAAAGGATCACTTTTCAATGAAATATACAAAATCCTGTTGGTTATAGGAAGCAAATAAGGAATCATATGGCTGAGAATGTGAGAAAGGCACCTATAAAATCTCATGCTCAGAATAAGTTTGCTAATTCAAAGAAAAATACTCCAAATAAGCCAAGGAGTAACTTAAAGAAAAAGAAAGCAAACAACTTTGTTCAGGTTTGGGTTCCAAAAGTAAAGAAATCTGTTAATACTGCTACTGCAAATAGTACTGCTGACAAGAATAGTGCTGTTGCAAGCAATACTATTGCTAACCCAGTTAGTACTGCTAACAAAGTTAGTACTGCTAACCCAATTAGTACTGCTAATGATGTTAGTACTGCTAACAAAGTTACTACTGCCAATCAAGTTAGTACTGCTTCCAGTGACAGACCCATTATTCTGACAAAGTATTCAAGCAATAAGATTCCTCAGTTTGATAATCTCATCAAGTCTGAATATGAATATGTTGATGAGAATGGGAAACCCAAGACCACTTTGGCTTGGGTTCCTATTAAAAATTAACTGCTTTATTATATGTGCAGGGCAACCTACAACTAAAGGGAAGGAGCATTTTTCATGTTGATAGTGGTTGTTCCAGGCACATGACAGGTAACATAGCCTGCCTTCAAAACTTCAAAAAAATTGATGGAGGACATGTTGCTTTTGGTGATAATCCAGCAGGTGGTAAGATAAGTGGAAAAGGTAATGTGTCAAAAGGTAAGATGACCTTTGAGGATGTATACTATGTTGAGCAATTGAGATACAACCTGTTAAGTGTATCACAGGTCTGTGACAAGAAACATAGCATATTATTCAATAATACTTAATGTATTATCCTTGCTCCAGGGTTCAAGGTAGTTGATGAAAGCATGATACTACTTAGAACTCCTAGAAAGGACAATGTTTATTGCTTAAACTTGGAGAGTGTAGTTTCTGATTCATCTCTAAACTGTTTATTTTCAAAAGCTTCATTGGATGAATCATCTCTTTGGCACAAAAGGATGTGTCACATGAACTTTAAAACAATGAACAAACTTGTGAAAAAAAACATTGTAAGAGGTTTGCCACAAAAGGTATTTTCATGTCATGATCATTGTGTTGCATGTCTTAAAGGCAAACAACACAAAACTTCTCATAAGTCCAAAGAGATAAATACAATCTCTTCACCTCTTAATTTACTGCATATGGATCTGTTTGGCCCTACAAATGTGATTGGTATTGGTAAGAAATCCTACTGCTTGGTTATTGTTGATGATTTCTGTTAAGTCTAAATATTGTATCCAAGATTTAATAGGAAAGTCAATGATGTAAAAGTCAACATTGTCTAAGTCAAAGCTTGTTTAGTTTCCTTAGCTTTTAAGGCTTTGTAATAGATAGGTAGTTTATATATGGTGTGTCTTGTAATCTTGTAATAACGATCTAGAGAGCAACTCATACTTGTAATTCAGAGACATATGAATACGAGACCTACTTTCTCTCTCTAGACTTTCTCTCTCTAGTTCTTGATCTACATTGTCATATTTTGAGTAATTGCTTGATATGTTTGGGATTTTATGATTAACAATTGGTATCAGAGCTGAACCAAACTTTTCGGAAATGATTTGATCAAAGATTTGAATTGAAATCTAGAGTTTATAGATTGAAATTTGAGATTTTCTGAAAATTTTCAAGAACACGTGTTCTTCACTGTTTCATTCGTATTTTGGTGGAAAATTTGTTTTTGATACAAGAAAATGGAATCATTGAGTTCGATTTATGTTTAGGATTGATTCTTGTTTGGATTACATCTCACAATTTGAACAAAATCGATTTCATTTTTGAATTTTGAAATTTTCTTGAAAACTTGTTCGAACACTGTTCTTCATCGAGAATAAGCAATTTGTTGTTTTTAATCGAAATTTGATAGTAATTTTGTGTTTAGTATTGTTTGACAATGATACTGATAAGTTTTTTTTTTTAGATCAATTTGCAGGTTTTGATCGATTTGAGAAAGAATCAGTCAAGATCCACGGTTTGCGCTACATTCATACACTTTGCGCAAGATTCATAAACGGTTTGCGCAAGTTCATCCTCAAAGTTCATCTTGCAGATTTGCGCATCCCTTGAATTACGCAAACCTCATCTTTGCGTATTCAGTAGGTCTCGAAAATCATACTTTTCGTAATTCAAGGATCACGAAAAGCTAACTTTGCGCATCAAGTCCACTTTGTGTATCAAGACCGTTACGCAAACCTCATCTTGCGCATCAAGCCCATTACCCAAACATTACTTTGCGCAACACTCAGTTCTCGCAAAGCTTCTTTGGGTCACGCGGATTACAAGAGTTGCACTTTGCGCTTCAAGACCATTGCGCAAAGCTTACTTTGCGCATCAAGGCACTCACGCAAAGCATACTTTGCGTCTCCAGTGGGTCACGCAAATCATACTTTGTGTATCAAGTTGGTTCCGAGAAGCATACTGTGTGTCCCAATATGCAATCATTCAATCAAGTAAACAAATAATCAACACAATAATGCAAACCTGATATTGATTAAGCAATAGATTCAACAGGTTACAGGATTGAAATCGATCTATCTCTCTGTCTGTTTCTCTGTTCACGGCGCACCACCACCAACACTAACCTCTCTCAATAATTTTTCTCTAATAAAGCTCTCTCCTACTCTCACCCTAATTACAACTAAATTAACTTAATTTATACTTAGGCTTGATTAGCCTAATGGGCTTTGAAGGCTTGGTAATGGGCTTTACAATGCTTGGCCCAAAAACAAACTAAGTTAACTAAAAATTAAAACTAACTAATAAATAAAATACGAAAACATACTTTGACTATTTATTACAAAAGGACCCTAGACTATTTGTTGAGACGACTTTAACAGCTTTAACTTCAGATTTCCATCATCAGATAATTATGATCTTGAATCCAATAAATATGTGCTTTAACAATCTCCCCCTTTGGATCAAGATAATTCTTTAAGCTCATAAAATGTAATCTTCCTCTTTGTCTTCAGAATGTAGCAATCTCCCCAATCAATGAGAATATCTTTTGGAAAGAAATTATCTCCAGTTTCAGCTCGGAATGCTTCAGCAAATCATCTTCAAAGAAAGTTTCTTCATTTCATCATATCTTCAGACTATCTTCCATTTCTTGATTAACGCTTCTCCCCTTTTTTGATGAAAAGAGCAAAGAGTTCATCAAAACATGTCTTCAAGAAATTTCTTCCACCATTGAGTTTGCAAACAGAACCACTGATTATCCGTCAATTCATTAAGATGTTCATCCAGATCTTTGCAAATCTAGACAAATTAGAAAATGAAGTGTAATACCTGAATCAACAAATGAATCAGTTAAAATTGTCTGTCAGTAACACAAAGTCACTGTGTGTAACGAATACACAATATAAAGGAGCTTTTATGATGTTCACTCCCCCAGGGCTTCCATTCAATCATCGAAACACCACAAAGGCAATTTCTATGAACGTTATGACAAAGAAACAAATTCTTTGTATGTTCGTGCAAGTGATAGAATAAATTAAGCGTATAATTATTGCTTATAAGGCTCAAAATGTGTAAACCACTGAGACAAAAGTTAGTTAAACACAGACTCAATGTGCATTAGTGAAGTATAAAGGTGGGTCAAACTTCCTTCTTTTCAATATCCAGATTTTCCAAATGAAAATCAGATAGCATATGTGTTGCGTCCCCTTTGAAAATGAAACATTTTCTTGTTGAGAAGAAAATGAGTAGCTGGTGGGGTAATGTCAAGAATTGGCATGGGCTAGTTGCCTGTTTCAATAATGTTCACCAAGAATTGTGAAGCATTAGAAATAGGGTTGCCCGGCTCAGAAAGTAGTTGGTGCAGAGTTTGATATTCTTTTACTCTGATCTCTCACCCTCTTTCTTTTAATCTTTAAGCTCACAGCTAACCGAACTCTCTTTTGACATATTCTCTCATCACACATCCCACACTCATTTCTGTTGACTCCTCACATTCAATCACTAAAGGATTAACTTATGGGGTAGGAATCACTGGTTAACGTGGATCCATAGAAGTTTCTTTGAAGTCCTAGCACACTGATCCCATGTTTTCCTATGAAGCATATAATGCTCAGATGATTTAACTTTTTCAGTTAAAGCTCAAAGATGAATCAGAAAACATTTAAAATCACACTTCCAATTCAAGAAAGTTGTTTGAGAATCGGGAAGTGGTTTGAACATTTAAGAACATGTTTTATTATGATTGAAAGTTGTCCTTCTTTCAACCATGAATGAGATGAAGAAAAGGAATTATACCTTTTGAGTGCAGTCTTACATCCCACGAAGTCAAGCTTAAAGTCATAAAGATATGATCTTTGAAGCATCTCTCAACCTACAAAAGTCTAAAAGTCTAGTCAAAGTAACTTTATTCACAGAAATTGAAATAACATAAAGAAGTAAAACACTTAGTGTACGAGTTCTGATCAGAAGTAATCAGAAGTCATAGCCATACTCTTTACTTGTATGATCCCCCTAGAATCATGCATCACTAACAATTATCAGTAAGCACAATGCATTTAAATATGCTCCCCCTCAAACTAACATTGACCATCAATGAAATACTTCTCACACTCCCCCTGAGATCATGAACAAACTGTTAAAGAGCAGGTATCATGCGGAAATAATAAAGAAATGATAAAGAGACACAATAAGAAACTTTAATAGGTAACTACCGATTATGTCTTAAGATTTAGAATACCAAGTCTTGAGACAAGAAAATTAAATCTCTTTTCGTCTAAAGGTTTGGAAAACAAATCTGCAAGCTGATAATCGGTTTTTACAAAGTAAAGTTCAATTGTCCCCTTTTCTACATTATCTTTTATAAAATGATACCGGACATCTAAGTGTTTGGTCTTAGTATGCTGAACAGGGTTAGCGGTAATCGCAATAGCGCTCTTTGAATCACAATAGATCGGGATTCTATTGAAATTAAATCCATAGTCTCGCAGTTGTGTTCTCATCCACAGGACCTGAGAATAGCAGCTAGCAGCAGCTACATATTCCGCTTCGGTCGTTGATGTGGAGACACATAATTGCTTCTTTGAAGCCCAACTGACGAGTTTATCTCCGAGGAATTGTATATGACCCGAGGTGCTTTTCCTGTCTAACATGCAACCAGCATGATCTGTGTCTGAATAAGATGTTAGTTCAAAGTTTGTATCCTTAGGATACCAAAGACCAAGATTTGCAGTCCCCTTCAGATACCTGAAGATCCGCTTTAAAGCAGACAAATGGGATTCTTTAGGATTGGCCTGATATCTAGCACATAAGCATGTAGAGAACATTATATCCAGCCTACTAGAAGTAAGATACATTAAAGAACCTATCATCCCTCTATAAGTCCTAACATCAACAGCCTTTCCCGAAAGATCGGTGCCAATCTTAGTACCAGGTGCCATTGGGGTACCAATCGGTTTACAATTTTCCATTTTGAACTTCCGAAGAATATCCATAATGTATTTAGATTGATTGATAAAAATCCCCGTTGAAAATTGTTTGACTTGCAATCCGAGAAAGAAATTCATCTCTCCCATCATGCTCATTTGAAAACGAGACACCATGAGGTTTGCAAAGTTCCTACAGTACTTAGGATTTGTAGAACCAAAAATAATATCATCCACATATATTTGAATAAGAATGATATCGCCTTTATCCTTTTTAATGAAAAGAGTGGTATCAACCGTACCTTTTGTGAAACCCGACTTAACCAAGAATTGAGATAGAATATCATACCAGGCGCGAGGAGCTTGTTTTAGTCCATAAAGAGCTTTATCCAAGATGTAGACGTGGTTCGGCTTATCTGGATTTACAAACCCTTCTGGCTGTGAGACGTAGACTTCTTCCTTGAGTACTCCATTCAGAAAAGATGTCTTCACGTCCATTTGATAGACGGTGAAGTTCTTGTGGGCTGTGTAGGCTAAGAACATCCAAATTGCCTCTATACGTGCCACTGGAGCATAAGTCTCATCGTATTCTATCCCTTCCTCTTGCCTATATCCCTTGGCGACAAGTCGTGCTTTGTTTCGAATAACGATGCCATCTTCATCTTTCTTGTTTTTGAACACCCATTTCGAACCAATGATGGTTTTTCCTTGTGGTTTGGGTACGAATCTCTAGACTTTCAGTGCTTCAAACTGATTCAGCTCATCTTGCATCGTAGTTACCCAATCTGAATCGGCAAGGGCCTCAGATACGCGTGTAGGCTCGATCTTGCTCAGAAAGGATTCATACATACATAGATTTGATGTTGCAGACCTAGTTTACACCGGTGCAGATGGATCTCCAATAATTTGATGTACTAGGTGCTCTTTGGTCCACTTATGTTCATGAGGGAGTGGATTAGATGTAGATTGAGCATTTTCCGCATCTAGGAATCCACTGGTATCTCCTTCAGATGGTTCAGAATTAACGGGGGCTTCAGTTGAAGTAGTCGTTGCAGAAGTAGCAGTAGGTACAGCTTGGTCAATCTGTTGATCATTCCTTACAGTACATCCTACGGAGTCAGCTACTTCTGTCTCGGCATTGTTGGTCACAACTTCAACTGTCGGAGTAGGCTTTTGAACTTGAACTTCTTGCTGAATAGGAGAACCAAATTCAGTGGAGATATCGGAAGTGGTTGGATGAGTAGTCATCGAGTCTTCTATCCTGTCAACCACAACAGAGTTAGGCAATTTAGAACCAAGAAATTCATCATAGAACAGTTCAAATAATAAATCCAAATCAGATAAATTAGAAGTAGACGACGAAGCGCCATCTGATTTGTTCTCTTGAGGTGCAGGTCCTGGACTGGTTGGTCCAGAAGCTAATACTCCGGTAATGACGGGTTCTGAACTGATGTGCTCAGAAGCCATTTCCTCATCGAATGTAACATTAACGCTCTCGATCACAATCTTCGACTTCTTCAAATAAACACGATATGCAGACGATGTAGATGAATAACCAACAAAGATGCCTTCATCCGCCTTAGCACTGAACTTGTTCAGATTCTCTCGGTCGTTTAGAACATAACACGTACAACCAAAAACATGAAAATATTTAATGGTTGGTGTTCGGTTGTTTATCAACGCATACGGAGTCTTCTGAAATCTGCGGTGTATCATGGAGCGATTCTGAGTGTGACATGCAGTCGAGACAGCTTCAGCCCACAAAAATAAAGGTAAGTCATATTGGCTGAGCATTGTCCGAGCGACCTCGACAAGTGTACGATTTCGCCTTTCGACGACTCCGTTCTGTTGAGGCGTGCGAGCAGCAGAGTATTGATGTGATATCCCGACTGATTCGAGATATTCTTGAACTATCTTGTTCTTGAACTCTGTGCCGTTGTCAGTCCTGAGAATCTTGACTTGTTTTTGCAGATTGACTTGGGTCGTCTTCAGAAACGTAATGAGAACATCGGGAGTCTCATCTTTAGACCGTAGAAATTTAACCCAAGTGTATCGCGTATAGTCATCCACGATAACCAGCACATACTTCTTTCCTCCTACGCTTTGCGTTCGCATAGGACCGCATAGATCCATATACAACAACTCTAATGGAGAGTTGGTACTCGGTTCAGGCTTTGGTTTGTGTGGGGCTCTCTTCATCTTTCCCTTTTCGCACGCTGCACATAGATGTTCTCTTTCGAACTTCAGTTCTGGAAAACCTTTCACTAGCTTGCCACTGACCAGCTTGTTGATGTAGCGAAAGTTGAGCTGAGAAAGTCGTTGATGCCATAACCAGCTTTGTTGCATCGAGGCCTTTGATAGTAGGCAGACCGGATTTTCAGCCTGGACCTTTGACAAATTGATGGTGTATAGGTTTGACTTGCGAGATCCGACCAGGAGTTCTTTTCCTTCTTCAGTGCGTACTGAACATGTCTTGGCTTTGAAATTAACCTCTAAATCTTTGTCGCAGAACTGGCCAATGCTGAACAGGTTGTGCCCTAAGCCTTCAACATAACTCACCTTCTTGATCGTAAGATTTTCATGTACAACATCACCATATCCCAGAATAGGTGAAAACTGATCATTCCCAAAACGAATTGTGCCGCAGTATTTGTCTGTATAATTAGACAACATACTCTTCTGCCCGGTCATATGTTTGGAACACCCGCTATCCAAATACCACATATGACGGGTTTGCACAACACAAATCAAGAAAGAAGAGGTTTAGGAATCCATTTAAAAATGGGACCTCCACTGTTAGTACTTGATTTTGGCACCCATTTAAATTTGGGTCCGATTTTTCTTTGAAAACCAGAATCATGATAAGACGAATGATAATGATAAGATGAAACATTATATAAACCATACCAAACATCAGAATATTTACGAGAAGCATAATCACATTCACCATAATTTAAAAACTTTTTATTTGATGGTGCTAACTGGAATAATTGCTTTATAGAGTACTTCTTTCGAGAATCAACAAGATTAGATTTAAAACTAGCAACATTCACAATCACATCATCTTTACTAGAAGTCTTTTTATTCAAAATAAAACTAGAACTAGATTTAGCTTCTCGTCTATCTTCTGTTTCGGTATCCATGCAGTCTTAACTCCAACCCTTTGCTTTCTCAAATCTGAAACATGTGAAACTTTAGAGTTAGAATGATGAGAATTAATAGAATGCTTCTTCTTTGGCTTACCAGTGGGGATCGGTTTCTGTGAAAGCTAAGATTTTTGTTTCTTACCTTTTGCTTTTTTTGATTTCACAGAAACTGATTTATCAACTTTCGTTGATGTTTCACCTTTGTCAAAAACACTGGGTAATCCAAAGGAATTAACAACACAAGATGAATGATAAGGAAGTTTAGAAGAAGAATCAAACTGAGAAACATAATCATTTAAAACACCTTCAGAGTTTAATAAATTACGCTCATTATCAAGGGAACCAGATTTGTCATCCGAATTTAAAGCCTTGGAGATTTTAGGAAAATTAGAAGTTTTGAACACTGTTGAAAAAACTGTTTGTTCTAAGTCCATCAAAATTCTTTCTTCTATAAGAGTATTCTCGAGTTCAGAAATTTTACTTTCCAAAACTAGAGGAGGGACGTAAAGCTTACCTTCGATGGGTTTAGCCTCCAACTCTTGTACAGAATAACTCTCAAAGTAATCATTTGAAAGAAATTTTGATTTATTAGAACTATAACTGTTATTCAACTTCTCATAGCGAAATGGAAGTTGAACTTTAGATGTGTTCTTTCTTTTATCATATTCCATGGCTTTATCTTTTTCAGATAGACTAGTCCAAAAGGGTTTGAGTTCAGGATGTTGAGGAGCCAACAACATAAACCCAAAGTCATAAAGTGCAGGCACTTCAGATATAACCTTTTTGAGATGATATGGGTTCTTGTAACCAAGTCCCCAATTATCATGTTTCTTTTTAGGTTTCTTCAAATGAATAGTGTGTTCAGTTTGACCAATAGTATGTAATTTTTCTTCCAAAGCATTCACCTTTTCTATTAAATATTTATTCTCTTTTGAAGTAGAAAAGTATCTTTTAGCAAGCTCTATAGACTTAAACTCACATTCTTTGTAGTTTGAAACAGTTTCAGATAACTCTTTATGAATTATAGTCATTACTAAGTTTATGTATAGATTGATTTTTCTCATTTGTGACACCTTTCTCACGCTTCAGTTTAGACTCTAATTCTTGGAGTTTAGACATCATGGTATGCATTTGGGTCAAAAATTCAGATTCAGTTAAGTCACATACCTCATCATTATCTCCATCATCAGAATCAGCTTCTGACTGGTTCTTTCCCATCAAGCACAGATGTGTTGTCTCGTCCTTCTCTCCTTCTTCAGATTCTTCGTCCGAATGGTCGAGCCAGTATTCATCCTCGGCCATTAATGCTTTTCCAGCCTCTTGTTGCTTGGCTAGAAGCATCTTATTCTTGTAATAGTCGGAGTTTCGGACTTTTGATTTGCGACAGTCCTTGGCAAAATGACCGAGTCTCCCACAATTTTAGCACTTAATCGGTTCTTCCTTCTTGGTCTCTTCAGCTTCATCCTTCTTCTTGTTTTCTGGTCTCCTTTCTTCAACTTTCTCCTTATGCTTGTAGTTATTAGGACCAGACGAGTATCTCTGACTATTGGAGTTTGGCTTTTTATAGAACTTCTTTTGGAGAGCCTTGGTTATCAACAGCATGGCTTCCTTCAGTTCATTACAATCGTCAGAGTCAGACTTTGCCTCGCAATCAGCTTCTTCCAATTCAGATTCTATCACCTTCTTCTACTTAGATTTCTTGACCACAAGAGCAACTGGATCAGCAACTGCTTTGTCAGCCTTTTTCATCTCAGCCTTGATCTCTTCCACTTCTTCCTCATTATGTCTGAGGATTTCATAAACTTCATGAAGAGGAATGTCGTGCAAATCCTTCAGCTGTCTCATTTGTCTGGTGAATCTCTTCCACTCAGGCTGAAGGTTGCTGAGAAATTTCACATTCAGCTCCACGTTAGATTTGCTGATCTTGTTCTTGCTCAGCTCGTTCAGTAATGTGACGAATCTGTCATAAGTGGCTTCAAGTGATTCTCCATCTTTAGCTTTGAATTATTCATAATTATTCAAGCAGGTGGAAACTTTGAGTTGATTGCCAACTTTAGATCCAAGCATCATCTTCTCCAACTGATCCCACATTTGCTTACCGGTAGCGTTGTAGCTATCAATCTTGACGTATATTTCATTCGGTATGCCTTGGAGAATAAATGATCTTGCCAGCTTGTCACCCTTGTGTCTCTTCAGCTGATCTTCCGTATATTCACCAATCGATAACTTATACTCAGTCTCTTCTTCTACACCATTTTCTCCGGCTACAGTGAGAACCTTGGTCGGAGGTGTCATGATCCCGTCTTTTAGAGATTTTCTGATTTCATCTCCCAAATCATGTCGATCAATGAAGTCCAAAAATCTATCCTTCCATTGCTCGTACTCCCCCTTGAAGAGTACTAGTGGCTTCACATGTGTTCCAATAGCAAGAGCTTCCCGAGACATCTTTACTTATACGATTAGTATCAAACTTATCTGATAATAAACAATCAACTGGATGAGATCGTTAGAAGTCAAGATAAAATCACACAATACTGACAATCTTAGAATGAAATTCAGGAAAATCTGATCACGAACAGAACTTTGTCCCCCTTCGCAGACTTAGCACGGGGGTCCCATTTTTAGATGCCCTGTTACAATTTGCAAAAATCGACCGGGGATGTGCTTGTTCGACCGGTAGAGAGTTTGACCGGGAGTTTGTTCGACCGGGGAATTGCAACGACCGGTAAGATGAAAGACCGGAACTTTGCTTGACCGGTAAAATTGATTCGACCGGTAACTTGTTAAGTCTGGTCGAGTGATTTGACCGATATAGAGTTCGACCGGGAACTTGTAAAGTCCGGTCGAGTGATTTGACCGATATAGATGCTTTGACCGATATGACTCGACCGATATACTCTTAGACCGGTGTTACTCGACCGATATGTTCGACCGATAAAAGCTTAGACCGGGTGAACTGTGAGTGTATCAGTCGAATGCAATAGACCGATAGAATGCAAGACCGGATGGATGTTCGACCGACACTAAACAAGACCGATATGTTCGACCGATAAAAGCTTAGACCGGGTGAACTGTGAGTGTATCGGTCGAATGCAATAGACCGATAGAAAAGAGTTCGACCGGAAGAGCAAAGACCGATATGTTCTTGATGCAGTATCGACCCAGAAACCAAAATCAGCCCAGAAAACAAATCAAAACTCAAAATTGAACAACCAAACTTTGCTAAAACGACCAATTTACCAACTAGAACAGATTACAATCAATTAATTTCAAAAAAAAACACTTTAAGAACAAATTGATTGATGACACAGTGCCGACTTCGTGAACGAACCCAGAACAACAAATTCAACAAATTGATAATCAAAATCGATGCAATAATCAAATCAAACAATACCCAATCACTATAATAGGTAAAACAAACACAATCCAACCAATAATAACTTGAAAGAACAATCACACAATAAAAATTATGAATCTTTTTACAGAAAAAAAAATAGAACCGAACAAAAAAACTTATTCAATTCAATCTGTTTAGCTCTGATACCACTTGTGTGTCCCAATATGCAATCATTCAATCAAGTAAACAAATAATCAACACAATATTGCAAACCTGATATTGATTAAGCAATAGATTCAACAGGTTACAGGATTGAAATCGATCTATCTCTCTGTCTGTTTCTCTGTTCACGGCGCACCACCACCAACACTAACCTCTCTCAATAATTTTTCTCTAATAAAGCTCTCTCCTACTCTCACCCTAATTACAACTAAATTAACTTAATTTATACTTAGGCTTGATTAGCCTAATGGGCTTTGAAGGCTTGGTAATGGGCTTTACAATGCTTGGCCCAAAAACAAACTAAGTTAACTAAAAATTAAAACTAACTAATAAATAAAATACGAAAACATACTTTGACTATTTATTACAAAAGGACCCTAGACTATTTGTTGAGACGACTTTAACAGCTTTAACTTCAGATTTCCATCTTCAGATAATTATGATCTTGAATCCAATAAATATGTGCTTTAACACATACATTTGCGCAACACACTGTTTCCAAAAACTTCTACTTTGCGCGTTATCAAGTGTTGTTAAAATTTTATTTTTGTGCTAGATTTCAATTCAATCAGATTTTTGATTTTCTGATATATAGTTTGGAACGATCATTCACATTAAGTTGATTACTCTTTAATCATGGGATTTCTTTCAGATCTTGAAGAGGAGAATAGAAAGCTGAAACTAGAGAACATTAATCTGGGTCATGCAGTTGACTTTCATTCGCAAAAGTCAAGAGAATATTTTACTGAAATCATCTCACTGGAAGAAGAAATCAGTGTTGTAAAGATCATCAATGAAGATTTTCTGAAAAGATCTTCTGGGCAGAATGATGAGAAGATTCTGAAAATGGAATCTGAGAACGCGGAGCTTAGAAAGAATTTATCTGATCTTGAAAAACAGCTTGCTGAAGATAAAGCTTCTTTTGAGAGTGAAAAGAAAAAAATTTCAAAGAAGTTCTCAGATTTCTCGAAGAAGTGTTATGAAGAAAAGAAGTCGGTTGAGCTTAAATGCATAAAACTTTCTCAACAAATTTCATATTTTGAAAAAGTAGTGATTTTGGAAAGAGAGAAGTTTGATAAAGAAAAGAAGGCCATAGAACAAAAGAATGTAGGATTCTTTAAAGAATTATCCGGCCAGAGAAATGATTCAGAAAAAGGATTTGAAGAAGAAAGATCCATCTTTGAGTCTGAAATCAAAAGGCTAACTTCCAAGTTGTCTGAATTGTCTGCTTCTGTGCTAAAAGAGCAAAAGACGAAGTCTGAGTTCTCGAAGAAGATTGACCAACTTGTGAAATAAAGAGACATCTTTGCATCAAAGATCAAAGAACTTGAAAAATATGCCTCAAGTTCAAATCAGAAATCTGTCTCTTCATAAAGGTCAGTTAAATCCTTTAATCAGATTCGTCGATCTAACATTTTCTTTGATGAATATATAGATGGTTCAGATACATATCAAAGGAGAAGAAGTTACAAGAAAGAGAAACTGGTCTAGATAAAGAAATCTGTCAAAGATGACAAGAAAGAAGAGTTGAATGGAAAGACATCATGTGTACATCCTCATCAAGCAAAGAAGAACAAAGAGCATAAAGGTAAACCTGACTTGAAATACTCAAAAGACCAATTACTCAGGTTTTCAGGTAATAAATTTTATTGTTCTTACTGCTGTACACATGATCATATCCACAAGACCAATGATCATTTCTGGTATGGTTCTTATTCCATAACCCCCACACAAACTGCAACTAACATTTCTGGACCCAAATACCAGTGGGTACCAAAGAAGAAAATTGATTATGTGTTGCAGGCACCACACGTCAAGGGGGAGTAAGAAAGATTAAGGCTTTTGAACACAACAGTTCAAAACCCGGACTTCAAAGTTGAAAGACGATGGCTTCTAAGTACATAGCTTAGGACCCGTACTTCAAAGGAGTTTGACTTCTAAACACAACAGTTTAGGACTAGGACCTCAGCGATCAAAAGACCTTACTCCTGAATTTTTGCATCCGATGGATATTGATGGTCTCCATCCCAAGTGAATTGATCTGATCTCTATCCTATACTTTTTCACTGCTAGATTTTTCTGATATTGATGGTCTAACAATTCAAAAGGGAGTGTTTGATCTCTATCCTGTTTTATCTGACATATTTCAGATGCCTAATTTAAGGGGGAGTAAAGGTGATGACTTATGATTACTTCATATCAAAACTCATACTATAAACTGTTTTACTGCTTTCTGTCTTTTATTTTTGAATAAATAATGTGAATAAAGTGGCTTCTGATCACATGACAGATCAGGACCCATTCATCAATAATCAAAGACGGATATTGTGCTAATATCCAGGGGGAGCTTAAAAGATTAAAATCTTTATATCATGATTTGAGGGGGAGCTAAAAAGGTAAAAATTTCCTAGATCTCTGATTGTTTGAAAGAAGGAAAACTTTCGAACATGAAAAACAATTTCTGAAATGTTCAAACCACTTCTTATTCTCAAAAGTTTTATGAATTTAGAAGTGTGCTTTTAAATGTTTTTTCTAAAAAATTTGAGCTTATTGTTTAACTGACCGTGTGTTTCTAAAGATCAATACTTGTGTATTATCTTGTCCATATACTCTCAAGTATTCATACACACCGGTTCAGTATTTTATTTGAAATTGTTATTACCATGTCTCAAATTCAAACAATTTTTCGATGGTAATACCCCCGTTTGAAATTCAAAGTTTTTTAGCATCATTCATCTTTTTCATATTTGTGCTTTCATTGATAAATTGTTTATATTTGTTCATATAAACAAATATCCAATTCTTTGATACCCTAACCATTTGATTTGATCTGTTTAATTCATTGTCAGATTCTCAAAACAATTCTCTTGACTTCATTTCATTCATTCAATATTCTTGTTTTGAGAAATCTTCAAAGTTCAAATGCTCAAATTTCATTTCTGATTTCTGATGAGCATACATACACTAACCAGCATTCTTGTTTTGACATATGATTTCTTGTGATTTATATGTCAAGAAAATCATTGACCAGCATGTACTTTTAGGAACATGGGATTCAGTGTGAGTGCTTAATAGATCTTCTATGGATTCACGATAACCAGTGTTTCCTACCCCGGAAGAAATCCTTTGAGTGATTGAGGGGAGAGGGGTCTAAAAGAATTGAGTGTGGGAGTGAGCAGAGGTAAAATGAAAATGAGAGTTTGGTTAGATGTGAGCTTATATGTTTAAAAGAAAGAGGGTGTGAGAACAGAGTTAAAAGAATATCAGAACTCTGCACCAAACATCTTTCTGAGTCGGGCAGCCACATTACTGATCGGTTCACATTTCTTTGGTGACCATCATTGAAATAGGCAAATAGCCCATGCCATCTCTTGTATACAACCCCACCAGTTACTCATTCTTTTCTTAAAAAGAGAACGTTTCACATTTTCTGGGGAAGCAGCATATAATCTATCGGATCTTCTTTTGGAAGATACTGATATTGAAAAAGAAGGAAAGTTGCCTCACCTTCGACCCTTTCTCATGCACATTGAGTCCATGTATAATCATTGTTGTCTTAGTGATTTACGTACTTTGAGCCTTTATGAAACACAATCATTGTGCTAAAATTCTTTCTTATACAAGCACGAGCACACAGAAAATCTGTTTTTCTGTCAGAAAATTCATAGAATTACCTTGTGTTTTTCAATGATTGAATGGAAGTCCTGGGGAGTCATCTTCAAGCAAGCTCCTTAAAATGTACATTTGTTGTACACAGTAACTTTGTGTTATTGACAGGCATTCCTAACTGTTTCATATGTTGAATCAGGGTTACATGCTCATTATGTCTGAATTTGAAAAGATTCAGATATATACAGTTCATGATTCGGCTCTTCAGATCAAAGTACAGCATCTGTCAAAGGGGAGATTGTTAGTTGTTCAAAAAGGGAGAAATCAAAGTTTGTGCTGAAATTGAAGATGTTTTGATGATAATGATGCTCACATCATCAAAAAGGGGGAGAATTTTATAAAGATTCAATTTCAAAGAGTTCTTGTTCAAAGTCCAAGTCAGAATTTCAAAATGCTTCCGCTGATTTAAAGTTCAAGTCTGATAAAGAAATTCAAAGCCAAAAGATTATGAAGGAAGAATGTTCAAAGTTTAATCAAGATGGTTTGTGAAAGTTTGTTCTTCCAAAGATGGTTCAGAGATCAAAGTGATGAAGATACTTGTTTGTCTGTTACCGTCAACATTTCAAAGATGTTTCAAAGTGATGAAGTTCAAAGTTGTTTCTTGTTTCAACAAAGAAGTTTTTTCAAAAGTTTCAAGATTTCTGTTTCGCGTTCAAGGCATGTTGACAAAACTTTTCGAGATTCTTCAAAGGCTGGAAGACTAAAGTCTGTTAAAGCTTCAAAGTTCAACTTTCAAGAAACAAAAGCTGAAGAATCAAGAGCTGAAGATCTGTATCAAATTTTTTATTAAATCTTGAATACAAAGGGGGAGATTGTTAAGTCTAAATATTGTATCCAATATTTAATAAGAAAGTCAATGATGTAAAAGTCAATGATGTAAAAGTCAACATTGTCTAAGTCAAAGCTTGTTTAGTTTCCTTAGCCTTTAAGGCTTTGTAATAGATAGGTAGTTTATATATGGTGTGTCTTGTAATCTTGTAATAACGATCTAGAGAGCAACTCATACTTGTAATTCAGAGACATATGAATACGAGACCTACTTTCTCTCTATAGACTTTCTCTCTCTAGTTCTTGATCTATATTGTCATATTTTGAGTAATTGCTTGATATGTTTGGGATTTTATGATTAACAATTTCTCTGAATTCACTTGGGTCTATTTTCTGAGGACTAAGGATGAGACAAGTGGACTGACCAAATCCTTTGTTCTTAGAGTTGAAAACCAAACAAATCTAAGAGTTAAAGTCATCAGGTCTGATAATGGAACTGAATTTAAAAACAATGACCTAAACAGCTTCTGTGAGGAAAAAGGAATTGAGAGACAATACAGTGCTCCTAGGACTCCTCAACAGAATGGTGTTGCTGAAAGGAGAAATAGGACTCTGATAGAAGCTGCTAGATCTCTGTTGGCAGATTCAAAACTTCCAATCACTTTTTGGGCAGAAGCAGTTAATACTGCCTGCTATGTTCAAAACAGAGTTCTAGTAGTGAAATCTCAAGACAAGACAGCTTATGAGCTTTTTAAAAAGAAGAAACCTTTTATTGGATTTTTCAAACCATTTGGGTGTACTTGCACAATTCTCAATACCAAAACTCACCTAGGCAAGTTTGATAGCAAAGTTGAGGATGGGTTTCTTGTTGGATATTCATCACAAAGTAAGGCCTACAGAGTTTTCAACACCTCTTCTAAGATTATTGAGGAAAGTGACAATGTCAAATGCAATGAGAACACACCAAATCAACTTGGTTCAGGTCCTGATTGGCTATTTGACATTGATTCACTGACTAATTCTTTGGGTTTCAGTAATGAGCATAATGCAGGAACAGGGACAGAAAATGTACAAGTACAAAGACAAGAGTTTGTGCTGTTCCCAACACCTACTGCTGATCCTGTTGAATTCTGTGACCAAGATAAGAAAGGTACTTCATAATCAAAGGACACTAAACCAACTCAGAATGAAGAGGATAGAGGTGAAAAGGAAGATCAACCCTCAGATTCAGGAATCAAAAGTCCTGAAATGCCATGTTTGGAAGAAGATGACACAGATGATGACAACTCTTCAGTTTTTGGTGGCAGCACTCCTGAAAAGAATGACTCTAATCTGGAAACAGATATTAATGAAGAGGTTGTTCATCAAGAAAGAGTTCAGAAAAATCATCCTCCTCAATTGGTGATTGGTGACATCAATTCACCTATAATCACAAGGAATCAAAGTAAGTTGGGAGGATTGAAAGATATACAATCAGGTTTACTTTCTTGCTTTCTATCTCAGGTTGAACCCAAAAAGGCATATGATGCAATGAAGGATCCAAGCTGGATAGAAGCAATGCAAGAGGAGCTACTACAGTTTGTGCTGCAGGATGCATGGGATTTGGTTGACCTTCCAAAAGGACACAGAGCTATAGGCACTAAATGGATCTTCAGGAACAAGAAAGATGAGAGAGGGATAGTAATAAAGAACAAGGCCAGATTAGTGGCACAAGGCTATACTCAAGAAGAGGGAATTGATTATGAAGAGGTATTTGCACCAGTGGCCAGGATTGAGGCAATCAGGTTATTTTTAGCCTATGCTACTTTCATGAAGTTCAGGGTCTACCAGATGGATGTAAAGAGTGCTTTCCTGTATGGGAGAATTGAAGAATAAGTGTATGTCTGTCAGCCTCCAGGGTTTGAGAATCCAAATTATCCTGACAAAGTATACAAATTGAAGAAGGCACTCTATGGGCTACATCAAGCACCAAGGGCATGGTATGACACTTTGTCTACCTATCTCTTGGAAAATGGTTTTCAAAGAGGAATCGTAGACAAGACTCTGTTCATTCAGAGGAAGAAGAAGGACATCCTAATAGTGCAAATCTATGTGGATGATATTATCTTTGTATCCACAAAAGATCAAATGTGCAGAGATTTTGAAGATTTGATGCACAAGAGATTCAAGATGAGTTCTATGGGTGAACTTACCTTCATGTTTCCTGTTTGTGTGTGTGCAAGATTTCAAGTATGGCCTAAGCAGTCACACTTTCAAGTAGTCAAGAGGATATTCAGATATCTCAAAGGCCAACCTAGATTAGGTCTTTGGTATCCTCATGACTCACCATTTGACCTACTTGCTTATTCAGACAGTGACTTGGGTGGTGCAAATTTGGATAGAAAGTTAACTTCAGGGGGATGTCAGTTTTTGGGTGCAAGACTAGTGTCATGGCAGTGCAAGAAACAAACCACAATCTCTACCTCTACAACAGGAAGCAGAGTATATAGCTGCTGCAAGCTGCGGTTCACAAGTACTCTGGATTCAGAATCAAATGTTGGACTATGGTATGTCTTTTCTTCACACTCCAATCTTCATAGACAATAACAGTGCTATTAGCATTGTTAATAACCCAGTCAAGCACTCCAAAACAAAGCATATTGAAATCAGGTACCATTTTATCAGAGACTATAATGAAAAGAAGCTAATTCAGGTTGTGAAAGTCCATACAAGTAACCAATTTGCTGATCTATTCACCAAAGCTTTTGATGTGGGTAGATTCACATTCTTGGTCACAAGTGTGGGCATGATAAACACTGAATAAACCTCCTTTGATCTACTTTATGTACCATTTCTGCATAAATTCCTTTATGTCTACTCTCCTATATTGTTTTGTGCATGGTGCTACTAACCTTGTGTGTTTAAGTGTTTCAGATTGCTTAAATTGAATACTTGGTACTTCTAGTTAAGTTAATACTGCTCTTTATATTACTCATGTTGACAGTTTAAATATGGTTAAGTATGGTTACTACTGCTAGGTAGTTTATACTGCCAGTGCAAAGTTACTACTGCTTACCTTGTTTCTACTGCTAATCAGTGTTACTACTGCTGGCATGTGTTAATACTGCTAGTCTGTGTTAGTACTGCCAGTATGTGTTACTACTGCTAATATGAGTTAATACTGCGAGATGGTTAATACTGCTAGGGTACTTAGTACTGCTTCTAACTGAAACCCTCCACCTATAAATACCCCTTTGTGACCGCCAAAATACAAACGGCTCTTTGAACTTCCATTGCTTCTCTTTCTCTCTTTCTCTCTCGATTTCTTGTGTATCAGTGTAAACCCTAGTGGTGATTCAAACCCTAGAATCAATCAGAACGATGGCAGGACTACAATTCTTTGATGAACACAATGAGGTTGCTATGCTACAAAAACCCAAACAGGCTGAAGGTTTTCATCAGATTGTGGATTTCCTAAAATCCTCACACATCGCCCACGCATTAACTGTCAATCCTACAATCTATGTGGAACATCAAAGACAGTTCTGGGCCAATGTTGTTATTCAAACTGAAGATGGCACTCAGGTCATCAAAACACGGGTTTGTGATAAACCTCTAACCATCTCAGAAGGTTATATTCGCATTCATCTACGACTAGATGATGCCGCAGGTATAACCTCTTTACCTAAGGAAGTTCTCTTCCATGCTCTTAGTCAAATGGGGTATGAAGGTCCCACTGATGTCTATAAGTTTTACAAGAACAGATTTTCACATCAGTGGCGATTCTTTGTTCATACCCTACAACACTGCATTTCATGAAAAACAACTGGATGGAGTGAGTTTAGCAGTACCTTAGCTTATGCTCTAGTCTGCTTAGCTACCTCTAGAAAGTTTAATTTTGCTCAAATGATTTTCAATGATTTAATGTCAAACCTGGATACCAATTCAAAAAGCTTTTATATGTATCCAAGGTTTGTACAAGAAGTACTTGATAAGGAATTGACGGATTTACCTACCTTCAAGGAGGTATATGTACCAAAACTCCCAAAGGGGAAGGTGTTCTCAAATATGAGGAGGCCTAGTAAGGACTTCTCAGGTAGAGACACTCCATTGTTCTCTACAATGATGGGTGTGTCTCATTCCCATGGTGAGGCATCAGGGTCACAGCCCACATCTGACCACCCAACTGATGACCTACCCACACCACTCATTTTTATCAATATCCATCAGATTCCTATTTACAAGCCACAATCCCCCATCACCAAAACTTACACAAGGAAAAAGGTACAGAAGGTTCCTTCCCTTCTAGTATCTTCACCCCCAAAGCCTAAAAGCCCTCTGATGGAGCATTTTCCATCAGATAATATCCAAAGGGAAACCACAGGGGTGTTTCCCAACCCCAAGAAGGTGCTCAATAAGGAGGTGGAAGAGCATGTGGGCAGTGAGGCTCACACTACTGACTTTGCACAAAGTGCAGGGCAGGACAGTGTGAACATGTCAGGATCGAATTCTCAACAAGAATTAATTCTCAGAAACAATATCAAAGAAGTTTGCGGAATAACACTTTGATATTCAATGAAACAGTAAATCAACACAGTAAATATGAATAACAAACTGTAAGCTTTTATTTGATGCTTTGCAGTTACAAGATTACTCACTCAACCTCAATATTGATGAACAGGCTCACCAATACGAATTCTACTTCTCTAGAATTAGGATCTATGCCTTGAGGTTGATTTTCTCTAGAAAAATGAAAACTGAAAGTTAAAAGTTATCATCCTATTCTAAACAATACTATATATATATACTGAATACAAAGATAATTACAATGAATAAAATATCTTCAGTATATCTTCTATGTATATCTCTAAGCTTCCATGTATATCCTTTCATACGAATCTTCATCATATAAGCAGTATTAATCTTCAGCAGCATTAACTTCCTTCTAGCAGCATTAACTACTAAGCAGTACTAACCACTAGCAGTACTAACTAGCTAAGCAGTACTAACTTTGTTCAAGCAGTACTAACTTTGACTAGCAGTATTAATTAACACTAGCAGTAGTAACACTCAGCAGTACTAACCTTTATGTCTTCTAGCAGCATTAATATTGAACCAGCAGCATTAACCACACTTGATGAATTCTTCAGTTCCCAACAATCTCCCCCTAACTTGACTTTTAGGAAAAGAAGTCAAGTTCTTCAGATCTCTTTCAAAATGATTTCAACACCTCTGATTCAATTTCCCAAATTTGGATCTAGGCCCAAACTTTGATTTACAGTTCTTCTCACCACAATCTTGGCCATTTCTGAATCCTTTGTACAAACCAGTGTAGCTTTAAGCATCCCTTCTAACTTCTCCTTGCTATGCTCATATATTTTGTCCACCAAGTAGTATTCATGATAACAATTGTCAATAGTAATCATGTATACTCCACAGTTTTCAAACAGTATCCATTTGTCAATCTTCTTGAATATAAACTCATGCATATGATCTTTAATCCTATGGTGCACTCTTGCAGGATCAAACATCATGCACAAGTATTCCAATGTCACTTTGAGAAGATTCTCTTCAGTACCTTTCAACACAGGTTCATAAAGTTTCATCCCAACTTTATATAGTTCTTCCATATCAGCTCTTGAGCAACTTCTGATGACTTTCCCCCATGTTGAATAAGCTTCAAATGAACCATCAGCTCTCTTGATTCTGAAGAAATTCTTTCCATTGTCTCTCAGAATATCCCAGAAGATGATCTCTGGAGCTTGCATAGAGATTGGAACAGCTTTCAAAGGTTCCACTATTGTCATGTACGGATCCATACTTTCATCAGTTTGCTTAGTGACCTGCTCTGGACTCTGTACTGGCTCTGTTGGGGATGTGACTGAAGGTTCTGCTTCCTTTTCAGGTTCTTCCACCCTAGGCCTTTTCAACTGCCTTTTTGGAGCAATTGTTTTTACTCTTTTTCCAGACTTGGCTTCTCTACCAACATTTCCAGGTTCTTCCTTCTTCTCTTCTGCTTCTTCTTTGGAAGGTGTGGTTTTCTCAGGGAATGGTTGTTGGATGTTGAGATCATGTCTCTCTTTCATCCTTCTTTCTGCTTCTTCCCTTTGAGAGGAATCCCCTTGGAGCTTTGTCATTTCCTTCCTGTATAGCTCTTCAACCTGAGAGTATGCCATATGAGTAAACATCTCCCCCTTAACACCAATTGCACCTTTCAGGAAGTTTATCATCTTTTTTCTTTCCTGATTGGCCAAAAAGGTCTTGGATGGTTGTCTTTTCTGCTTTTTGAATGGCATTCTTTTTACTTGTACTTGCTTGGCCTGAGCTGCTGTTTTCATGCCCTTCTGATACTCTTCATTTAGTTTTCTGGCCATATTCAGTGCAAGCTCTCTATCCTTCTCAGATTGAAGTTGTTCCTCCCTTTCCATTTCTGCGTGAAGCTGCTTTGCCACTTCTTCATCCAGTTCTATCTGAATTTTCTTCTTTGCAGGTTGTTCAGGTTCAATCATCTTAGCCTTACCCTTTGTATCCTTCAACCCTGCCTCACTTCTTTCTTGTGTCTTCTTTTCAAGGTCTCCTTCATTGATGACTACTCCCTTAGCCTTTTGAGTAGCCTTAGGAGTGTCATTCTTTGCTTTTACTAAGGTTTCAGCTATTTCCAATTCTTCAACAGATAGCCCTGTTGCTGCTTGAACATTATCTGTTTCTACTTCTTGTGCTTCTGTTTCTGCAGCTTTCTCCCCCTTAACATCAAATCCCATCTCAGAAATACTTTCTTTTTCTGCTTCAGCCTCTGAATTCTCCCCCTTGTTGAAATCATCTTCAACACTTGTCCTCCTCTTTAGCACAAACTGCTTCCTTCTCCTTTTCTGTAACAATCTTGTCACCATTTTCTTCAGTTTGGTGATCTGAACTTGTTGAGATAGAATAATCAGCTTCATCTCCTCTATTTCTTTTCCTTGCTTGATGACATCCTTGTTGATATTTCCCATGGTCTCCATCAATTCATCATAGTTATATTTGTCCTCACCTTCTCCAGGAGTGTTACTCCCTAATGAAGGATCATTGGATCTTTTATTAGTAGATGTCTTCTGCCTAGCAGAAACACTATCCACCCCTGTGGTTTCTTGGCACCAGGGTCCTTCAAATGATTGCTCATTCAAAGTTGCCATGGGGGAGGTCTTATTGATGTTACCACTTTCCTCCTCTGTGCTAGCTGGAGTAGTGGCAGCCTCATCACCCATATGCTCTACCTCCTCCTCAGAGAGCACCTCCTTTGGGTTGGGAGACACCCTTGTGGTTTCCCTTTGGATATTCTCTAGGGGAGAATTCTCCCTTAGAGGGCTTAAAGGTTGAGTGGGTGATGGTACAAGAAGGGAAGGAGCCTTCTTTACCTGTTTTCTTTGATAAGTTTGGGTAATTGGAGAAGTGGGCTTATTTAGTAGGGACTGTGGGATAGATATAGAGTGGGAAGGTTGGGCTTGGCTCGCAGTGGATTGATCTAATGGGGGCCTTGACTCTGCTGCCATACCTTCATTGGGTTGGGACACCACCATCATTGTAGAGAACAATGGGGTGTCAACTCCTTCAGAGTCCCCAGCAGATCTTCTCATATTTGAGAAAACCTTGCCTTTGGGGGGTTTTGGTACATAAATTCCATCAGAATGAGGAATATCCGTCAATTCATGGTTGATAACTGCTTGAACAAACCTGGGATACATATAAAAGCTCTTTTTGTTTCCCATGTTTGAGACAAGATCATTGAAAATCATTTGTGAAAAATTGTACCTTCTGGAAGTGGCCAAACAGACCAAAGCATAAGCAATGGTACTGCTGAACTCACTCCATCCAGTAGTCTTTTTAGAAATGCAGTGCATCAAGGTATGAACAAGAAAACGCCATTGGGGTGAAAATTTAGCTTTTGAGAACTTAAAAATACCCAGTGGGCCTCCATACCCCATTCTTGTCAGAGTAGAAAACAGTTCATCATTAGGGATAGAAGTTATACCAGAGGCATCGTCTAGACGTAGACTGATGCGAACTATCTCTTCAGTAACTGTCAATGGATTGCCACATACTGTCGTCTTGATCATTCGCACACCATCCTCATTAACAATGGTGGCATGTGCCCAGAATTGCCTCTGATGCTCTATAAAGATAGTTGGAGACATAGTGAGAGCATGGGCAATGTGACTAGTCTTCAGAAAGTCGACTATCTGATGAAAGCCATCTGCTTGTTTTGGCTTTTGGAGCATTGCGATTTCATTGTGCTCGTCAATAAACGCCATTGATGCCATTTATCTTAGTGAAGACTTGCCTGAAAACTTCGAACTTGAGAGAGAAAGGGTTTAGAGCGCAAGTGAATAGTATGCAAAGAGTCGTTATAAGCTTTTAGGCGGGCAAAGAGTATTTATAGTATTCGGAATAGAAGCAGTATTAACCTATAGCAGTATTAACTACTGGCAGTATTAACTGCGAGCAGTAGTAACTAACTAGCAGTATTAACTAACTAGCAGTATTAACTACTAGCAGTATAAACTGAAAGCAGTATTAACTAACTAGCAGTATTAACTACTAGCAGTATTAACTGCGAGCAGTATTAACTGAAAGCAGTATTAACTAACTAGCAGTATTAACTACTAGCAGTATTAACTGCGAGCAGTATTAACTAACTAGCAGTATTAACTACTAGCAGTATTAACTGCGAGCAGTATTAACTAACTAGCAGTATTAACTACTAGCAGTATTAACTGCGAGCAGTATTAACTAACTAGCAGTATTAACTGCTAGCAGTATTAACTGAAAGCAGTATTAACTAACTAGCAGTATTAACTGAAAGCAGTATTAACTAACTAGCAGTATTAACTACTAGTAGTATTAACTGCACTTGTTCCTTTTAAGCTTGCTAATCACTGAGAACTGCTATGCATGTCCTGAAAAAGAATATTAGTAACACCAAGAATAACAAAATACAGGTATAAAACCACTTTTTGAGAAGAAGATTATTCAGAGTTTATCATGCCCACACTTGTTACCAAGAAAGTGAATCTACCCACATCAAAAGCTTTAGTGAATAAATCAGCAAACTGATTATCAGTGTGAACTTTGACAACTTGAATAAGTTTCTTTTCATTACAATCTCTTATAAAGTGAAACCTGATTTCAATGTGCTTTGTCTTTGAGTGCTTGACTGGATTATTTACAATGCTGATAGCACTGCTGTTGTCAATAAAGATTGGAGTGTGTAGAAAGGTTACCCCGTAATCCAACATTTGATTCTGAATCCATAAGACTTGAGAACAGCAACTTGCAGCTGCTATGTACTCTGCCTCTGTTGTAGATGTGGATACTGTGGTTTGTTTCTTGCACTGCCATGAGACTAGTCTTGCACCCAAAAACTGACATCCTCCAGAAGTAGATTTTCTGTCCAAGTTTGCCCCACCTAGATCACTATCTGAGTATGCTATTAGGTCAAAAGGTGAGTTATGAGGATACCAAAGTCCCAATCTGGGTTGCCCTTTGAGATATCTGAATATCCTCTTAACAGCTTGAAAGTGAGATTGCTTTGGCCTAACTTGAAATCTGGCACATACACAGACTGGAAACATAATATCTGGCCTTGATGCTGTGAGATACATGAGAGAGCCAATCATGGATCTATAATGATGCACATCCATATCCTCCCCCTCAAGATCTGTTGTGATCTGCTTGTGTGTTTCCATAGGTGTGCTGGCAGGTTTTGAGTCTGAGAAACCAAACTTGGTTAGAATATCCTGCACATACTTGGATTGACATATGAAAATGCCATCTGACTTCTGTAGAACTTGAAGTCCAAGGAAGAAAGTAAGTTCCCCCATGGAACTCATTTTGAACCTTTGATGCATTAAATCCTCAAACTCCTTGCACATGTTGTTTCTTGTAGAACCAAAAATAATGTCATCAACATATATTTGGACCAGCAAGATATCCTTCTTCTTTCTTTTGATAAATAGAGTCTTATCAATGACTCCTCTTTCAAAGTCATTTTCCAAGAGATAGGATGACAGGGTGTCATACCATGCTCTTGGGGCTTGATGTAGTCCATAAAGTGCTTTCTTTAATTTGTATACTCTGTCTGGATAGCTTGGGTTTTCAAACCCTGGTGGTTGACAGACATATACTTCTTCTTCAATTGACCCATAGAGAAAAGCACTTTTTACATCCATTTGGTAGACTTTGAAGTTCATGTAAGAAGCATAGGCTAGGAATAGTCTGATTGCTTCTATCCTAGCTACAGGTGCAAAAACTTCTTCATAATCTATGCCCTCTTCTTGTGTATAGCCTTGAGCCACCAGCCTTGCTTTGTTTCTTATAACAATACCTCTTTCATCTCTCTTGTTTCTGAAGATCCATTTTGTGCCAATTGCTCTATGACCTTTAGGAAGGTCTACTAGATCCCACACATCTTGTAGCTTGAACTGTAACAATTCTTCTTGCATTGCTTCTATCCAGCTAGATTCTTTCATAGCATCATGTGCCTTTTTAGGCTCAAGCTGGGATAGGAAACAAGAAAGCACCGTATGCTGTTGATCTTGCATTTCCTGAAGTCTGCTTTGATGTCTAGTCATCATAGGAGAAGAGATATCTCCTATTATCAACTGTGGAGGATGATTCTTCTGAACTCTGGTGTTGTGACTAGGTTCTTCATTTAATCCAGCCTCAAGATTAGATTCATGCAACTCATCTGAAGTATTTTCAGGTGCTACTTCATTGTTTTCTTGAGTCTCCTTATCTCTAGTGTCTTTTTCAATCTGACTTGATTCAGAAAATGATTCCTTTTCACAGTCTTCAACTGAATTTACTGTGGGTATGGGAAAAATCACAGATTTAGATATACTTTCTTGAACTTGTGTGATCTCTGATCCCCCACCACCTGTTCCTGTATACTCATTACTGAAACCAAAAGAGTTAGTTAGTGAATCAATGTCAAATAGCCACTGAGGTCCAGACCCAACAGGATTTGGTGTGTTCTCATTGCATTTGACATTGTCACTTTCTTCAATTATTCTAGAAGAAGAGTTAAAAACTCTGTAGGCCTTACTCTGAGATGAATATCCAACAAGAAATCCATCATCTGCTTTGCTATCAAATTTACCTAAGTGAGATTTGGTATTTAGAATTGTACAAGGACACCCAAAAGGTTTAAAGAAACCAATAAAAGGTTTTCTTTTATTTAAAAGCTCATATGGGGTCTTGTTCTTTTGCTTGACTATTAGGACTCTGTTTTGGACATAACAAGCAGTATTAACTGCTTCAGCCCAGAAGGTAATTGGCAATTTTGAATCAGCCAACAGAGATCTAGCAGCCTCTATTAGTGTCCTATTTCTCCTTTCAGCAACACCATTCTGTTGAGGAGTCCTAGGAGCACTATATTGTCTCTCAATACCTTTCTCTTCACAAAAGGTGTTTAGATCATGATTTTTAAACTCAGTTCCATTATCTGATCTAATGACTTTTACTCTTTGATTAGTTTGGTTTTCAATTCTTAGAATAAAGGATTTGATAAGACCACTTGTTTCATCCTTAGTCCTTAGAAAATATACCCAAGTAAATCTGGAGTAATCATCAACAATAACCAAGCAGTAAGATTTCTTGCCTATACTCATAACATTTGTAGGACCAAACAGATCCATATGCAATAACTGGAGATAAGAAGAAACAGAATTTAACTCTTTGGTCTTATGAGAAGTTTTGTGTTGTTTGCCTTTAAGACAAGCAACACAATGATCATCACATGAAAAGACTTTTGATGGTAAACCTCTTACAAGGTTATTTTTAACAAGATTGTTCATAGTCTTGAAATTCATGTGACACATCCTTCTGTGCCAAAGGGAGGATTCATCTATAGAAGCTTTTGAAACAAGACAATTTAAAGATGAATCACTATCAACATTGTCCAAATCAATACAGTAAACATTGTCCTTCCTTGGAGTTCTAAGTAGTATCATGCTTTCATCAACTACCTTGAACCCTGGAGCAAGAATCATACACTCAGTATTAGTAAATAATATACTATGTTGTTTGTCACAAACCTGTGATACACTTAACAGGTTGTACTTTAATTGATCAACATAGTAGACATCCTCAAATGTCATCTTACCTTTGGTGACATTACCTTTTCCACTTATCTTACCACCAGTAAGATTGTCTCCAAATGCAACATGTCCTCCATTAATTTGCTTGAAATCCTGAAGGCATGACATGTTGCCAGTCATGTGCCTAGAGCAACCACTATCAACATGCCATATGCTCTTTCCCTTGAGCTGTTGGTTGCCCTGCACATTAAATAAATCAATTAGTATGATTGGGGACCCAAGCCAAAGTGATCTTGGGTCTTCCTTTCTCATCAAAGTATTTACATTCCTTTTTAATGAGGTTTCTAAACTCAGAGTACTCTTTATTAGAGTACTTTGTCAATATGATTGGCTTAGCAGAATCAACACTAGAAGCAGTACTAACCTTAGAAGTACTAACAGAGTTAGCAGTACTAATCTTGTTAGCAGCATTAACATTGTTAGCAGTAGTATTACTTCTAGCAGCACTATCATTGTCAGCAGCACTATTTGTGGTAGCAGTACTAACAGTTTTAGTGCTTTTAGGAATCCACATATTGACACTTTCTTTAACAGAATACTTTTTCTTCATGTGGCTTTTAGTTTTAACAGTTTTCTTAGCCACATGGTTCTTTTCAATTTTCTTATAACCAAAGGGTTTTTGCATGGATCTTTGGAAATTCATTCTTTGGTTCATAGGATTGAAATAACAGAATTTTGCAAGATGATTCAATTTGCCACAGATAAAACAAGGTTTTGGTCTATTGATTTTACTCAGATCAACCCCTTGTTTATGTGCCCATTGATTATTCCAGTTTCTTTGATTTCCCCTCTTTTTGTCCTGTTTTTGGGGCTCATTTTTCTTACAAGCACACTGTTTGCAAGGACCTGGATTCACAACTGTGGTCTGTTTATAATGGACCTTACCAGACTTTTCCTCTGTCTTCTCTATGTTCTTGGATTTGATCCAAGCCCTTCCACAATCCTCATTGGTGATAATGTTGTTTTCTATAGAAATCTCACCACTCACCTTGTTCTTCTTACTCTTGCCAACCTCTTTCTCAGTCTTATCCTCAACAATTACCTCATCTAAGGGATCTATTTCAGTGGCTCCCTCAGGCAAGTCCTTCCTATCTTTGGTGTCTAACAGGTCTGAAGTAGGAGAAATGTAATTGTTGTTATATGGTGGAGGTGTAGCATTATACCCAATTCCTCTTCTCAACTTATCATGAATCTGATTTTTCAGTAAGGAGTCCATTGCTTTAGAAGCATTGGAAAACTTTTCTACATCAAGCTTAACCTTGGTTAACTCCTCTTTTAGTTTTTCATTCTCCTCTTTAGATTTGGTCAGTTTAAGTTCTAAATCCTTTTTCTCCCACTGCCAGTATTTGGTGTCATATGAGTGTTGAAGTTCATTGGCTTGAAAACCTTTGATCTGATCTTCAAATCTCTCTACAATCCTTATATAGTCTTTGATATCTTTTTCTAATCTCTTAAGGTCATCACTCATCTTCTGATTGTGATCCCTGTACCTTTTAACAGTGTCTATGCAAGTTTTAGAACAGAGATTAGAACTTACCTCAGATGGGAGATCAGATACTTTAGCCATAAGAGCTTGATTCTGAATAGCTTCTTCTGCTTGATCACTCCAATCAAACCCCATTCCTTGTTGAGAAACAAGGGCTTGAGCAGAGTTTCTGTTGTTATTGAAGCTTCCAGATTGAGTTTGTTGGTGATTGTTGTGAGACACTTCACTTCTGCATTCTCTAGCAAAATGTCCCTTCAGATGGCATTTGTAGCATTCCACCTTTGATTTATCAAACCCTGCTCCATCTTCTTTTCTTTGGGAGAAGTTGTTTCTCCCAGTCCTCTTTATAAACTTCTTAACCCTCATGGAGAGCATGGCCATCTGCCATTTAATATCCATCTCTTCCAGATCATCTGGATGAAGTTGTTCTAAGTCATCATTAATCAAAGAGGAATTTCCATGATTGGAAAGAAAAGCTTCAAACACAGAATCAGTGCTTTTATCTTGATTTGTTCCAGTAGCAGCATTAACTGATTCAGGGTTAGCAGTAGAATCAATTGATGCTGATAAGAGTGCAGCATTATGAATATATCCAGAAGACTTCTTCTTTGCCTCCACCTCAGCTTCAAATACTCTAAGATCATTGTACAGATCATCAAGTTCTTTTTCTTCCAACTGATCATTCTGTCTGAATGACACAGTGTACATGGTCCATTCATCTCCAAGGGACCTTAAGAACTTTCTGTTCACATCATCTTGATCAATCTGTACTCCCATAGTAGCTAGTTCACCAATTAGTTTATTAAACCTGTCAAAAGTTTGAGTCATTGACTCATTCTTAGTTGAGATGAAGTTTTCATACTGTTTTTTTAAGATTGCCTTTTGATTTCTCTTGGTACTTTTAGTACCTGAGAATCTCTTCTCTAGAGCATTCCAGAGCATTTGTGCATCAGTACAATTGCAGAATTGGTGTTGATACTCATTTGGAATGGCCAAGAGCAGTGTGCTCAAGGCTTTCATCTCTATCTGCCTTGTCTTCCTGTCTGCATCTGTCTTTGGAGGGGTTCTTTTGCCATCTTCACCAATCTTTCCTGCATCAGATGGGCCATTCTCAATGATGTCCCACATAGAGTAATCTGTGAGGAGAATATATTGCTTGATTCTGATTTTCCACATGTCAAATTCATTGGATCTGAGCATTGGAACTTTTGATACCAAAGTACTGCTTGATTCTGTAAGATTTTCCATGATGAATAGTTTGTTTCTGAGAAATCAGGCTCTGATACCACTTGTCAGGATCGAATTCTCAACAATAATTAATTCTCAGAAACAATATCAAAGAAGTTTGCGGAATAACACTTTGATATTCAATGAGACAGTAAATCAACACAGTAAATATGAATAACAAACTGTAAGCTTTTATTTGATGCTTTGCAGTTACAAGATTACTCACTCAACCTCAATATTGATGAACAGGCTCACCAATACGAATTCTACTTCTCTAGAATTAGGATCTATGCCTTGAGGTTGATTTTCTCTAGAAAAATGAAAACTGAAAGTTAAAAGTTATCATCCTATTCTAAACAATACTATATATATACTGAATACAAAGATAATTACAATGAATAAAATATCTTCAGTATATCTTCTATGTATATCTCTAAGCTTCCATGTATATCCTTTCATACGAATCTTCATCATATAAGCAGTATTAATCTTCAGCAGCATTAACTTCCTTCTAGCAGCATTAACTACTAAGCAGTACTAACCACTAGCAGTACTAACTAGCTAAGCAGTACTAACTTTGTTCAAGCAGTACTAACTTTGACTAGCAGTATTAATTAACACTAGCAGTAGTAACACTCAGCAGTACTAACCTTTATGTCTTCTAGCAGCATTAATATTGAACCAGCAGCATTAACCACACTTGATGAATTCTTCAGTTCCCAACAGAACATCTTTAAGACCTTCCCCACGGAAACTTTGGGTGAGCAATCATCCAAAGGTCCCAGGTGCCAAGAAACCAAGGGGGTAGAGGGTGCTTCTTCTAGGCAGAAGACTCCTACTAAAAATTCCAAGGATCCTTCCAGGGTGGCCAACACACCTAAAGGAGGTGAGGATAGATATAACTATGAAGAATTGATGGAAACATTGGGTAATATCAATCTGGATGTACTCAAACAAGGTACAGAAATAGAGGAGTTGAAACTGGTGATTCTTTCACAACAAGTGAAGATAAGCAAACTAAAGAAGATGGTTCTAAGGTTGGTGCATAAAAAGAAAAGAAAGCAGTATGTACTGAAGAAAAGGGGAGATGTTAATGATGCTTTCAAAAAGGGGGAGAATCAAGATGAAAAGCAAAGCCCTGATGAGATGAAATTTCAGTTTGAGGGGGAGACTGAGTTTGAGGGGGAGATTGGTGCCAAAACTGAGAAAGAAGCAGAAACAGATCAAGTAGCAGATATTGCAAAAGCAGCAGTAACTAAGGCTGCAGCAGTAACAAATGAACCTGAAGCAGAAACAGAATTGTCCAGAGAGGAAATTGAAATTGCAGAAACCCTTGTGAAAGCTAAGAATGACACTCCCAAAGCCACTCAAAAGGCTAAGGGAGTAATGATCAAAGAAGGAGGATTAGAGAAGAAAATAAAAGAGGTCAGTGTGGAGGATGCAAAGAAGAAGGGAAAGGAGAAGATGGTTGAGTCTGAGCAACCATTGAAGAAGAAGAAACAGGTTAAGTTGGATGAAGAAGTGGCCAAAAAGCTTCAAGAAGAGTTAGAAAAGGAGGAAGAAATTCAATCTGCCAAAGACAGAGAGTTTGCATTGGATATGGCTAAAAAGATAAATGAAGAATATCAAAGGAGTTTAAAGCCTATTGTTGTTAAGAAAGTAACAAAGAGAGCTACTGTGCAAAGGCAAAGAAATCCCTCAAAGACATTTTTGGCTAATCAAGAGAGAAGGAAAATGATAAACTTCCAGAAAGGAGCTCTTGGAGTTCATGAAGGAATGTTTACCTACATGCCTTATGGTAGGATAGAGGAGTTGTATAAGAAGGAGATGGCCAATCTGAAAGGGGACTCCACTCAAAGGGTAGAGGTTGAAAGGAAGATGAAAGAGAGGCATGACCTCAACATACAACAGCCCTTCCCTAAGAGTGAAGAAGGCACTCCTAGCAAAGACAAGGAAGAGGTGAAGCAAGAAGAGACATTAGCCCAAAAGATTGGTGACACTAAAAGAAAGAAGTCAATTGCCACCAAGCCAAAGGCAAAAAGGGTAAGAATTGAAGAAGAGGAGAATGAAAATGAAAGAGCAGAAGCAGAACCTACTATTGAACCTTCAGCAGATCCAGAGCAAAGTCCAGAGCAGTCCAATCAACAATCAAATGAGCAGTTTCATTTGTACATGACTTTGACAGATGAAGATTCAGTGCAAGTGATAACCCTCATTCCTGAGTGTTATTTATCACTCTTTTTCGTGTCTTATTTCCTATTTATACCCACTTTTGTTCCTTTCTATCCTCTTTTGGTCTTTAATTAAAGCAAGTTATGATAATGGCATCAAAAGTAATTTTTGTGCAGAATTTGGGAAAACTGTCGGGGAGGGCAGTGAGTGCCCGCGGTGGACACCCGAAGATCCAGTGGTCACTTGCTTCACAAGGGGTTTTCTCTCTCTCACTTCCTATGTAAAGGAGGCTTTGGTTCTTCACATCCATATATTCTAATCCACAACATCCAACACCAAGAAAGTCACCAACAATGCTCTAGTTTTAGTTCATCTTCAAGTTACTTGTTAACTTGAAGATGGTAATTTTAATTTCAAGTCCTTTACTTTCTAGCACTTTACATTTCTAGTACTTTACTTTTCCTTGTAATTTATTTCAAGTACTTAATTTCCATTTCCGTAATTTAAGTTTATGCAAGTAGTTCTTAATTATTTCTTGTCTTTTATTCTTATGTCTCTTAATTTAATTATGAGTTAAGCACCTCTTGGGTGTGGGTGTGAGCTAACTTGGGACTAGTAGGCAACACTTGGGTGTGGCCATTATTACTAACTCTTAAGTTTGGTCACTTGAGTCGGGACATAACTCAATGCGAATAAGTCGATCACTTTGAAGTGTTAATATTAGATCTTAGACCTCGAGAGGGGCGGATCCGAAATACGGCTTAAGTGATGCAACAAGGATTTGAGAAAGTCTTTGACAACCACATAGAGATGCGGGTTTTGTATGATTTACTAAGGTTCGGGATGCCGGTCGAGTAATCACAAAGAGATTTGGGTATAAATCTCCATACCGTTGGAACTTGACGTTTAGAGTCAAACTTAGATAAATCGGAAAGATTAAGAGTTGGTAACGATGGACACTTTGCGAGCATCTTGTAGGGCCGGTCTTTAAAAATCCACTTTCGAGAGATCGGGCTTTTTATAGATTTTCCGTACTACAAAGCGCCCGACCATTTTGTTACTACGTTTGTCTCAAGGAACGTTTACACCCATACCTATTCTTTAATTATAAAAAGTTCATTTCGCATTTTTTTAGAATTAATTCAACAATCAAACAAATATTTTCCCCAACTCGAAACTTGTGCAAGAAGTTCATGAAAGTCAGTATTTCTCAGTAAGTCCAGTCTCTGTGGGTACGATACTCGGTACTTGTACCATTTTATTACTTGTAGCGATCCCAGTGTTGATATATACTTGTGTCCATGCTGGGAAACTTAGTGTCCACGCTTTGAGTGCACGTTATTTAGCTACCAGCAAGCTGATCCTATTTCTATGAAAGCACCAGAAATTATCTTTTGGGATATTCTGATGGACAATAGAAAAGAATATTTCAGATTCAAAAGAATGGGTGATCAGTTTGAGGTGTATGCAACTTGGGGCAAAGTGATCAGAAGTTGTTCCAGGGCTGACCTAGAGGAAATGTACAAGGTAGGAACAAAACTGTATGAGACTGTGTTGCAAGGGACTGAAATGAGCTTAATCAAGATTGCCATGGAATACTTATGCATGATGTTTGAGCCTGAAAAAGTGAAGTACAGGATCAAAGACTTACATCATGAGTACGGTTTCAAAAAGATTGATCATTGGATGTTGTTTGAAAACTGTGGTGTCTACATGATAACAATTGACAAAAGCTATCAGAGTACTACTTTGTTGACAAGATCTATGACCACAGCAGATCTAAGTTGGAAGGGATGCTGAAAGCTAAGCTGGTATGTGCTAAAGGATCAGAAATGGCCAGAATAGTGATCAGAAGGACAATTAATCAAAGTCTGGGATTGAATCCTGATTTGGGAATCTAAGCTGAAGTTTTGAAAGCATCGTGAAGACTCTATGTTGAAGAACTTAACTTCTCTTTTTGAAAAGTTAAGTTAGGGGGAGATTGTTGGGTCTGAATGTGCTAAGGATGGATACTACTGCTAATTGAAAGATTACTACTGCTAGTAGAATTAATATTGCTTGAAGAGTTAGTGCTACTACTTGAATAGTTAGTACTGCTTGGAGAGTTAGTACTGCTAGTAGTTAGTACTGCTGAAGATTACTACTGCAAGTGAGGAGTTAATACTGCAAGCATGGTTAGTACTGCCAGAGATAAAGTTAATACTGCTATTGAGTTAATGCTGCTTCTGAAGATAAATGCGAAAGAATAGGAGATGAAGATAATTATGGACTGGATTCTAAAGAATAATATTTCTTTTGTAATTATCTTGTAATCTGTTTTGTATATATAGTCTAGATCATTGTAAATTAGAATACAAATACATTGATAGAGTTGTTTTAGAGAATTAACCTCAAGACTAGTATTGATCCTTTCTATAGAGAAGTATAGAACGTCTGTTGAGTCTGTTCAACAGATTGAGGTTGTGTTTGTAATCATTAAGTTTTATGCAATATAAACTTATGATTTGAGTTCATATTCTGTGTTTTGATTATTTGTTAAAGTGTTATTCCGCGACTTCTTTAACATTGTTTCTAAGTTTGTATTAAATTCTTGTTTAGAATTTTCGATCTTGACAGACATGATCAGGGTAATGAGGATCAATGAAACCTTCAGGTTGTGCCACGTAGACCTCCTCATGTAGAACGCCATTTAGGAAAGCTGACTTTACGTCCATTTGATAGATTGTAAAGTTTTTGTGCGCTGCATATGCTAAGAAGATTCTGATGGCTTCGATCCTTGCAACAGGGGCGAAGGTTTCGTCATAGTCAATACCCTCCTGTTGGCAGTACCCTTTTGCAACCAGTCGAGCTTTGTTTCTCACAACTACTCCAACCTCGTCTTTCTTGTTTCTGAATACACACTTAGTTCCAATGACAGTTTTAACTTTAGGTAGTGGGATCAAGTGCCAAACCTTGTTCCGTTCGAATTGTAGAAGCTCGTCTTGCATATCAAAAATCCAGAAGGGATCACGTAGAGCTTCGGATGCTTTCTTTGGTTCTAGGGAACTAAGGAAGCTTGAAAACATGCAGAAATTAGTTGTAGCTGACCGTGTCATGACACCAGATTGTACGTCACCTATCACGTTATGCAGGGGATGATCCTTAGTCTAACGATGTGTGCTTGGAAAGGATTCAACTGTTTGTTGCGTATTTGATGCATTGTATTCATCATGCACGGCAGGTAGATCCACAGATGTGCTCGGGACATCTTGTACAGGTGTTTCTGATACTGAAGCTTCTGGAACGGCAGCTGAAGTACTCGTGACTTCATTTCCAGAAGGAATATTTGCAGAGACCGATTCAGCATTAGTAGAGTCAGAAACTAATGATTTTGTTGTACCTGATGGAGATGCAGTTTCAGTGACTTCTTCGGACGGTCCAGACATGTCTACAGAAAGAGTAGGGACCTCCGAGCTTGGTGTTGATGTTGATATGCCTTTGTCAAAGTCTGCACAATTTTCATCGAAGGCATCAATAAACAACAAATCTAACTCAGATGAGATAGAGTTAGTTATAGAATAAGTATATGCTTTAGACGTTGGTTCTATTCCGGATTGAATAGAAGCTTTGTTCTTGAGTCCGAGTTCTGAACAGTTGTGTCCAGAAGTCCGAGTGGAATTCTCATCAAAGGATACATTCATGCTTTCAACAATCGTCTTGGTTCGAATAATGTAGATTCGATAAGCTTTGGATGTCAGGGAGTATCCAACAAGATATCCTTCATCCACTTTCTTATCAAATTTTGATAGTCCTTGACGCTCTCGTAGAATGTAACACCTGCAACCAAAAACACGAAGGAATTTGATATTAGGTTTACGATTGTTGATCAACTCATATGTTGTTTTATCAAAGCATTTGACCACAATGGTACGATTCTGAGTGAAGAAAGTTGTCGCGACTTCCTCAGCCCAAAGATACATGGGTAGATCAGAATATGCAAGCATAGTACGAGCAGCTTCAACAAGAGTGCGGTTCTTCCGTTCAACAATGCCATTCTGCTGTGGAGTGTAGGCTGCGGAGAAGTTGTGTGAGATTCCCACAGAGATAAGATAACTCTGCAAGGTGTCTTTCTTGAACTCCGTGTCGTTGTCACTGTGAAGAGTTCGGACTGGCAATTGAAGACGTACTTGAATGCGCTTAATAAAGGCGATAATCAATTCTGGCGCATCTGACTTGTTGCGAAAAAACTCGATCCATGTATACCTTGAATAGTCATCTATCATTACTAAGACGTATTTCTTGCCGTTGATAGACGTTGTTCGCATTGGGCCACAAAGGTCCATATGAATAAGTTCCAGTGCAGATGAGGTCGATGATTCAGTTTTGGACTTGAATGAGTTGCGCTTCATTTTGCCCAACTCACATGCAGAACATAGTGAGTCTTTTTCAAACCTCATTTCTGGTAGACCTTTGACCAGACCTTGTCTCTGTAGCTTAGCTATTGATCTGAAATTCTGATGAGACAAGCGTCGATGCCACATCCACGATTGTGCTTTAGATGCTTTAGCTAATAGGCATACGGGACGTGTGGCGGACAGAGTCGGAAAATCTACATAATATATATTTCCATGGCGTTCAGCTCTGAAGACTTCGTAACCATCTGGATCCTCTAGATAGCAATGAGATGTTGTGAAGCGAACTTGGTATTTCATGTCACAGAAGTGAGTAGTGCTAAACAGATTATGATCAAGACCTTCAACATATAGCACCCTCTGTATCTTCATAACTCCATTATCAAGCATTCCATATCCTCTGACATGTCCTTATACTTCTGAATTAGCAAACCTAACTGCTCCAACAGGCTCCTCCACATAGTTATGTAGGAGGTGCTTGAATCCTGTCATGTGGCGTGAACAGCCGGAATCTATCACCCACACTCGACAGGCCTGCACAAGAAACAATTAGTTTTGCTTAGGTACCCATATCAAAATGGGTCCTTCGCTGTTAGCTTCAAGCAATTCAAGAATATCAGCAGGTTTAACTTTCACTCTCCATTCATATCGTGGTTTTGGAACCCATTTCCAAACCATTTTAACATTTAATTCCTGAAAATGCTTTTTTAGATCTTGGATTAGTAACCTTAGCACGAAACACTTTGGGTTGTGTGGAAAAATTGGAATTAAGATTAAGTTTAGCTTTTCTTTTACTCTTTTTGGACTTATGAGTGGAGTAGTATTTGAAAGAATTATCCCAGCAGTGTTTGCAATATAAATTCTTTCGAGCAAAAGTCATAAATTTAGATTTATCGGAACAAATCTGACATTCATGTCCATCAAAAGAATTACTTTTCAAAACATCACTGTCTGTAGTACAACTGTTTGCAACAGAAGTTTCACTAAAATTCAAACTATCATTTTTATTCAAACTATCATCTTTATTCTTCTTACTCCTCCCAACTCCATTTCCTTTCATATCTAAAACAGAAACAGGAATCTTGTTAGTCTCTTTCTTAGAAGGTGATTCTTTTCTAGAGATACTTGAAGTTTCACCCTTTTCAAAAATACTAGGTGGATATTCAGGACAATCAGAGTAAATGATAGACAGCTTTGCAGAATCATCAAATTCTGGATTAGTTCTTACCTTCCAGCTTGGATCATTAAACATCTGTTTATCATTTGAAACATTCTTAAACAAGGTAATTTTCAAATCATTGATCTCTATGCAAAGCTCTTGATTATCTTTCAAAGATTTTTCAAGTTTAAATTTGAGATCAACGTTTTCATCTTCAACCTCTTCAAGAGACTGTTGCAACGTATCAATTTGTTTCATCAATTCAGATGTATGATCACTCACAGAATTTGACTCCTTTGAAATAGAAACAGGATCAGAGTTTGAAGCATTTATCATTTCAGAAAACATTTCTTCAGTCATGTTCTCAATAAACTCCATTTTGTCATTTTTAAAACAAGATCCATTCGTGATGACAGTTTCTTCTTCAATCTCTTCAACAAGTAAAGGTTTAGGAGCAATGGGATTTGAGACTGATGGTATATTTGATGGATCGACATCAGATTCATACTCATCATATTTGCATTCAATCTCAGGTGGAACCGTTTTATTGCTGACTGATTCTTTTGAAGGTGTGGTAAATAGTGATTCAGACTCAGTAAATTCGATCTTTCGAGTTTCATAGCTTTTGTTCAAATCACTATATTTAAAACCAACTGTTTTAAAAGAATTTTGAGAATCAGTTCCACAAGACTTGTTCTCTCCCATTTATTCTTTACCTTTGGTCTCTGTAAAAGGTGTAGAATTACTTGCTTCAACAAAAGTTGCACGAATGTTAGGAATGGGTCTGATTGTGGAGCCAAGTTTATCAAAATTATACAAGTGCTCCGGTGCCTTTTTCAAAGCATTGTTAATTGGCAAACCCAAACCTGGTTTAAGTTTATAAAACCTTTCATCTTGGAGTTTATTGGTTAATAGATTTAATGTCTGCTCAGTCTGACCTCGTTTCATATTAATATCCTCCAATTGCTTAATCTTGGTGTAAGCTTCATTTCTTTCTTGAAAACATACTTCGAATTTGATTTTGAACTCACCTTTTTCAGCATTAAGATTTACAAGATCCTTTTCTCAACCAGATATTTTTCCTTTTAAATATTCTTTTTCAGCTTTTAAACTTTGTTTCTCTTTTTCCTTTTCTTCCACAACAACTTTCAGCAAAGCGTTTTCATCACGAAAACTCAAGACTGTTTGATGTGCGGAGCTAAGTTTACCTTTCAACAAAGCAAATTCATCTTTCATATTGTGTATTTGGACCATCAGATATTCAATAAGTTTAGAATTTACCTCAAAGTTGTCATCTTCGGAATGAGCCTCAGAAGCTTCATCATCACCATCAAGCTTGGCCATGTAAGAGACTTAAGTGAAGTGCACCTGCTCCTCCTCGTCAGAACTTTGGAACAGCCAGTTTTCCTCTTCAGCCATAAGCACCTTTCCCTCTTCCGCTTTCTTGGCAATGAGAGACTTCCTTGCATTGTATTATGAGTTCTTGACTTTCTTGAACTTACAGTCTCTGGAAAAATGTCCAAATTTGCCATATTTATAGCATCTGCCCGGTTCATCCTTTCTTTCTTCTTTCTTCTCCTCTCTCTTTTCTTCTCTTCTATCTTCCTTCCTTTCATCTTTCCTCTCTTCTCGTCTTTCCTCTCTCCTTCCATACCTTGGCTTGTATCTCATTTCAGACTTCTCTTTCTTGTACCCTTCGTACTTTGGCTTTGAATAGTACTTCTTCTTGCCAAAGCTCTTCTTGAATTGACGAGTTATCATGGCCAAGTTCTCAGAGAACTTCTGTGTATCATCATCAGAATTAATCTCCAGTTCTTTATCACTTGAATTAGAATCGGACTCAGTAACCTCCGTAACAAAAGCTTTAGACACTTTCTTCTTTGACCTTGCAGCAGATACAGGACCAGAACTTGAACTTTTTTCTTTGCCAGCTATGAGAGCCACCGAGTCCTTCAGATTCTTGGACTCATTGTTGATAGTTGTCACCTCTTCTTCATGCTGAGAAAGAGTAGAAAAAATATCAATTACGTTCTCTAGAGCCATGTTCTTTGACATCTGAAGATTGGTGGCAAAGTTCTTCCATTCAGGGTTCAAGTTCTTGATGAACTTATAGTTTATCTCGGAAGCAGATTTAGAGATATTATTCCTCCTTAGGTCATTCAGAATGATGTTGTATCTGTTGTAGGTATCAAGCAGTGTCTCTCCTTCCCTTGCATGAAATCCCTCATAGGCATTAATGCACAGATTCTGCTTGGCCTGAATTGAAGCTTCACTTCCCTCAAATTGTCTTACTAGTTCATTCCAAACTTCCTTAGCTGAATTTCGACTGTCTACCCGATTGTAGATGTCATTTGGGATGGCCATCGTCAGTTAAATGAGAGCATCTTCATCTATCTTGTACAGATCTTTCTCCTTTTCTGTGAAGTACTCATACGGTTTAGGAACAAATCTGTCAGGGATTTCTGGAGAGGTTTCAGTTGCAGCTTGACCAGGTACTCTGATCATTGGATTTACTGGACCAGAAGTGATTGATTCCATGTACTCTCTGCTTTTGTGATTTAGGAACTGAATCATTTTTTTCTTCCATTGCTGATACTCATTAGCCAAGAGAACAGGAGGTTTGGACTGAGAGCCCATTGAGAGAAGTTGGTTCGACATCTTTAGCTGTATGAATAGAAAGCAAACTTATCTGTACCAAGAGAATCAACTAATAAGATCTTTTGAATCAAGAATTGGATAAAACTACACTCAAAAATTTTCAGAAAAATAAATTTCCAAAAATAATCAAATGCAGAATTCGCAAACAGTATAAAACACAAAGAAATTCGCAAAAGAGATAGTGACTGGCGCAAAATACACTTTGTGCTAAGTGAAGCTGGCGCGAACTTCAGAATTGCGCTAAAGGCAATAGCGCAAAAACTGCGCTAAGTGAACCTAGCGCAAAAGAAGATTTGCGCTAAAAGGAGCTGGCGCAAAAGTCAACTTGAGCTGAGGATTTGGCGCAAAAGACTAATTTGCGCTAGGAGAAGATAGCGTGAAACTCAGATATGCTCGAGGAGAAGATGGCGCAAAGATGGTTTTGCGCGAAGAACAGATGGCGAAAACCGGGGTCTTGAGGCCGACCGGTGTGTGGGTGTGCGACCGGTGTCCTGCGACCGGTGTGAGCTGTAACCGGTGTCGACCGGTATCCTGTGTCGACCGGTGTGGGAGTGCGACCGGTGTCTCCTTCGACTGAAGAGGAGTTGGCGTAAAATACAGTTCGCGCTAAGAGGGACTGGCGCAAAAGACCACTTGAATCTGGCGCAGAATGGAAATCTAGTGTGTTCTTCAACTGTTCGACCCTCTACTCGATTTTCAATCCAGAAAACACTCCAAACGGTTGATACACAGTGTAAAAATCATACCATATATCCATAAACATACTATGAATGAACCCCAATCAAAATCAATGACTAAGGGGTCGTTTACCAAACGCTTACCTGGGTAAGTGCTTACCAAGGCATATTACCTTATGGATGAAGATGACAATGACCAAAAATCTTACTAAGGCAAGGACCAAGAGTCTTACCCTAGTAAGTGATGGCGAAGACTCTTACCACGGTTAGCACTTACCGGGAAAATTGTTGCATACAATACTATTTTGGTGGACTAAAATCTTACCCGGTAAGTAAGTGATAGAGTTAAATTTTACTGGTAAACGCTTATCGGGAAAATTGTTGCATACGATACCGTTTTGGTGGACTAAAATCTTACCCGCTAAGTAATTGATAGTGTTAAATTTTATTGGTAAGCACTTATCCGAGTAAGCGTTTGGTAAACGGCCCCTAAGAACAACTTTTGATCACAAAGTTTGAATGGAACAGTACTCGACAGTATACAGACCAAAATTCTCAAAGATCATCAAAAGCCAATCGATTTGTGATTTTAAGTGCAATTAGGCAATCAGATGATGTTCAATAACATAAAACACACATAATCAAATCGATTTTAAGCATAAAAACATATTAAATCATGAAATCAATTTTCACACAGTAAGTTTTCGAAAAACATTGTTTTTAATCCAAAAGCTTGATTCTTTGGCTCTGATACCACTTGTTAAACCCATATTATAGTTGATAAACAATCACAACACAATAAAGAACAAGAGATGAATAGATCAAATCAACATACCACAGATCTCTTGATTAATCAGATAAATATGTGTGTGTTCTTAGTGTATACAGATACCTCGTGTGTAGAATACAGAGAATATGCGGCCTCCTCAATTCCACCACTTTAAGCGATTCAACCTAAAACTAGAAAATAAAACCTTATATACTTAGGTCAACATGACCTAATTAATATTAACTATTAGCTAAAATACCCCTTAAGGTATTAAACACTATTACAAACTAGACCCCTTATTAAATTTAATCTTGAATACAATTTATTGATCCAACATACCCCCTTTGTTGAATAAGCCAAAAACAGGTGTCACGATTAAACGTCCATAACTTTGGCTACTAGTATCCGTTTTAAGATCATGACCCATCAAAACAAACCTTAGAGCGAGGGTCACCCCATGGCATGTCGCTTTCTGTCAATACACCAAGAATTGAATGGGTTTTGATAAACTGTATGATGTACGTTCGTTCGGTTTGGCCGATGCGTGGCTTCGGCAATATCCTACAAGACAGTAGGTTTCGATAAGTTATTTCTTGTGAAAACCTTCTCATTTACATTGTAGATGGACCATGTACAGTTTCATGGAAATCCGACGAGGTCGGTCCGGACGAGAAAACACAAAGGGTACCCCCTTTGCTGAATCGGCCAAAAATGGGTGTCGCGCTTAAACGTCCATAACTTTGGCAATGAGGATACATTTTAAGCCCATGACCCATCAAAACGAACCTTAGAATGAGGATCACCCCATGGCATGTTTGCTTTCTGGCAATACACCATGATTTGAGTGCATTTCAATAAACTGCATGATGTACGTTCGTTCGGTTTGGCTAATGGGTGGCTTCGGCAATATCTTACACGACAGCAGGTTTTTCTAAGGTATTTCTTGTGAAAACCTTCTCATTACATTGTAGATGGACCATGTACAGTTTCGTGAAAATCCGACGAGGTCGGTCCGGACGAGAAAACACAAAGGGTACCCCCTTTGCTGAATCGGCCAAAAATGGGTGTCGCGTTTAAACGTCCATAACTATTGGTACGATGATCCGTTTTAAGCCAATGAACCGTCAAAACGAACCTTAGAACGAGGAGCAAGCCTTGCTTTGGTCGCTTTCTGGTAATACACCATGAATTGAGTGGGTTTCGATAAAATACATGATGTACGTTCGATCGGTTTGGCCAATGCGTGGCTTCGGCAATAACCTGCACGAGAGAGAGTTTTTGTCAAGTTATTTCTTTTGAAAACCTTCTCATTTACATTGTATATGGACCATGTACAGTTTTGTAGAAATCCGACGAGGTCGGTCCGGACGTGAAAACACAAAGGGTACCCCCTTTGCTGAATCGGCCAAAAATGGGTGTCGCGCTTAAACGTCCATAACTTTTGCTACGGTATCCGTTTTAAGACCATGACCTATCAAAATGAACCTTAGAAGGAGGATCCGCCATGGCATGGTGGCTTTCTGGCCGATTCAGCAAAGGGGATCCGTTTTAAGCCGATGACCTGTCAAAACGAACCTTAGAAGGAGGATCTGCCATGGCATGGTGGCTTTCTGGCAATACACCATGATTTGAGTGGGTTTCGATAAACTGCATGATGTACGTTCGTTTGGTTTGGCCAATGCATGGCTTCGTCAATATCCTACATGAGAGCTGGTTGTTTTAAGTTATTTCTTGTGAAAACCTTCTCATTTACATTGTAGACGAACCATGTACAGTTTCGTGGAAATCCGACGAGGTCGGTCCGGACTAGAAAACACAAAGGGTACTACCTTTGTTGAATCTGCCAAAAATGGGTGTCGCGCTTAAACTTCTTCCACTCCTTTTGCACTTTTCTGTGGTGTTTTTTTCTTATTTTTGTAAAAAACCATCAAACTATAGGGGACCAACGCTGTAATTTTGGTAAAAATCAGGTGATCCTCCAAACAAGTTCCCAATTCCCTTTCGTCCCCTGAAATCACAAGAAATTGACTCTTCGTCCCAGTTCCCCTCATCATCCCCGACAGTTTAACACCGTCGGGCGCCGGCCATTGCCTTCTTTCAACATCACCATCCCACCTCCATTATCGTTTCCCTCCTACCGTTAAACCCTCACTTCCCCACGTTTTCTTGAAAGACCCCCTCCTCACTCTCCATTTTTGTCAGAGGTCAATGGTTGGGAGGTGAATGGAATACTCTGGCAATGAGGAGGTGAATGGAGTTCGGGTGATCCGATGCCTCAACATGGGGGGTGGAGCAAGATGATCGGAGAAGAAGGGATGGGGAAGTGGGAACACGGAGAGAAAGACAATGACATCTGGATTTTGATGTGAACGGAAAGGAAAAACCAAAGTTTAAAAGGGTGGGGAGGGTCGAAGTGAAATGAGGGTAGACACTCGTCAATATCTAAATGGGGTTTTAAAAAAGATTATTAATTCTTAGATAAATTAACAAAAGTGCCCCTAAGTTAGATTATTGAATTTTATCGGTGTTAGTGACAGGGACCCAGGTAGAAATGAGATGCAAACCACAAGGACTTTCAATATACTTATTTTAAAAGAAGGAACATATCCATATTCTGAGTTAACCACAAGGACCTACGGTGTAATTTACTCTATAATAATCGTAAGTATTACCAAACAAGCCTTGAATGAAAAACGCAAAAATGCAATCATATTATTTGGCTTTAATATTAAAAAAAATATATTATATTGTTTTCAATCCCAAAGATATTTTTATGAAATAATTGACAAAAATTGATACAAAGTCGAAAAAGGATGTAACTATTAAAAAAAATTCAAAGATAGAAACATGAACCTTTAAGAAAAATGATCACTAGGCATCTGACAAAAGCTATGAAATACTAAACTAAAATGTTGATTAATTAACAAGAAGCTAAATCATGAAAACTAAAACTAAATATTAAGCACTATCTTTTGGCTATCTATTTAATAAATAATAACTGATATTTTTGTAATTGCTAAGAAATTTTGTCAATAAGTCTATCTTTCCGAGTTGAACTATGTAATTAAGAAGTGTAATGTAACATCACAAAAATTGGATAACAAAAACTTTCCAAAAAGGAAAATATGGTATGTAAAATATGCCAAAGCATCGAGCCTCCCAAAAATGAGGAATAAATATTCACCTGTTAAATACAAGTTATAATCTAAAGTAATGGGCTAACAACCTAATAATCGAATTTCGTATGAAACAAGATTACAATTCGAGTATCACCCAACTACTTTCAAAAATAAAGGTCTTCTATGAAATGGTATCCAAAAGTCTCTTTCCCCAAGCTCACTCTAAGCCCGGCCAAACCATCTTATGACCGGCTCCGCTAGAACGTGAGATACACACCAACCACACAAGTGTTAGGCCAAAAAGCCTAGTGAGCATGAACAATTAAACACACGCATTAATACAATAGAGTTAATAATGAACAAGGGTACAATAATATTTGGAGTCAATGGGGGAGATCCACAACACCAATAAAGTTTCACCCAAAGAGTCGAGATACCTTAGTGTCGACCTACCAACCTCGACACCCAAAGGCCCGTCACACACAGGGGTTACAACGCAGGCATTGCCCCGAATGGCGGGGGTCTAGATGCATACCCACACCGTGGCACCCAGGACTATGTCCTCCTAGTGTCTACTTGCCTTAGTTTGTCCAACATTTCCATCATGCCCAATTACAACTACTCATATAGGAGTACTACACGTACCGTTACGACAATAGTGGTCCAAAGCCTCAAACATAGAAACAAAACTCACTTACCATTCCAGCATTCCTATAATGGTATACTTACCATAAAATAACACAAAGTGTATCCCAACCTCAACTCATCATGGTCATTTAACACATTTATGGATCACTTTACAAAATAAGAAATAAATACACTTTAGGTCAAATTCCACTATAAGGTAGGTTGAGTGACCAAACACACCCCTCATCTCTAAGGGGGTCATTCATGGCATTTTATTCACCAACAAGGTTGGTCTCATACTCAAGACCCATCATTTCTTCATATAGGTTCATAATATTGGTCATTCATGACAAAGGAGAGATTCTTAACAAGTAGGTAGCAATTAACAAGTAACAATACAAATAATGGAAAAAAAAGGTTTATTGGCGGGGACCCAAGGCCCCGTGGCCCACTTTTGTGGACCCTACAGGCCCTACCTCTATAAGCCTGCACCGGAAAAGACATCCTGTCTCCCCCCGGATTCGAACCCTAGTACGGGAACCCCAGGTAGAAGCGTTTACGGAAGAGAGGTGGCCACTAGGCCAAAGACCTAGTGGTTTAATAATACTACAAATAATGATGTGTACCTAGTTTTGTAAAAGGTTAGAAACTCACAATCTAGGTTTTTGTAGAAAACCTAGAAACTTGCTCAAACCCTAGAAATGTAGGAGAGATGAATGCTTGAATAATGGCTTGACTATCTTACTTAAAATCTCTTCAATAAATGCATCCAAACCACTCTTGATAACCACAAAATGATGAAATCCAAACCCTAGATTTGCATTAATGAAGAGGGAGGTTTGGAGGGTGAAAAATCACTTTTAATGAGCTCCAAATCGGGTAGGTTGAAGAAATAATGGGATAAATCCCGAAACCAGGCTTTTTATACCCAAACAGCACCTGGGCGATAGTGTCCGGCGACTGTGCCACAAGAGCACTATCGTCGGCAATGTCGCAGTCCAACACCCCCCCTTTCGGTACCAATGGGGCGATTGTGACACGCAAGAGTGCCCAAGGGCACAATCGTTGTCACTCTTGTCGGGGTTGTACCGCAAGCCCCTTTAGCCCCGCGACTATGACCTGCGACAGTGCCCAAGTGGCACAGTCGCTGTCACTATCGCATGGGGTACCCGAGGTCGTTTTTCGAGTGTTTCCTCCGATATTCGCAAGGTCCACACATGAAATGAGAGAATAAATATATTGCATATAAAGATGAGATTTAAACCACATAGAATTATATCATGTATGAGTTAAAAGCTTACTAACGAAATGAGAGTGTTACATGTAATCCCAACATTATTACACAAGAGAAGCCCTGGAGTATGACTACAACATGGTCCTTCTATTATTTGCATGAGATTGTTAAAACAACAAAAATCTGCCAAATCTCGTCATCAATATCTTTCCCAAATAGATCCTATTGACCTACTTTTGCCCACTATTTTCTTAAGGGATGTTTGGTTCACAAAATGGAATTTGATGGAATTGGAATCCATCGAAGGAATTTGATTTTGAATGAATTGGAATGAAATTTGATGGAATTTACCCAAGCGCTTGGTTAGTAGGAATTAAATTCCTTCACTTAAGCCAATGAATGATGAATTTCCTAAATTGTGGAATTAAATGGAATTGGAAGGATTCCATCGCTTTCATTCCGTGAACCAAACATGGGCTTGGAATTTGGTCAATGGAATTGGCCATTCCAATTCTTTCAAATTCCTCCCAATTCCATGAATCAAACAGCCTCTTAGTTTATTGATTTACTCCATTATGTTATGTATTCAATATCAGTTCTCGTCATAATTTGTAATAACTTCTCCCGTTACATATCCACTTGTTATGATTATTGCACGTTGCATCACTTCTTTAGATCACGTGATTCTTCTACATTTGTGATCTTAACTGGTTTGATTTTGTAACTCATCCTGTTAATATTTCTATTACTGTCGTACTTCATCTTCATATATTATCTATCAATCAACACTCTTATATTCTTCTTCTGTTGTTCAGTTTCTTAGGCATTTTTGTATGTTTCTGATCAAAATATCTGACACATGCGCATCTTCTCTTTTGGGATACTATCATTCCTTCCACTTCAATATATATGCCAAGAAAAGTGAGCAACGACCATTTCATCATTTAGGCGGCGTTTGTTTTTTAAGAGACCTGAAGTCTGAAGTCTTATTTCACTTATGATTAATAAGAGGTAGCGTTGAAGTCTGAAATATGAAACAATAAGACTATTTGTTTTTGTTACGTCTAGAGGCGTCTTGAAAGGAGCAGATCATATGAACTAAGGCGGCGATAAGAGGTTCTAAGAAGTTAGGTCAACACTTCTTATTTCAGATGTATTTAAGAGTTAAGAGGTTCTGAAAACTAGAAAAAAAAAACAATTTGAATGTAAAAAGATCTGACTGATTCAGACTTAAGAGCCATTAAGAGGGGTTTTTTTTTTTTGAAAAAACAAACAGCCCCTTACTCTTTTTGGTAGTTTTGATTAAAAATTTCAAAGATAATTATTTGTGTGCGTTATGTTGTTGTTTTAATATTTCCTTCCTTCTGTAGTTGTTTTAACCTTGATTAAGAATGAACTAAGAGACTGTTTGGCAATTGCTGAATGGTTTAGTGCAGAATGATTAAGTGGTCAGAATGATTAGGATGTTTTTATGATATAGTGTAAAATGAAATATGGTTGTTTGCTAATTGTTCATAATGAATTTAGGGCACTTAATGGTTAAGTGATGGTCATGATACAAAATCATTCAGAGGATTTTGGAACCGTTAAAAGACAGACATTTTTTTTGTCAAACAAGATTTACGTTTTAACGATTTAAAGCTTATCTCTTAATAGAACTATTAAAAAGTAAATAAACAGCCCCTCAACCCAACAATGATGCACTGCCATAGAAAATTGTTCCTAAAAAAATCGAATGGCTTGTTACCCGTAAAAATAATCATGTTATATTGTCGTTACATGTGTATCTATCATGACCAATATTGATGGAATGTGTCACTCATTTCCATTAATTACTTATTTGATGATAAAACTAACACTTACAACTCATAACAAATTAAACATTTAAAAAAATAAGAGCATTTTTAACATATTTTTTATAACTTTTTTAAAATGAAAAATCAAAAGTAGAAGTATTTAAAAAGAATTACATTCAACTATCAAAAAAAAATTCATTTTAGAGATTTCAACATTAATTATATTTATTAAAATATTGTATAATTTATCAATACGCTTTAAAAAACTTTATTTAAAATAATAATAATTCAATCTCATTTGTAGGAATGAATAAAATTATCATATTCATTTCTCTCTATTATTGTCAAATTCTAGAGAATTCTCAAAACTTAAAGTTTTTTTCTTCATATTTTCTTTACATAGAAAAATATAAATATTCTGTAGAAATAAAATAGCCAACAACACCTTAAATTTTTCTTTCTTTTAAATAATAAAAAATTGATTAATTTCAGGAAAAAAATGGTTATGCTATATACATTCTTTTTATTTCAGAATCAGATTAAATCATTAGTAATGTAAAATTAAGTTTTAATATTGATTTATGTGTGAAAAAATTAATATATAACGATATAGGGTTGGGTTCACGTGAGACCAACATGTTTTCGTGAGACACGTGAAACCATAAAATAACACTAAAACTTCGCAGTGATTCATTGTGAAGGTACGAAAAACAACGACCTTCACAACAAAGGCACTGTGAACGTTTACCTTTACAATACCTTCACACAGAGTCGGTCCTGAGGTTTTGGATGCCTATGGTTGAAAGTCAAAAAAAATGCCCCTGATATGTAACAAAAAAAACTATTTGAAGGGGTTTGGAACCACGCAAGTTAGACGGCTATTCCCCACACTGGTTTTTATTAAATCTAACAAAAAAATACGATTGAGAGGACATAAACGGAAGCGAATAACAAAACATAAAGCATATCACCTAAAACGATGTCTTGTGTTTTTTGAAGCAAAAATATTAATCACTTCATGGTTAACATTTGCAATTTAATTCACAAAAAATACGTACTAACTGATTTCGCTTTGATCATGTAATGTTTTGAGACTTGAAACGCACAAAATTGAAATTTATAATAGCCAACACAATAGCATTATTAAATGAACTTTGGTATTGTATTAAAGGTCTAACAACCGAGACTCAAAACCTAATAACTTTTTTACATATATTTTTATAGTGCTAAACCAAATCAAATGAATCTCACTTGAAATAAGGTTTGTGAAATGAAAATCAGATATACATAAACATTTTATCTACCATAAAATACAAATAATTGGGTGATTCATTTATTAAAAATCGTGGCTTAAGACATTTCGTAACACGAATAAATCACAATTATAAAATAAAATGATTAACATTGTTAAAGAAAATATTAATATAGATTTGTAGACACTTCAAATTTAAATCTAAATTAATTTTTTTCCTACCCTTTGGAGGTTTTGGGCTTCATTGCCACCCAAAAAGAAGACATTATGCTTCCCTAAATAAAAACTGTGATGCCCTAATGCCTTTGATGCCTATGACCATCGCCATCATCGTCATACAGTCTTTTGCTGTGAAGATTTAGTGTTATTTTTATGGTTTCAAGAAAATAGTCTGATCTCATATGATCACAAGTCTAAGGTGGTGTTTGGTTCGCGGATTCTGAGAGAATCTGATGGAATTGAAATGTTGAATTTCATTGACCAAATTTCATTTTTTTTTTGTTTGGTTCATTATTTTTCACGGACAGAATCTCTAAATTCCACAAATGAGGGAATTTAACATTCCTTAGCAACAATAAGGTTTTTTAATGGAATAGAATTCTTTTTTTTTTCTTCATAATACCACATATGTCCTCAATCCAATATAACCTAACCACATAAAACTTATCTGATTAAGCCACCAATGACCACTGCCGATCTGAACCACCATCGACCACCGCCATACTGAACCATCACCGATCTGAACCGTCGTCGACCACCGCCATTATAAACCACCGTCGACCACCGCCGATTTGAACCACCGTCGACCACATCCTATCTGAACCACCACTGACCACCCCCAATCTGAACCATCGTTACAAATAAAGTCTTTTTAATGGCTTCTTTTATTAAAGCATGTTTTGTTTATAAAAATTAAAATTATTAAAAATGGTATTTTGGTCATTTATCAACATTTCTTTCCAATTCTAAAGCTACATTCTATGAAACAAATATACATATTCCAATTCAATTAACATATTACATTCCAATTCTATCAACCAAACAAGTGGTCAAATTTGACAACATTCCATTCTAATTTTTTTAAAGTCAAATTCTTTTGACAAACTTCATTCCATTAAAAAACATTATGTGAAGCAAATGCAACCAAAGATTATTCACAATATATAACAATGAATTGTAGTTCACTCAAAACAAAGCGACTTTCGGAATCGAGGCATGATGACTTGATTATGAAATCATCATGACTTCATTGTGTCTTGGGATTTAAGGCAAAGATAATCCTACTTTTTGTCTCCTTTGAAATTTACTATTTATTAAAATCATATTTTAGATTTATATTCTAAAAGGATTATAATATTAATAATAAGACAAATGAGAGATCTTATATTTTAATTTTTACAGGCACTTTAAATGATATTGAAAGACCAAAATAACATATTTTAATATTTAGGTTGTCAAAAATGTATATACTGTTATTTTGATTTTGATGGGAGTAGTATATCAAATCAAAGTAACAAACCAAAATAAATAAGTTGGATCGTATGAGAAGTTGAGGTTAATGTGAAGATCGTAAGAAATAGATTTGAATCGTTATCATTTTTAATCAAATGTCTCCCATAAATTGCGGCTTATAAAGGAATTGATCTGGTGCATCTTATCTCGGTGCATCTCATCCTAATGTGCATCCATTTCTCATCCAACGATTGATAACTGTTTCTCACGTTAACATCAACTTCTCACTAGACTCAACCCATATTCTATTAGTGTAAGGTTATAGTGAGAAGTTCAGTTAACGTGAGAAGTAGTTATCAACCGTTGGATGCTCATTAGGATGAGATGCGCCGAGATAAGATGCATCGAGATGTATCAGATCAATCCCCGTATCAAGTGTGTTTTATGACTTGAGATTAAAAGTGATCGACGGTTCAGATCCACTTCTCACGTTAACTCAACTTCTCACACGATCATTCGTCTATTCTATTAAATGAATGAAATATTTTAATGATATAACTAATGATGTAATCTCAAATGAAGAAGCTAGTATTGGAGTTAAATGTAATTTTTTTTTAGAGATTTTCAAAATTGATTTCCAATTTGAACTTTTTGATAATATATTATTGGAATATTGAATATTTTGATAATATAATGTATGTTTATGGTTTAACCCAGATAAACTTATAGTTGTACATTTAACGACCTCAAAAAAGTACACTTGACCCTATTTTTTGTGGCTTCACAGATAACAATACCATGACAAGAGATCCACCGTTGTTCATAACTCATCGAAATAAACCACAAATCCATCAAGTTCATCATGTACTCCCTTCGTCCCAAATAAGTGTTCACAATTGACTTGACACATAGTTTTAAATATACATAACTATTACACATTTTTGTTACCAAATGACATCTTTACCCTTATTTAATTTTTCTCTCTTTTCACAACTATTATATATTTATGCATTAATTAAGAATAAATATGAGAATTAAGTTATATACTTTTTGAAAGTGAACATTTATTTTGGGACAAACATAAATAAAAATGTAGACACTTATTTGGAACGAAAAGAGTATAACTGTTAACACTAATATCATTAAAACCCGTATTTCCTATATTTTAAAGAATCCGTTGAAAATGCTCTAATCTCAAATTGTTGAATAATGGGATAAATATAAATAGAAAATTAAAATCCAAAATATTATTATTGGAAAAAGATTAAATTGATCCTATGGAAGAAGTTTCCACACATTTCCAACAAGTCATCGAAACTCAAAGCAATCCTCATGCCCATTAACCTCATGAAAAGACATAATTACCCCCACAAATATGATGTGATCACACCTACCCCACACTCTTTTTCTCCTTTTCCCAATTTCCACTTTACCTTTTCCTCTAAAGCCATTTCTGGCCCCATCACAAAACACCAAGCATCTCCACCACCGCCGGTGAACTTTCCGGCGACGGCGTTCTGTAAATCTACCAGAAAGCACTCCAAATTGAAATCATGAAGTCTAGATATATATATATATATACACAAATAATTATATGCTACTTGTAGTGTATAGATTTCGTAACTGAAAATCGTAGTCACATGATTCAGAAGGGGTGTAGATTTCTGCTCAATCCGTTTACGTTAGCAAAAACACCAACCACATCTTGTTTATACGGAAGGTACGAACGATGACGATTACCTCCTTTGTTCATTTTGTTTGCCGGATTGTTTTCGATTGTCACCGTCGTCGTCGTAATCTCGCCGTCGTCGTCACCGTCAGCAACCGCTACTTTCGACGTTTTCTCTACCTTCTTTACCTTTTCAGATCTCTTCTTCGTTGCCGTTACAGGACTGAAAACGACAACAGAAGCATCCTTACTGGAAGAGAAATTGTTATCGCTGTTGCTCCGGTGAAGAAGGTTCCGGAACCTCCATCGTTTCGACGTATTTCCGGTCGAATTGCTCTTCTTACACCTTTCAGGAGACTCAGCCTTCGGTTTCCAGATGCAGTACGTTCCCGGAGTAATTCCGTCCAGATCATCCGCCTCCGACGACGAACACGACGGCGAATCGCGTTCCTCGCTGAAAAGCTTCCTCAGAGGAACGCGTACCACCGGAGACGACGGCTTCGACTTATTCGCATCCGATTTTCCGTCAATCTTATAAAAATTAGGTACGTCGTCGTCGTCTAACAATAAACTCCGATCAAACAGCGGATACCGCGGCAGGATCTCACCGTTGGAGAAGATCTCATCAGCCGAAACAGGAGATGAATGAGACTGTATACGAACAACATCAAACTCAAACTCACCGTCTTCGTCTTCATCCGCCTCATTTTCCTTCAAATTTTCGTCATCTGCAGGAACATAAAACTGATTACCGTCATCAGTGAAGTCATCATAGATGTCATCGTGACCATTTTCGTTGCGAAATTCTTGCACAACTCTAGCGGCAATATCCGCAAGGTTGTTAGAAGAATGAGCAGTGAAGCTTGGAGATACCGAGATCACCGACGTCGTCTGCATGCTACCGCCGGCGATGATTTGATAATTTTTCCGATCAACAGAGATAAAGGGTGGTTGAGATGAAACGAAAGTATTGGAAGGAAAAGTTGTGTACCAGATTTATATACCCGGGTTTGTACGCGGTTCTGGTGGGAACAGACTATTTCACTTGGGCCATGGATTCTATATGACTTTTGAATTTTGATTATATCAATTTAATTTTTTTTAGAATTTAATTTGTTTTAAAATAAATAAATAATATTTGAATAATTTGATAAAAATATTTGAAATGTAAATTAAATAATTATAACTTTTTTAGTTCATAGGAAAACCTGTACACTAAAATAAATCTTATTAATTACAAGTATTTATTGCAATTAGATAAACAAATAAAAATAATATTAAAAGTATAATAATAAAAGGATAATGAAGAGAATTTTAATTTTCAGTTATACTTATAGTTACAACATATTATTTAAATGGGAAATTAATTAAAATGCCCGTATTTGAACATCGTATTACCGAAATGCCCCAAATCTCGTCGACTTTGCCGAAATACCCTTTAAGTCCGGGAATCCCGGGGTTATGTCCGGGAAACCCATATATATGTATCTCACACACACCCATATATGCATCTACACACATGTACACGATCCCGGCCCCCAACCCCGGGTTTCCCGGACATAACCCCGGGATTCCCGGACATAACCCCGGGATCGAGTCCTTTCCCGGCCGAAACACAACAACCCCGGGATCGATGCTCATCCCGGCCACGTTTCCCGGACTTAAAGGGTATTTCGGCAAAGTCGACGAGATTTGGGGCATTTCGGTAATACGATGTTCAAATACGGGCATTTTAATTAATTTCCCTATTTAAATTACTCTTTAAATCCATTAAATGATTTTATTTTAATTAAAAATAGTGATTTTACTATTTTATACTTTATGTGTTTTAAAGAAAACAGAATTCATGTGGTGCTTTCGTCTTGAAAAGAAGTGATTGGGACCGTCCACTATTTCCAATTTCCCGTCCTTGTAGATGATCATTATCTTTTTTAAAATACAAATATATAATAATAGATATATAGAGGAAGGTTTAAACCAGAACGCTAACTATTTAAGAAAATAATAAATTATGTGTAAAATTATATATGATTCGGCATTAACGGCCAAAAAATGGACACGCACGACTTGCCCGGGACTTTAAGTCGCGATGAATCATATATGATTTTGTATGTACTCGATCGTTCTCGTGTTTTCTTAAATAGATATTATTCTTGTATGAACTCACTTATTTATATATATATATATATATATATATATATATATATATATATATATATATATATGTGGGTTCAGATTATGATAATACGTTGTACACTTGGTTTTTGTGAGTCTTTGTAAAACCATATTGAAACTATAGGATAATGGAATATTTACAACAACAAAAACAGAACTGTTACAGGAAAACAACATAAAATTTCACAATTTTCCCAAAACGTATGTGTATATATACGTGTAACTAGGATTGTTAGGAAATCAAAATTTGTGAAAATTGTTAGAAAGTTATAAAAAAAAATGTTAGCATGAAATGTTAACATAAAAACGTTAATATAAGTTAGCATAATTTAAAATAAGTTAATATACTTTAACATATTTTAACATGAAATATAATCATATATTAGTTATCTTAACATGTTAAATTATTTGAACTCTCGCTGATAAAGTACTTACTATATGCTTCCTACAAATTTTTTGACTTTTTACCAGAAACCAAACCACATATACATATGTGTGTGTGCGCACGTGTGGGGGGGGGGATGTTCAAATGAAAAGTATTATCACATGTGATAAGAGTGATCTTGCGTTTTCTTTTTATAAAATGAAGACGTTCTCGATTAAACCCGATATAATATGTTGATTAATTGATTTTACAAGAGCTAAAAAAACTTCACGGTTTGCTACTGGTATACATGGTTGTACGGAGTTTATAGCATCAAGAGTACGGCAATTTTCAACAATTAACCTAAAATCAGGTTAATTGGATTATATTTTGTTTCAATCGGGTTAAATGAGCAAAACTCAGAACTTAGTTTAAAACAAAAAAAGCGTTCAAATAGGTCATATGGATCGAAAATCATTATATTCAAATTGTTGGTCCCAAATAGCAAATAGTAAAGAAGAAAAGTATTGTAGAAGGGGGGTTGAATACAATACACACAGTTTTTCACTTACTTTAATTCTTATTGATTTGAAATCAAGAATTACACATAGAAAACTTTTGATTGTTGCGGAAGAGAATAGATGAAATCTATTCAAACAATCTTACACAAAGAGAAATGAAGAACAATTGTAAAACACTTAGAAAACAATAAGAACTTCTTAGAGAGAGAATGTCAGTGCACTTAGAGAGCTTGAATGCTTGAGAGCTGGTGATCTTGCATGTTGAACCATCCTCCATATTTATAGTGTCTCATGCATTAAATGCATGGGACACCTGTTGAGCAAAGGATGGACACAGGTCTTCAGCAAGGTACAGGGTGTACCTTTTGTCTTGAGGTGTTTTGGCTTGAAGTGTTGACCTGCAGAAGGATGGTAGAGACCTTTCCTTAAAATGGTGTAGTAGACAAGACTTACTTGATCTGATCTCCAGATGAGGTCCACGTCAATGCAAGATATCACAATATACTTTGTCAGAAAAGTACAATGTGTTTGAAAGAAATCCTTAAGCATAGACTGCCGAAGACTTGAAAGATCTTCGGCTCCTGAAGATGTGAGAACACCTTCATGTCTTAAGGAGAGATCATTGGCTACCGAAGACTTGAGAAATCTTCGGCTGTTCCTTGAAGATGTGAGAACACCTTCATAATCTAAGGAGAGATGAGATCATCGGCTGCCGAAGACCTGAGAGGTCTTCGACTCCTGAAGATGTGAGGACACCTTCATACTCCTGAGAGACATGTGATTGACACCATCCTGGCTGATGGTGTTGATCACTTGGCATGCTTGGCTTTAGGCTGAGGAGACTATCTTCAATCCGCTTTGAGAGATGTACTCCTTCTTTGTCTTCTTCGGCTGATCTTCGACTTCACCGAACATTTGTATAGAAACCAAGCTGCTAAAAGAACCTTAAACATATTCTAAGTAGGATGATATAAGATGAAAGATCAGGAGGTCATCTTCAAATCTTCAGATGACCCAACAATCTCCCCCTATTTGAGGATGACATCCATACTAAAGAATAAAACAGAGAGTGTACTGAATAAATTCATTTTGACCCATCTTTACTCTTTTTGGGTTCTTTTCACATAGTTTTTTTTTTTTTTTTTTTTTTTTGTATAAGGATTTATAAAGTATATCCAACATTTATAAAAGAATAAGAGAATGAAATATATTTGTACAAACTAAATAGAGGAAATGCATTTGTATTAAATATCACTTAGCAAAACAACGGTTACAAGTACATTAGAAAGATAAAAGGATTTAGAGAAGAACCTCATTCTTTCTTCTGTCTTTTGTGGAGCTCAGCAAGAATATCCCGACGGAAGAGAGAACCTTCAGAACTTATGGGGATAAGAGATAGGATAGCAACCAGAAATTTGGTGTCAGCAAAGGGGATCTCCTTATGTCTGAAGAACATGGGAGTTTCCTTTTCATTAAGGAAAAAGACTCCTTTGGTTGGCCTAAACACTACAGTACCAGTAGTGCCTGAAATATGGGTCGGACACGGACCACCTGGAGTCTTCAGATTTAGATTCTTTATATCAGGAATCATTCCCTTGGCAACCATGTCCTTGAAGAGGTTTTGAGTGACAGAAGAGGAGAGTTGTGGAGAGGAGGAGAGACACATCTTTTTGAGACATTGAACTTGAGCTTCTTCTTCAGGAGAATGCTTATAATCTTTTGCAATGTCTTTCATTTTTTCAAGAAGACGATTGATGGTTTTCTTGGCCAAAACTTTGTGCCTACTAAGAGATTTAGATAAGAGTTCAGAGAGTTCGTACCATTCAGAGAGTCCATAGTCTTCAAGATCGCTGAATTTGGTGGAGTGATGACTTTTGTCTTCTCTAATGATTAACATCCGAACCTCATCTGAGCATTTGGTGGTGCCAAGCTTTATTTCAACAATTTTAGACTTCAACTTTCTTTCCATTAAAGTCTTTCTGTACCAAGGGATGTCATGAGAATCAAGCTTAGCTTTAGAAAGGCCAAAGTCAGAGGTGACTTTGTTTGGTGGTTGAAGTTTGAGCCTATCAGCTTCAGAAACAAAAGCCTTTAGAGAATCAGACTTTTGTTGCTGAGATAAAAGGGCCTCTTCATCTGGAGATAGCTTGCTCTTTCCTTTGTCTCTGCTTTGTCTAGAATGCTCCCCCTCAGTTAGAGCATTGGTGATGGGAGTGGGACCCTGACAGCCGCTGTCTGAAGGAATGGGAACCGTCTCTTTCTCCCCCTCAGTGGCTGACGGGGGAGCAACCAACACAGAATCAACCTTTTGATGAAGAGACTGCAAGGACTCAAGAATTTGAGTAGTGATGGCCCGATGAGACTCTGAAGCCGCTTGAAGCCGACGAACCTCCTTATCACGAGCACTAGAGGCTGCTTGAAGAGCAGTGACCAAGGCTGTGAGGTGCTGATTGGAGGTCTCAAGAGATAACAGTTTGTCACAAGTGACTTTGACAAGAGAGCCCAGAATGGTCTGATGTTCACGAAACTGAGCACCAATGAGGCGGTGTTGTCGGTTGGCTTCCTGAATATCGGCCAGAACCTCTGGGGGAATGATGGGAGCAGAGGTAGGAGCATCCCGCACAGTAGAGGTAGAAGGAAGTGGGGAAGGTGACACCTGCTCGTTTCCCTGTTGCAAATAAGCCAAAAAATGTGAAATACCCTCCACACTGGCCTTTGGTAAGACCCGTGTTTCACTGGGCGGTGCATAAGCATCGACCAAAAATTGGTCGGGTGACAGGCCGTGCAGTGAGAAGGCAGATCCTTGGTCCGGGGAGAAGACCAAGTCATCCTCATCCACCAAGGAGAGAGTGGAAGAGGGTAGTTGAGGGTCCCCAAATATTACAGTTGCATCCTTTTGTGAGGATACAAAGGTGGTGGCAGTGGGTATGTCGGAATCCCCGGGCCCGGATGGGAAAATATCAACATCCATCGATTGTGAAGAATCGGAGGATGGAGTACGTGGGATGGCCCTAGAAACCTTCCTCATTCTTTTGGGAGAAGAGGGAGGGGAAGAGGTAGAGTGCCGCCGCTTTGAGGTGGTGGGTGAGGCCTGGGTAACCACCGAAGGTCCTTTCAGTGGTATGGCCCTTTGGGCAGGTGCGGCGGTGTCGGTAGCTGATGATGAGATAGTGCTAGCCGACATCACAAGAGGTGAGGGGGAAGGGTCCACTACAGAGGAGGGACCTTTGGACACTGGAGTGTCCTTGGCATCTCCCCACTGTAGATTGGGAGAAGTAAGGAAAGAGATCATACCTGGGAGCAGAGGGTTGTCAGTTGCCAAAGGCCCCTTATGAATAAGGGGTTTGGTCATAATCGGCGCCTTGTAGTCAAAAGTGATGCTATGAGAGGCATCAATGGCAGTAGAAAATTTCTGATAAATGATGAGCCATATAAACCGAGGAAAAGCGACATGGGGCCGCTTGTGAGGGGTGATGACACTGACTAATTCACGGAAGAAATACCGTGCAAAATCAATCTTTCTTTGAAAGATAAGAGCATGTGCCAGTTGGGTGATGGAAGAGGGAGATTGATCATGTCCAGTAGTTTTCTTGCTAAGACATAAAATAACATGAGAGAAGAAGAAATGCCAGATACCTCCCATGTTTTTGCGAAGCAGAGTGCCCGGACTCCTGTCATGTTCTCCACGGATGTAGTTCAGAGCCGCAACAACTTCCTCATGCTCAGTGCCAAGAGGGAATTTCTCATAGGGTGAGTAGATAGGAAGATGAAGTGCCGAACGAACATCCTCAACCCCGAAAGAGAGATCCGGCGAGGCGGGATCGGAGAGGATGGAAGCCGACACTTTCTCGGATGTAGCGTCATAAATACAAGTAAGCCAAAAATTGCCAATGAGCAATTTGCTTATTTTTGGTGGATTGTATGTCAAGGCATAGTGAAGAGGAGACTTCATGAGGAAGGAAGCAATCGGGTCAAACTCACTATGTTTGGGATCACTTTCCAACCGTGCAACATGATTGCATGGGTTGAAAATTAGATCCGAATGAGAGGTGGGGGAAGTGAACACATTTTTCTTGACAAGGTTGGGGGAAGAGGAGGAAGCCATGAAAAATATAGAAGGAGGAAGAAAGGTGATGAGTGAGAGAAAGATGAGATGGGTGTTTGTTGTGGTGGTGGTGAAAAAAAATGAAGGAGGAAGGGTGGTATTTATAGTGAAAATAGGAGGGAAATAGAAATGGAAGGGATTTGAAAGGGGTAGGCTAAGTAGGGAGAAGAGAATAGGGAGAGAGGTGTAAGTATGGTAAGGATGGGAAAGGTGAGAGAGAGTAGGAGGAGATGAATGGGGAAAGGTGAGGAGTGTAAGAAAAGTAAGACATGGAAGGAATAAGGGGAAAGGTAGGAGAAAGTAGGTGGTGTAATGAGGGATGGGATGGGATGGGATGGGAGTCTTGGAAAAGGGAAATAAAAAGGAAAAGGATAGAAAGGGAGTAGGTTAGGGGATAAGAAAAAGTCAAAGCAAAAGGGAGGTGGGTTGGGGATGGGGTTCGGCCGAAAAAGAAGAAAGGGGGGGGGGGGGGAAGAAGGCTTCGGCCGAAAAAAAATGGGGAGGGGGGAAGAGTGGTTCGGCGAAGTGAGAAAAGAAAGAAAAAATTGAAGGGGTTTGGGTTGTTTGGTAACCGAAAATAGGAAAAAGAAAAAAAAAGGAGGAGGGGTGGGGTGATGGTCACGGCTACCGAGGGAGAGGAGAGGGGAGGAAGAGGGAGAGAGCCGAAGGGAGGGGGGAGGAGGGAGGGGGTTTCGGCTAGGGAGAGGGGAGGGAAGAGGGAGAGAGCCGAAGGGAGAGGGGAGGAGGGAGGAGGTTTCGGCTAGGGAGAGGGGAGGGAAGAGGGAGAGAGCCGAAGGGAGAGGGGAGGAGGGGAGGGGGGTTCGGCTAGGAAGAGGGGAGGGAAGAGGGAGAGAGCCGAAGGGAGGGGGGAGGAGGGAGGGGGTTTCGGCTAGGGAGAGGGAGGGCCGAAGAGGGAGAGGGAGGGGCCGAGAGAGGGAGAGCCGAAGGGAGAGGGAGGGAGATGGGGGGGGAGTTCGGCTAAGGGAGAGAGAGAGAGCCGAAGTGGGAGAGGGAGGGAGGTGGGGGGAGTTCGGCTAAGGGAGAGAGAGAGCCGAAGTGGGAGAGGGAGGGAGGTGGGGGGGGGGTTCGGCTAAGGGAGAGAGAGAGAGCCGAAGTGGGAGAGGGAGGGAGGTGGGGGGGGGAGTTCGGCTAAGGGAGAGAGAGAGAGAAAGAGAGAGTGTGTGAGATGAGGAGAAAAAAATAAGGGAAAAAAAATACTGAGTTTTTTTTTTTTTTTTTTTTTTGTATTTCTTTTCTTTCTCTCATTTTTTTTTTTTTTTTTTGAATTAAAAATCGGCATTTAACATACCGAGTTCTCCGATGAGGAACTTGAACCTAGCTTCGTCAAGAGGCTTGGTGAAGAGATCCGCCAGTTGGAGGTCGGTAGGGATGAAATGGAGTTCGACATCACCTTTGGAGATGTGATCCCGGATGAAATGATACCGGATGTCGATGTGGTTGGAACGAGAGTGCAGCACTGGATTGTTTGCGATTGCGATCGCACTTGAGTTGTCACACAGAATCGGGATATGAGAGTACAGTTGATTGTAGTCTCTCAGTTGGTTCTTCATCCAAAGGATTTGAGCACAACAACTTCCAACAGCTACGTACTCAGCCTCAGCGGTAGAGGTAGAAACTGAGTTCTGCTTCTTGCTAGACCAACTAACAAGCTTGCCACCAAGGAGTTGACAGCTGCCAGTGGTGCTCTTCCTATCAATCTTAGAGCCTGCAAAATCAGAATCTGAATACCCCATTAGATTAAAACCTGAGTCTTTGGGATACCAAAGACCCAGATTCATGGTACCTTTCAGATACCGAAAAATGCGTTTAACCGCAGCCAAGTGAGATTCCTTCGGATTGGCTTGGTAACGCGCACACAGGCAAGTAGCAAACATAATGTCTGGTCTACTCGCAGTAAGATAAAGAAGAGAGCCAATCATGCCTGGGTAGCTGGTGATATCCACAGATACACCATCTGGATCAGCATGGAGTTTCAAAGGTGGTGCCATGGGAGTTTTCATGGGGGAGGAGTTTTCAAAATTGAACTTTTTCAGAAGATCACGTATGTATTTGCTTTGATTTATAAAGATTCCGTCTGAAGATTGTTTAACTTGAAGTCCTAAGAAAAAGGTAAGCTCCCCCATCATACTCATCTCATATTGGCTTTTCATGAGAGAGGCAAACTCATCACACAGTGACTCATCAGTGGCACCAAAAATGATATCATCCACATAAATTTGAACAAGAATAAGACTACCTGAGGTTTGCTTGATGAACAAAGTGTTGTCAATTTTACCTCTTGTATACTTGTTATTCAGGAGAAAGTCAGCAAGAGTGTCATACCAGGCACGAGGAGCCTGCTTTAGACCATAGAGAGCTTTGTCTAACCTGTACACATAGTCAGGATGGACTGGATCTTCAAAGCCAGGGGGCTGTTTCACATAGACTTCTTCAGCTAGCTCCCCATTCAGAAAGGCACTCTTGACGTCCATCTGGAAGACTCTGAAGTTCTTGTAGGCAGCATGAGCAAGGAAGATTCTGATGGCTTCAAGTCTGGCAACTGGAGCAAATGTTTCATCATAGTCAATTCCTTCCTCTTGCCTATAGCCTTGTGCAACCAGTCGAGCCTTGTTTCTGATCACCGTGCCTTCTTCATCCATTTTGTTCCGAAAGACCCACTTGGTTCCTATGATGGTTTTTCTGGAAGGACGAGGAACCAATCTCCAGACTTTGTTCCTTTCGAACTGAGAAAGTTCTTCTTGCATGGCAGTGATCCAACATGGATCAGCTAGAGCTTCGTTAACTTTCTTTGGTTCAATGAGAGAAAGGAAGTTAACAAAGAGACAAATGTTACCAACACCTCTTCGAGTCTGTACACCAGCCTGTTGATCACCAATGATTTGATCAATGGGATGATCTTTTGTCCACTTGAGGGCAGGAGGTAAAGGAGGAGGGTAAGAGATTTGTAGAGGAGAGTTGGAAGGGAAATTTTGAGGAGAGATGGATGGAAGATCAGCTTGTATAGGTGAGGAGGGAATGTCAGATGGAGAGACTGGAATGATTTGGAGTGTATGTTGAGGTTGGGTAGGCTGAGGATCATCTTCTTGATGAGAGGAGGGGTTGTGAGATGTAGAGGGTTCATTGTTTTGGTAGAGAGAAGTGGGAACTGTGTAGGGAATGTCTGATGATGTTGGAAGAGGACTATCATCAACACATGAGGATATCCATCTGTTCAATTCTTCATCATCACAAGAGAGTGATGATATCTTGAGGTCATCAAACTTGACATGGATGGATTCATCAATACACTTCCTTCGGAGGTTGTAGACTCTGAAAGCTTTGGAAGTGAGAGAATATCCCACGAAGATTCCTTCGTCAGCTTTGGGATCAAATTTTCCCAAATTTTCTCTATCATTGAGAATGTAGCAGACACACCCAAAGACATGAAGAAAACCAATGTTGGGTTTTCTACCATAAAAGACTTCATAAGGAGTCTTATTATGTCTTTTTACAATGATAGACCTATTTTGGGTGAAGCATGCAGTGTTGATTGCTTCGGCCCAAAAGTAGGTAGGGAGGTGAGATTCACTCAACATGGATCGGGCAGCTTCACATAGCGTTCTGTTCTTTCTCTCCACTACACCGTTCTGTTGTGGAGTTCTGACGGCAGAGAAGTTCTGAGAGATGCCTTTTTCATTTAAAAAGTCATCCAACATACTGTTCTTGAATTCTGTTCCGTTGTCACTTCTTACAGATCTTACCAGCTGCCCATTCAACACTTCAGACTTCTTGATGAACTTTATAATTTCTTCAGTAGTGTCACTTTTATACCTGAGAAAAAATACCCAAGTGTAACGAGTGAATTCATCAATAATAACCAGAATGTACCTTCTACCACCAAGGCTTGGAGTACTGACTGGTCCACATAGATCCATGTGGAGCATCTGAAGAGGCTGAGTGATGGAGAAGCATTGCTTGGACTTGAAGGAAGATTTTGTGAGTTTCCCTTTCTCACATGCAGCACACAGCTTTTCTTTTACAAAGGATAACTTTGGCATGCCCGTAACAAGCTCCTGGTTTGAAAGGACATTCAAAGTCTTGAAGTTGAGGTGAGAGAGACGCTTGTGCCAAAGCCAACATCTTTTTGCAGAGTTTTCAGAGACAAAACAGATGTTTGTTCCGAAGGATGAGCTATGTCCCATGTCTATGACATAGACATTTTCTTTGCGGTAGCCAGAGAGTACAGTTTCCATCTTTTCGTTGAAAATGATGCATGAAGATAATTCAAACATCACCTTGTACCCCAGATCACACAGTTGGCTTATGCTTAGGAGATTGTGCATCAAGCCTTCAACATAAGCTACTTTATTAAAGGTGATGGAACCATTTGAGAGTGTTCCATAACCTTTAGTCCTTCCTTTAGAGTTATCACCAAAGGTGACAGAAGGACCTTTGGTAGGCACGAAGTCAACAAGGAGAGATATGTTGCCGGTCATATGTCTTGAGCACCCGCTGTCGAGATACCAGATTTGTTGGTGCCCTAGACCCTGCAATCACAAGAAAATCAGTTCTTTGGTACCCATTTGGAGATGGGTCCTTTTGAGTTAGAAGGAGAAGAAGTATCCTTGGAAGCATTTTTATCAATTCTCTCCAGAGGACAAGTCTTAGCAAGGTGAGAGGTATTACCACAGTTATAGCATTTTCTATATGTAAAAACCTTTTTGGAGCTTTGACCAGATTCCTTGTGATGACTGGTCATATTGACTTTCATGGCCTTGGAGGTTAGAGGAAAGTCAAGAGGCTTAGGACCCAAGATACCTTTGCCAGATTTAGTTGAAGGAATAGAAGAGGGTGTCTTGGATTTTAGCTTATTTAACATCACTGCTCTGGGGATTGGAAGAGAAGATAGTTTCTTTGAGTTTTTCTTGGGAAGTTTCTTTTGGGGAGGAAGATTGGCAACAGATTTTCCCTTTTTGGAGAAAGAGATTTTGTTTGAAGAAGGCTTAGGAACTTTGGAAGGTTTGGGTTCAGAAGAGGAGGGCTCATTTATTTTTAAGGAACACATAGACTCAGTAATAGGTTTAGAAGGGTCATTTGAGTCTTGGGTTTCCTCACTCTCATTGGGTGAATCAATGCTCTTAGCTTTGATGAACATTCCAAACTTGAGATCTTTAGAGGGATCAGAAGAGTCCAAAGGTTCAGAGTTGTCGTAGTTCTCTTCAGAGGATTCATAGAATGAGGGAAGAGAGAAAGGAGCATGGGTGTCAGAAGGAGGTTCAAGGTCATATTTTCCGAAGCCTAGTCCAGATTTGTCATCACAAGATATTTGATCCTGAAAAATCTTTTCTAAGTTCTTGGAGGAGCTTGTCCACTTTTTCACAGTTTCTTGCTCCTTTTTAAACTTTTTAAGAAGTTTATTTTTCTCTTTAGCAAGAGTAAAATTTATAGTTTTCAAATCTTCAAGCTCAGCCTTGATTTTGTCAAAGTGTTTTAGTTGAGAAAGACAGATTTGCAGTTGAGAAGAAAGAGATTTTATCTGAGCCTTTGCCTTCTTCTTTGCATCCTTGGCTTCATAGAAGTCAATGGTCAAAGAGTCAAAGGCTTCAATTTTCTCAGCATCAGAGAGAGAGAAAAATGGATGTACCTGAGAAGATGATGTGGAGCACTCAGCAGACACAAGAGCCATGGAGATGGAAGAGGTTTCACCATCATCAACATCATCTATTTTAGCCATAAAGCAAAGGTTGGCCATTTCCTTGTCACTTTCGGAAGTTGGTTCATCTGCCCAATCATGAGATTCGGCAAGAAGGCCTTTTCCTTTGTTGGCTAGAAGAGCATTCCTTTCCTTCTCTCTCTTGTATTTGGCCTTGTACTTTTCAGCACGGTCAGAGTTTGAAGGAGCAGAAGTTTTTGATTTTTGAAAAGAGGGTTGAAAGGAATCAGACTTGGTTCTGACAAACCTAGAGGATGTACGGTTGGAGGAAGGTGTTAGTCCCAAAGAAGTAAACAAGTATTGTAAAAGGGGGGGTTGAATACAATACCACAAAATTACTTAATTTTAATTCTTTTATTGATAATAAATATCAAGAATTACACATAGAGAAAATAAAGATTGTTGCGGAATAAGAATAGTTAAGAACTACTCTAGACAATCTAACACTTAGAAGATATTAAGAACACAAAGACTTAAACCTTAAGGAAATAAAAGACAACTATCAACCTGCTTGAAATCTTGTGAATGCCAAAGCTTGAGCTGAAAGCGTGAGTAGCAAGGTACTACTTCCATCCTTTATATACTATCCAATGTAATGAGTGCAAAGGACAAGTAGGAGTAAAGGCTTTGGAGGTTGAGAGGTTGACAATAAATTATAAGATATTTGATGTGACTTGTCACAATACAAAAGGTAACTTTTGTACTATGAAAGTACAATATCTAAATAAAATATTCTTGGGAAAATCTTTTTGAGATCTATTAGAAAAATAAACATCTAATCAAATTAAGACTAAATGTAAATCTTCTAAAGGAAGAGAGAAGCTTCCATGCCCATTGTCAGAAGATCATTGGGAAAGAGGAAGTATGTCAAATCATGAGGATTTAACATAAATGTTCGTACTAGATAAAGAAGCAATCTGTACGAGGAGAATGCCGAATAAAGAGTTCGGCAGATAAGGGTTGTGCCGAACAACGATTATTCGGCAACATAGAAAGGACATACCGAATAGGAAATCGGCATGTGGAGAGTCTGCCGAATAAGAATCGGCAAAGGGGGTGATCTGCCGAATAGAAGTCGGCAGGTCAGCTTAGTTCTCTTTGAGGTCCATCTCAATCCGCATTGTAGATTTCCTTTATGTTGGATTCGGTTTATCTTCGACTCACCGATCTGTTAAACTAACTAAGCTATTACAAAGAACCATAAAACAAAATAGAAGGTTCAATCATCAACAAAGACTAAGGAGAGGTTATCTTTAAATCTTAGATGACCCAACAATCTCCCCCTATTTGATGATAACATCTCATACAACATAGAAGTTAATGAATAATGCATTTTGACCCTTTTTCATATTTTTGGGTTCTTTTTCACATAGACCATTCTTTTTGTTTATATTTGGATTTTCTAGAGTATCCGACATTTACAAGTATAAACGAATGAAATAAAAAAAATGTACAAAATTTACGATAAGACATAAAAGCTCAATGTATTAATCTTTTTAAGAAGATTACAATACAGAGGAAAACAAAATAAATATAAGCATAAAACTACACCGAGTTTATTCAAAAGAGAAATGCGGTTCAGCATCCCTCTTCTTTAGTTCGTCGGTAGTAGCCACATAGAAGTCCTTAGCCGACATTGGAATTATTTGAATAATTCCGTGGAGAAAGGTTGTGTCGGCAATAGGGATTTGGCTTGATCTGAAGAAGGAGATCTGCCCAAGCGCATCGTTGAAGAAAATACCATGAGTAGGCTCAGAAATCACAGTGGTTGAAGGATGAGGAACCGGAGTCGGTAAGGATAGATCCAGATTTGAGGTTTTCGGAACCTTTCCTTCTTTAGCCATTTGAGCAAACACATCTTCCTTTTTGGATTTTGGCTTGGATTTGGGAGGAGGACGATCAAACCTAAGACTTTCGATGAGCTTCTCTTCAGTCGGAGAGTGAACAATGTTATACGTCTTTCGGTACGTCCTGAACTTTGTTTGGAGATCTGTAAGAAATTTATCAACCTCAGGTTTGAGAGTATTTCGGCTTTTATTCAAACAGATACCAATTTCCATCCATTCGGCAACTCCAAACCGAACAAGAGAATCCAGTCTGTCCATAGAGCTTGAAGCATCCTCCCTTATAATCCTTAGCCGAATGACATTGCAGCTAGAAGACGGTTTGATAATTTTGACATCTGTGATTTTTGCAGAGGATCGGCGTCTAGAGAGAGCTTTGTGGTACCAATCGATACACAAAGACTTTATTTCTTCATTTTTCTTTGCCGATTCCTCCAGAGCACTCACCTGAGCTTTGATTGTGTCGGTAGGATTTTCTTCGGCAGCAAGTTTAAAAGCCAGGTCGGTATCTCTGTCCCGAGCAATTTGGGCAAGCTTTGCAGCTTTTAGTTCCTCTTCGGATAAGCCTAAAACAGAAGAGGTAGACTTTAGGGAAGGAAGTTGAAGACCAGTACCATCTGCAGCTTTCTTTATTAAAGCATCTTTTCGACGCTTTTCTTCAGCAGCTACTTCATCTGGTGATAAAACAGCTTTGCCCTTATCCTTTTTGGGCTTTTTCTCCCCCTCAGACTCTTCGACCACCAAGGGGTGATCGGTTCCCTTCTCTTCGGTAGCAGAAGGTTCGGTAGCAGCAGCAGCAGTGGGTTCGGTAGCAGCAGAGACTTCGGCAGAAGCAGAGGGTTTTCCCTGACTCGTACTGACTATATGAACCCGAGGGAGTTGCTCCCCCTGAATTTGTTTCTCCCCCTCAGTACGAGTCGGGGAAGAAACACTGGATCTGGCCGACACACGGCCTACTCGTCGATCAATACGTTCCAAAACATGGCGATCAGCAGGAGTGAATGCAGACTCAGTGATATCAATATCAAGAGACTGAGCACAATACTGAGCAATATCGACAGGCAGAGAGTCAAGACGCCGATTTAAATTCTGCAAGGAACTGAGAATGTCAGAATTAATAGACGCCTGAGCCGAAGTCTGCTGCCGTAGACGGATAAGATCTTGATCCCGAGCATCCGAGGCGGCCTTGAGAGCAGCCATCGATAAGGTCAAGGAGGTATTTTGATCATTAAGTCTGACCACCTCCTTGAGAATAGAATCCATGGTTGCGGATAGAGGAGAACGGAGACCGGCAATCTGGTTGTGCATGACATCCAAACACTGAAAGATGTCGCGATTAAGAGCGACAACCTCAGAATTTTGCTCTTTGACGAGCTGCAGAAGTTCGGCAAGAGAGATGTTGTTTGCATCCAAAGAAGGAAGAAGGGCCGGTTCACACAAGGACTTGCGTAGCTGTTCAAACTGAGCACCTAGCATCCGTACTTGCCGATTGGAGTCAACAATTTCGGCAAACAACTCGGCAGATATGGTGATCGGTACTTGTGCAGAAGCTCTACCCTTTTCGGCAGAGGAGGGTTTCGGTGAGGGGGATGTCTGTGGTGAAGATTTCGGGGAGGGGGTCTTCTTCGGTGAGGGTTTTGGAGAAGGGGATTGCATCGGAGAGGAAGTGGGAGAGAAGAGCCGTCGGTGCATTTCCTGGGATAAAACCCCAGTTTGTGCAATATCATCGGGATTGACCCCGGGTGATAGGTTGTGCGGTGAAGAAGCAGAATGTCGGTCCGGAGAGAAGACCAACTCATCTTCAACCTCCACATAAAGAGGAGGAGGAGAAGGAATATGCGGGAACTCCTTTTGTACATCCAAATCTTGTTGAGAAGGTTTGGAGGAGGTGGGAGTGGGTTTAACAGATCCCCGTGGCCCTGGAGGGGAAAGTTCAACATCTACTGATTGTTGAGAATCGGTAGATGGAGTGTGAGGCTCGGCCGAAGGTTTCCTAAGTTTCTTAGAACGAGACTTAGGAGGGGAGTTGGAGCTCCGTCGCTTAACAGAAAAAGAAGGGGTTATGACTGGGGTAGCCACCGAAGGATTCGTCGGTGGCATAGTCATGAGAGCAAGTGCGACGTTTCCGGTGGCCTTTTTCTTTTTAATAGCCACCGTCTTAGCTCGGGAATGTTTTGGGGGAGAGGGGACCACCGATTTGGATGGCTTGAGAGAAGATGAAGACCTGGCGGATTCACCTTCGGCAAGCGTTCCCCAAATCGGATTGGGAGAAGAGATGAAAGAAAGCATACCTGAGGTGAGCGGAGAGTCGGTAGGCTTGATAGACCTGAAGATCGTTTGCTTGCTGATTTGAGAAATGGGCAAGTCAAACTTGATCGTCGGTTCAGGCAAAGCAGCATCGGCACACAGTTGTGCTGATAGCTTGTGGTTGATGATCAGAGAAATGAACCGTGGGAGAGCCACATTGTGAGTTCTTGGAGGTGTGATGGCAGCGACCAAGGAATCGAAAAATACCTGAGCAAAATCGATCCTCCTCATGAAGATGAGGGCATGGGCCAGTCGAGTGATGGCAGTCGGGGATTGATCCCACCCCGAAGTCTTGTGAGAGAGACAGTATAGGAGGTGAGAAAAGAAGTAGTTCCAAAGTGCACCCATATTCTTTCGAAGAAGAGTGCCGGAACCTTTGGATTTGCCCTCGTGAACATAGTTGAGAGCTGCAATGACCTCATCGTGTTCTTGATGAGTAGGGAATGGAGCATACACATTAAACTCTGGAATATTGAGAACCGTACGAAGGTCATGCACCCCAAAGGAAAGGTCGGGATGCTCTTCAGAAGAGAGAATGGAGGCAGAAACCTGATGAGTACCAGAGTCGTACTTACAGGTAAGCCAGAAGTTACCAAGAAGCATTTTGCTCATCTTGGTCGATTCTGTGAGAGCATGGCGTAATGGCGATCTTTGAAGAAAGATAGAAACTTGGTTGAACTCAGGATGATCAACATCCGCAGAAAGACGAGCCATCTGGTTGCATGGAGGGAACACAAGGGATTCCCTAGTGAGAGGAGTAGAAACCTTTGAAGCCTTTGTCGATTTGGAGGATGCCATTGATGAAGAAAAAAGAATTGCAGGTTTAGGGAGTCTTGATGAAGAAGATGAGAAAGACAAGTAAAGAATGGAAGGTAAAGGAAAAGAAGTATTTATAGGTTTGAAAAATAAGAGGGAAAGGTGAGATTTCAAAAGCCAAAAAAAATGGTAATGATGGTACAATGCAAACGTGCGTAATGGGGAAGTGGAAGGGCCGAAAAACGGCTTAGTGTCAGGTCGTGGACGTCCCATCAACTGACGCACGAACCCTGTAATGCCATGTGGCAGAAACCCATAGGGTAAAGAAAAGGTGCCGAAGATATTCGGTATGAAAGAATTGGATAAGAATGACACATCATACACTATACCGAAAATAGAGAGATGCCGAAAAATGAGAGATATTTCGGTAAGAAGTATTCGGTATATAGAGATACCGAATAGAGAAAGAGATATTTCGGCAAGAAGTATTCGGTATATAGAGATACCGAATAGAGAAAGAGATATTTCGGCAAGAAGTATTCGGTATATAGAGATACCGAATATAGAAGGAGATATTTCGGCAAGAAGTATTCGGTATATAGAGATACCGAATATAGAAGGAGATATTTCGGCAAGAAGTAGTCGGTATATAGAGATACCGAATATAGAAGGAAGCGATCGTTCGGTAAGAAGTAGAGAAGTACCGAAGTATGAGAGATACTTCGGTGGAGTTACCGAAGGTAATAGATACTTCGGTAAGGAGGTACCGTCAAATTTTTTTTTTTTTTACGATAAATTTAACATACCTAAGGATCCCACAAGGAAGTTGAAACGTGCCTCATCCAGTGATTTTGTAAAAAGGTCTGCAAGTTGAAGATCTGTAGGAATGAAGTGAAGTTCAATATCACCTTTAGAGATATGATCTCGTATAAAGTGATACCGAATATCAATGTGTTTAGATCTAGAATGCAGCACTGGATTGTTGGCAATGGCTATGGCACTAGAATTGTCACATAGAATCGGTACATGAGAATAAACTTTGGCATAATCTTGTAGTTGGTTCTTCATCCACAAGATCTGAGCACAGCAACTTCCAGCTGCAACATATTCGGCTTCGGCAGTGGAGGTGGATACCGAATTTTGCTTCTTACTGGACCAACTGACTAAGTTTCCACCTAGTAATTGACAGCTGCCAGTTGTACTTTTTCTGTCAACCTTAGACCCTGCAAAGTCAGAATCTGAATAGCCAATTAGATCAAAACCTGAGTCCTTGGGATACCAAAGACCCAGATTCATGGTACCCTTTAGGTACCGAAAAATACGTTTTACAGCCGCCAAGTGAGATTCCTTGGGATTGGCTTGATAACGTGCACAAAGACACGTAGCATACATGATGTCAGGTCTACTAGCAGTAAGATAAAGAAGAGACCCTATCATTCCTCGATAATTCGTGATATGTACCGACTTGCCGGTGGAATCTGCATGAATTTTTAGAGGTGGTGCCATTGGAGTTTTCATGGGAGAACAATTTTCGAAATCAAACTTTTTCAAAAGATCACGAATATATTTATTCTGACAAATGAAAATACCTTCAGAGGATTGTTTAATTTGAAGACCAAGAAAGAAAGTAAGTTCACCCATCATACTCATCTCATATTTGCTTTTCATGAGAGAGGCAAATTCTTGACAAAGATTTTCATCAGTGGGACCGAAAATGATATCATCCACATAGATTTGAACAAGAATGATATTACCGATTGCTTTCTTGAGAAAAAGAGTATTATCAATTTTACCTCTGGTATATCGGTTGGATAGAAGAAAATCAGACAATGTGTCATACCAAGCACGAGGAGCTTGTTTCAGACCATAGAGAGCTTTGTCAAGTCTGAACACATGGTACGGATGAGTTGGATCTTCAAAGCCAGGTGGTTGTTTCACATAGACTTCTTCAGCAAGTTCTCCATTGAGAAAAGCACTCTTAACATCCATTTGAAAGACCCGGAAGTTTTTGTGAGCAGCATGAGCAAGAAAGATTCTTATTGCCTCAAGTCTAGCAACAGAAGCAAAGGTTTCATCATAATCAATACCTTCCTCCTGCCTATATCCTTGAGCAACAAGCCTGGCTTTATTCCGGATTACAGTACCGACTTCGTCCATTTTGTTTCGGAAAACCCACTTAGTACCTATAATGGTTTTACCGAAAGGTCTTGGCACAAGTCTCCAGACTTTGTTTCTCTCAAATTGAGACAACTCTTCTTGCATGGCAGTGACCCAACAAGAATCTGCTAGAGCTTCTTCAATTTTCTTGGGTTCGATAACGGATAGAAAATTCACATAGAGACAGATGTTTCCAATACTTCTTCTAGTTTGGACACCTGCTAGCTGATCTCCGATAATTTGATTTATCGGATGATCTTTGGTCCATTTTAAAGCTGGGGGAAGAGGTGCAGGAACTGTGTTTGGAAAGTATGAAGGTGAAGGATCGGTAGGTATAGGATGAATATGATGAAGAGGAGAAGTATGTGAGGTGGTTTCGGTAGGAGATATGGGTTCGGCAGTTGGTAAAGGTTCTACCGAACTATGATGGAGAGAAGTAGAGGGTACAGAAAATGGGACATATGAAGGTCCTGAAGAGAGAATATTTGGAGACTCTTCTCCAACACAGGAAATAATCCATTCATGAAGTTCAGTGTCATCACAAGATAGAGAGGGTGTTTTGTGATCATCAAACTTCACATGTATTGACTCATCAATACATTTTCTTCTTAGATTATATACTCTGTAGGCTTTAGAGGAGAGAGAATAACCCACAAATATGCCTTCATCAGCTTTGGGATCAAATTTCCCAAGCTGCTCTCGATCATTTAAGATAAAGCAAAGGCAGCCGAAAACATGAAGAAAACCAATGTTTGGTTTTCGGTCATAGAAGACTTCATAGGAAGTCTTGTTGTGCCTTTTCACAATGATAGATCGATTTTGAGTGAAACATGCTGTATTGACAGCTTCAGCCCAAAAATAGGTTGGAAGATTTGATTCACTTATCATGGATCTTGCAGCTTCACATAGCGTACGATTCTTTCTTTCTACAACACCATTTTGTTGTGGAGATCTTACTGCTGCAAAGTTTTGAGAAATACCTTTGTCACAAAGAAAGGCATCTAAAGTAGCATTTCTGAATTCAGTTCCATTGTCACTTCTGATAGATCTGACTAATTGACCGTTAAGAACTTCAGATTTCTTGATAAAGTTGATGATTTCTTCAGGTGTATCACTTTTGTACCTGAGAAAGAATACCCAAGTGTAACGTGTGTATTCATCAATAATTACAAGAATGTACCTTTTTCCACCTAGGCTAGGTGTGCTGACAGGCCCACAAAGATCCATATGCAGCATCTGTAGAGGAGTAGAAATAGAAAACATTGTTTTGATTTGAAAGAAGATTTTGTCAGTTTGCCTTTCTCACAAGCTGCACAGAGCTTTTCTTTTGAGAAGGAAATTTTCGGCAAGCCAACAACAAGCTATTTGTTGGAGAGAGCATTTAACGTTTTGAAGTTGAGATGAGAAAGACGTTTATGCCAGAGCCAGTTTTTCTTTTCAGAGTCTTCAGAAATGAAGCAGATGCTTTCCTTTTCAGTTGATTTGTCATCCATATTGATGACGTACACATTATCCTTTCTAAAACCAGATAGGACAGTGTGAAACTGTTTATCAGTGATGAGACAATCAATTTCTCTGAAAATTACATAGAAACCTAAATCACATAGCTGACTAATGCTTAAAAGATTATGCATCAGTCCCTTCACATAGGCAACTTTGTTAAAAGTAATGGAACCGTTAGAAAGAGTTCCATAACCTTTAGTGGAACCGCGAGAGTTATCACCAAAAGTTACAGTTGGTCCCTTTTCTTTCACAAAGTTTAGAAGAAGAGATTTGTTCCCAGTCATATGTCGTGAGCATCCGCTATCAAGATACCATGTTTGATGATGCTCATAGACCTGAGAAGAAGATGAAGAGCACTCAGCATTGAAGTCCATCCTAGAACAGGAGTCTTTAGGTTCTTTATCAAGTTTGGCCATAAGACATTTACTTGACACTTCTTTCTCACTGTCGGAAGTGGGTTCGTCTGTCCAATCTAGAGTTTCAGCCATCAAGCCTTTGCCTTTTCGTTGAGAGTTGAAATTTCTTTCTTTCTCTCTTCTATATTTGGCTTTGTATTTGTCGGCTTTGTTGGTAAGTTCTTTGAAGGAAGAAGATGGAGAAGGTTTTCTTGGATGTGATCTTCCTGTAGAATTAGATTGAAGATGTCTTCTTTTAGAAGAGTTAGAAGAATTCGATATGGAAATCCTAGAAGAATTGCTTCTGCATTCAGATGCAAAATGGCCTTTCTTACCACATGCATAGCAATCCTCCTTTGATTTGTTCAAGGAGTTTCTAGAAAAAGAAAATTTTCTGTTTCTTTGAAATTTATTAGAAGAATTCTTTCGAGATTTAGAAAAATTTGCAAGCATACCCATTTCCTCTGTCAATAGATTGACAGATGGATTTTCTCCTTCATCATCAGCTTCACTTAGATAAGCTTCCGAGGAGTGACTCAGATTTTCATGACTTTCTCTATCTGAATCATCAGAAGGGTAGGTTATACGAGGAATACACACAGATTTCTTGGAGCCATCACTGATAAGAGCCATAGAGGGGGCTCTTATTTCTTTATAGATGGTTTTCCTTTGAAGTTGGGTTTGTTCGTGATTAAGAAACATACCATAGAGAGAAGTGAGAGGAAGGCTTTCCAAGTCCCTGGAAGTCTTAATGCACGTGGAAAGAGTATTCCAGAAATCTGGAAGACCATCCATGAATTTGCATATGATTTCCTCGTTGTCATAAAGTTTTCCAACAAGTTTTAATTCATTTAAGAGACTGTTAAAACGGTTGTAATAGGAGGGAAGAGATTCTCCCTTTTCATGAGAGAAAAATTCGTATCTACGTACGAGAGAGATCTTTTTAGATTTCTTTACTTCATTTGTACCTTCGTACAAAACACATAGAGTTGACCACATATCTTTTGCCGTTTTAAGACTGACAAGAGATTGGTATACTTCATCAGGAAGAGATTGAGCAATGATGGTTCGCACTTTGGAATCAAGTCCAACTGTGCGCTTATCTTCATCATTGTATTCTTTGGTCGTTTTTAAGACATATCGACCAGTTGCAGAAGTTCTTTCCTCCTCTGAAGAGTCATCGGAAACTTGAAAGAGATTGTCCTTTTTCTTTTCTTTATCCTTAGGAGTTTTGACAAATCTATCCCAGACTTTTGGGATAAGAGGACCGTCACTAAGGATGGTAAGATATCGACTGTCAGCTCCTTCAAGGAAGAGCATCATCCTACTTTTCCATAAGGAGAAGTTGTTCGAGTTGAACTTAGGAGGTTTAACAGTAGATCCATTGTCAGAGTAAAAAGAATTTTGAGAAGAAGTCTCAGGTTTTGTAGAAGGAGAAGTCATTACGGATCTGGTTTATTAGATTAAACCAACTGCTCTGATACCACTTGTTAGTCCCAAAGAAGTAAACAAGTATTGTAAAAGGGGGGGTTGAATACAATACCACAAAATTACTTAATTTTAATTCTTTTATTGATAATAAATATCAAGAATTACACATAGAGAAAATAAAGATTGTTGCGGAATAAGAATAGTTAAGAACTACTCTAGACAATCTAACACTTAGAAGATATTAAGAACACAAAGACTTAAACCTTAAGGAAATAAAAGACAACTATCAACCTGCTTGAAATCTTGTGAATGCCAAAGCTTGAGCTGAAAGCGTGAGTAGCAAGGTACTACTTCCATCCTTTATATACTATCCAATGTAATGAGTGCAAAGGACAAGTAGGAGTAAAGGCTTTGGAGGTTGAGAGGTTGACAATAAATTATAAGATATTTGATGTGACTTGTCACAATACAAAAGGTAACTTTTGTACTATGAAAGTACAATATCTAAATAAAATATTCTTGGGAAAATCTTTTTGAGATCTATTAGAAAAATAAACATCTAATCAAATTAAGACTAAATGTAAATCTTCTAAAGGAAGAGAGAAGCTTCCATGCCCATTGTCAGAAGATCATTGGGAAAGAGGAAGTATGTCAAATCATGAGGATTTAACATAAATGTTCGTACTAGATAAAGAAGCAATCTGTACGAGGAGAATGCCGAATAAAGAGTTCGGCAGATGAGGGTTGTGCCGAACAACGATTATTCGGCAACATAGAAAGGACATACCGAATAGGAAATCGGCATGTGGAGAGTCTGCCGAATAAGAATCGGCAAAGGGGGTGATCTGCCGAATAGAAGTCGGCAGGTCAGCTTAGTTAGCTTTGAGGTCCATCTCAATCCGCATTGTAGATTTCCTTTATGTTGGATTCGGTTTATCTTCGACTCACCGATCTGTTAAACTAACTAAGCTATTACAAAGAACCATAAAACAAAATAGAAGGTTCAATCATCAATAAAGACTAAGGAGAGGTTATCTTTAAATCTTAGATGACCCAACAGAAGGCAGTCTAGACTTATCAGAGGACCTGCTTCTGCACTCAGAAGCAAAGTGTCCCTTCCTCCCACATCTGTAACATTCCTCATTTGATTTGTCAGAGGAAGCATTTTTTGAAAGAGTAGAAAAGGGTTTTCTAGAAAACCTGGGTTTTCTAGAAGTGAAGTGAGGTTTGCCTTTAGAAAAGCCAGCCAGCATGGCAACACCATCTGACAGCTGAGCCACAGAGGTCTCCTCTCCTTCATCATCAGCCTCACTGAGATAGACTTCTGAAGGGTCATTGGGGTCCTCTTGACTATCGTTGTCAGAGTCAGAAGGATAGGTGATCCTAGGGACACACACAGTACTTTTGGAAGATTCACCGACAAGGGCTAGAGAAGAGCCTTTGATGTCTTTTGTGAATGACTTCCTAAGCAGTTTAGACTGTTCATAGTTGAAGAGGGTGCCATACAAGGCAGTGAGAGGCATAGAGTCAAGATCCTTGGTAGACTTGATACAAGTACAGATGTTTTCCCAAAACTCAGGAAGACAGTCCATGAACTTGCACAAGACTTCCTCATTGTCATATATGCGACCCACAAGTTTAAGATCATTGAGAAGACTGTTAAAGCGATTGTAGTAGTCTGAGAGAGACTCACCCTTCTCATGAGAGAAGAGTTCATACTTTCTTACAAGAGCAATCTTTTTGCTCTTTTTCACCTCAGACGTACCTTCATAAAGAACACACAGAGTGGACCACATTTCTTTTGCAGTAGAAAGGTTAACAAGAGAATGATAGACCTCATCAGGCAGAGAGAGGGCAATGATGGCTCTGACTTTAGTATCAAGAGCTATAAGACGTCTGTCTTCATCATTGTATTTAATGGGGTCCTTTAGAATGTATCTCCCAGTAGCTGAAGTTCTTTCTTCTTCAGAAGAGTCCTCATCAGCTTTTCCCTTGTCTGCATTATATCGGTCCCAAACTCTAGGAATAAAAGGACCTTCATGTAAAATAGTTGGATATCTGCTGTCAACTCCTTCTAGAAAGAGTATCATACGACTTTTCCACAAGAAAAAGTTATTGGGGTTAAACCTTGGTGGTTTGGCTATAGAGCCATTGTCGTATGAAACAGCATTGAAGTTTTGAGAAGAATCATTTTTTAAAGAAGAAGAAGAGGCTGCCATCACGGATCTAGTTTATTGTGTTAAACTAAACCGCTCTGATACCACTTGTTGGTCCCAAATAGCAAATAGTAAAGAAGAAAAGTATTGTAGAAGGGGGGTTGAATACAATACACACAGTTTTTCACTTACTTTAATTCTTATTGATTTGAAATCAAGAATTACACATAGAAAACTTTTGATTGTTGCGGAAGAGAATAGATGAAATCTATTCAAACAATCTTACACAAAGAGAAATGAAGAACAATTGTAAAACACTTAGAAAACAATAAGAACTTCTTAGAGAGAGAATGCCAGTGCACTTAGAGAGCTTGAATGCTTGAGAGCTGGTGATCTTGCATGTTGAACCATCCTCCATATTTATAGTGTCTCATGCATTAAATGCATGGGACACCTGTTGAGCAAAGGATGGACACAGGTCTTCAGCAAGGTACAGGGTGTACCTTTTGTCTTGAGGTGTTTTGGCTTGAAGTGTTGACCTGCAGAAGGATGGTAGAGACCTTTCCTTAAAATGGTGTAGTAGACAAGACTTACTTGATCTGATCTCCAGATGAGGTCCACGTCAATGCAAGATATCACAATATACTTTGTCAGAAAAGTACAATGTGTTTGAAAGAAATCCTTAAGCATAGACTGCCGAAGACTTGAAAGATCTTCGGCTCCTGAAGATGTGAGAACACCTTCATGTCTTAAGGAGAGATCATTGGCTACCGAAGACTTGAGAAATCTTCGGCTGTTCCTTGAAGATGTGAGAACACCTTCATAATCTAAGGAGAGATGAGATCATCGGCTGCCGAAGACCTGAGAGGTCTTCGACTCCTGAAGATGTGAGGACACATTCATACTCCTGAGAGACATGTGATTGACACCATCCTGGCTGATGGTGTTGATCACTTGGCATGCTTGGCTTTAGGCTGAGGAGACTATCTTCAATCCGCTTTGAGAGATGTACTCCTTCTTTGTCTTCTTCGGCTGATCTTCGACTTCACCGAACATTTGTATAGAAACCAAGCTGCTAAAAGAACCTTAAACATATTCTAAGTAGGATGATATAAGATGAAAGATCAGGAGGTCATCTTCAAATCTTCAGATGACCCAACACAAATGTTTACAGTATCCAATTCAATACATTACTTTTAATAAATGTTGATGGGTCAACTTAAACCTATGAAAGATCGTGTGAGAAGAAAAAGTTAAGATGAGAAGGTAAGAAGAGATCTAGACCTTGATTACTTTTAATCTCACACTCACCCATGAATTATGCTTCTCACGGGATTTGATCTGATGCATCTCGGTGTATCTCATCTCAGAATGGTGGAGTGCATCCAAGGGTAGATATTCTTTTTATTCTTCTCACCATAACTTTCATTTTCACCAGAATCCAACCTACTTAAACCAAGTTAAAAAATTATCTTCTTTAACCCATTAAACTTTAACCAACAAGTCAAGCTCATTCATTTAATTAAAGTATCTTCAATAAATTTTGTAAAACTGATTAAAAAGAGATTTTCAATGATATTTGTATTCCAACATATTCTCTAAATGGTTTTCCTGAAATATGTTAAACTTTTGAACCCGTTAACTTTTTTTCCAAACCTTCAAAATTTCTAACATAACATAGTTGTTAATATACTCTAAAAATCACGACATTGATATATGTGGAAAACACAATGTGAATATATATGAGGAGAAGATGTGGAATTTTGACAACATCTATCATTAGAAAAACAATTTATTTCTACCAAACTTTGGCTATGAATCATTAATTTCTCAATTATTTAAGAAAAAGTAGAGTTTAATAATTGATTAATAGCATAATCACCGGATTAAGTGTTAATTTTTTTTAATATTATTTTACTTTTCCCTTTTTGACTAAACAAAAACAAACTAAAAATGTATTTTATCCATAAAGTTGTTGAGATATAAAAATTTTATGTTAATCATCTGAATGAATAAACTCAAGATAAAAAAAACACACACAATTAAACAACACTATCGAAAAATGAAAAGACAACATCATAAAAAATAAACGAGACAAAAGGGTTTAATAAACATAAAAGAGCTCCTGAAATTTTATCTTTTTTTTTTTGAAATGCAGACAAATTATAAAACCGAAAAAACAGAAAACAGATTCTACAAGACTCAGAAATTAACCTAGAGACAAACAAAAGGAACCCAAAGAAATAAAAGGTGAAAAGAGAGCACAAAAAGATCAAGGAAAGGCACAACACTGCCTACAACAGAGGTTTTAAAACTGTATCTATTCTTTAACTCCGATTTTAAAACAAACCTTTGTTGGTATATATGAAAGGTTGTAAAACTTTATATGATTATTCAATTCTATAAATAAGATAATAATATAAGTACATAATTTTTTTTTAATATTTGCATTATGGACTAACCTATACTATATTAGAAAGCACGGTAAAAAAACTCTTAAATAGAAATTATTAGGCACAAGGTGCCATCATTTTATGCAAGATTTTAAAATTTTCTTAATTTACAAGTATCAAAGCACAAGATACATATTACTAATGCAGACTTCTAACACCCACCAATTTGGTATGTGCAGGACCTTCATTTTACGCAGACATTTTCATTTATCACTATTAATTAATATATTATATTACTATAAATTTGTTTTAGTTATATTATTAAATATGTAATTGGTTATTTTTTTTAGATGTCATTAAAATATATAAGATAATCATTGAATTCTAACAAAATACTTAATTTTTTTTATATAAAAGACATTATATTATTAAGCCTAAATTAAACAAATTTATAAAAAAAAAAACATTATCTCTTTCTCAAAATTATCCAAAATCGTATTGTAAATCGACAAAAAAATAAAATGAAACATTAAAATCGTGATGTATCTCGTTGCATTGCACGAGTACACTTCTAATCATCAATAAACAAAAGAAATTATTATAATATTTTATTTGTTAAAATAAAAAAACAAAATTAATTATTTATCAGTTAGTTTTTCAGTTACCACATATCTTATCAGTCAATAACCGGTTTTTCAACAATTAACTTGTCAACTTATTTTGAAATTCAGTGTTAGAAGTTTGCGTATTATTATCGTATAATATCACCAGGTTTTTAGGTTACTATCGCTTTCAAATAAAATAATTATACAAGTTATATTATTTTATACATTTTGAATTGGAAAAAAAAAAGGTGTGAATTAGTTGCCAACTATAATATGAATACATGTTAGTGATTGGCCTACCAAATACCTCTACTCCCCAAAAAAATATTTGTCCTTTCGAAAAAAATAGTAAACTATAATCATGTTTGGTCATCAAACCATTTTTTTATAACCCACAATATATATATATATATATATATATATATGGGTTGTTTTATTTACAACCCTTAAAAAGGTTGCAAACCTTGCAACCCACATCTTAACCGTCGGATTCATGATCGGCGGTTACAATAGATATGGGGTCCAATATTTTTAATTAAAAAAAACAGAAACATAAAAATAAAATAACCGTCGATCATGAATCCAACGTTTAAGATGTGGGTTGCAAGGGTTACAACCTTTTTCAGGATTGCAAAATATCCTTCCACTATATATATATATATATATATATATATATATATATAGAGAGAGAGAGAGAGAGGGTGGTTTCAATTGGAAATCATATTAGATTGGAAACTTTAGAAACCGTCAATTTTATTGGTTAAATTAATGAAATTGGTTTATAAAGTTGTTTAATATGATCAAGTTGTTTCATGTAATTCTTTTGTTAATGAAATTGTTTCATATATTTGGGTTTTTATGTAGTTTCATCTGTTTTTTTCTCATTCTGATTAAATTGTTTAATGTATTTTTGCAGTCTGATGAAACTTTTTCATTTTTACATAAAAAAACACAAATATATGCAACGATTTCATCAATAAAAGAATTATATGAAACAATTTCATCAAATTAAACAATTTCATCAAATTAAACAATTTCATTGACTTAACCAATGAAATCGAGAGTTTCCACGGTTTTCAAAATTAGAGTGGTTTCCATTTGATCGCTCCCCTCTATATATATATATATATATATATATATATATATATATAGAGAGAGAGAGAGAGAGAGAGAGAGAGAGGATCGTGCGAGAAGTTAAACATTTTGGGATCATGTAAGAATATGAGAAGTGCTTTTAAACCGTTGATTGATTTTAATCAAATACTCTCCCATGAATTGCGGTTTAAAATGGAATTTATCTGGTCCATCTCGATGCATCGTATCTCGGTGAATTTCATCCTAATGTTCATCCATTTATAATCCAACGGTTGATAACCACTTCTCACCGGAACCCAACCCTATATATTTATATGTGAATGATCGTGTGAGAAGTTGAGTTAACGGTAAGAAACGTGAGAAGTGGATCTGAACCGTTGATCCGGCTTAGAAGGGAATTGATCTGGTGCATCTCGGTGCATCTCATCTTAATATGGGTCCATTTCTCATCCAACGGTTGATAACCACTTCTCACGCTTCTCACCGTTTACTCAACTTCTCACCGAAACCCAACCATATATATATATATATATATATATATATATATATATATACACATACAAACACACATATATGAACATCCTCATTTTCCTAAAAAATTGAACTCTTTTTAAGTATAGTGAATCATATATGATATATGTTAATCATCAAATCCCAATTAATCAAGCTAATTACTCAAGATTAAGCAATAAAGATCAAGAACTAGAGAGAGAAAGTCTAGAGAGAGAAAGTAGATCTCGAATATCACCAATACTGAATATTACAATACAATGCATCTCTAGAAGCGTTGTTACAAGATTACACAAGCTAACCTATATATACTACCTATCTATTACAAAGCCTTAAAGGCTAAGGAAACTAACCAAGCTTTGACTATTACATGACTTTGACATTGTTGACTTTTACATCTTTGACTTTCCATATTAAATCTTGGATACAATATTTAGACTTAACAATCTCCCCCTTTGTATTCAAGATTTAATAAAAATTTGATACTGATCTTCAGCTCTTGAATCTTCAACTTTTGTCTCTGACAACTTTGAACTTTGAAACACTTTCAGCCTTTGAAGAATCTTGAAAAGTCTTTTTCACTTTGAAGCTTTGAAATTCAACATGTCATGAACAAGAAACAGAATTCTTGAAACTTCTGAAACAATGAACTTTGAAACTTCATCTTTGAAACACTTTGGAACGTTGAGGGATCTTTGACAAACATGTATCTTCATCTCTTGTGATCTCTGAACTGTCTTCAGAAAACAAACTTTCACACATCATCTTGATTTATCTTTGAACAATCTTTCTTCAGAATATTTTAGCAATGCAATAGCGGAAGCATTTGAATTTCTTTGAACTCTCATAATTTCTTCACAAGACTTTTCACTTTGACAACTCTTCATAACTTTGAAATTGATCTTTGTAAAATTCTCCCCCTTTTTGATGATTGAGAGCATCATTATCATCAAAATTTCATCAATTTCAGCACAGTCTTTGATTTCTTCCTTTGTGAACAAATAACAATCTCCCCTTTGACATATGTCGCGCTTTGATCTGAGAGCCGTCAATTCATGAAAGGTATATATCCGAATCTTTTCAAATTCAAACATAATGAATGTGGTAACCCTGAATCAACAAATGAAACAGTTAGGAATGCCTGTCAGTAACACAGAGTCACTATGTACAACAAATGTACAATATAAGGAGTTGGTTTGATGTTGACTCCCCAGGACTTCCATTCAATCATTGAAAAACACAAGGTTTATCTATGAATGTTCTGACAGAAAAACAAATTTTCTGTGTGCTCGTGCTTGTGTTTGAAAGAATTAGCACAATGATTGTGTTTCATAAGGCTCAAAGTATGTAAATCACTGAGACAACAATGATTGTACATGGACTCAATGTGCATGAGAAAGGATCGAAGGTGGGGCAACTTTCCTTCTTTTTCAATATCAGTATCTTCCAAAAGAAGATCCGATAGATTATGTGTTGCTTCCCCAAAAAATGTGAAACATTCTTTTTTTAAGAAAAGAATGAGTAGCTGGTGGGGTTGAATACAAGAGATGTCATGGGCTATTTGCCTATTTCAATGATGGTCACCAAAGAAATGTGAACCAATCAGTAATGTGGCTGTCCGACTCAGAAAGATGTTTGGTGCAGAGTTCTGATATTCTTTTAACTTTGTTCTCACACCCTCTTTCTTTTAATCATATAAGCTCACATCTAACCAATCTCTCATTTCCATTTTACCTCGGATCACTCCCACACTCAATTCTTTTAGATCCCTCTCCCCTCAATCACTCAAAGGATTTCTTCCGGGGTAGGAAACACTGGTTATCGTGAATCCATGGAAGATCTATTAAGCACTCACCCTGAATCCCATGTTCCTATAAGTACATGCTGGTCAATGATTTTCTTGACATGTAAATCACAAGAAATCATATGTCAGTGTATGTATGCTCATCAATAATCATAAAAGAAATTTGAGCATTTGAACTTTGAAGATTTCTCAAAACAAGAATATTGAATGAATGAAATGAAGTCAAGAGAATTGTTTTGAGAATCTGACAATGAATTAAACAGATCAAATCAAATGATTAGGGTATCAAAGAATTGGATATTTGTTTATATGAACAAATATAAACAATTTATCAATGAAAGCACAAATATATATATATATATATAAAAATGAATGATGCTCAACAACTTTGAATTTCAAACGGGGGTATTACCATCGAAAAATTGTTTGAATTTGAGACATGGTAATAACAATTTCAAATAAAATACTGAACCGGTGTGTATGAATACTTGACAGTATATGGATAAGATAATACACAAGTATTGATCTTTGGAAACACACGGTCAGTTAAACAATAACGCTCAGAATTGAAAAACATTTAAAATCTCACTTCTAAATTCATGAAAACTTTTGAGAATAGAGAAGTGGTTTGAACATTTAAGAAAGTGCTTTTCATGCTTGAAAGTTGTTCTTCTTCCAAACAATCAGAGATCTAGGATCAGAAGATATTTACCTTTTCAGCTCCCCCTCAAATCATGAAAGAATGATTTAAATCTTTTAAGCTCCCCCTGGATATTAGCATAATATCCTTCTTTGATCGTTGAAATACGGGTCCTGAACTGTTATGTGATCAGAAGCCATCACCTGTACTCCCCCTATAATTTATGCATTAGTAGATATATCAATTAAAACAAGATAGAGATCCACAACTCCTTCTAGAATGCGGTCCGTCATATCAGGAAAATCTATCAATGAAAAGTCTAGGATAGAGATCCACAATTCCTTCTGGAATGTAATCCATCATATCTCTCTATTGCAGAAAGAGTGTACTCCCCCTTGAAGGTTGATGTCCTCATTTGAGTGTTGGAATACGATCTCTTATGATATCACGGGAGTAGAGGGCTTTAATCGTTGAGGTACAGGTCCTAAGCTGATGTGCTTAGAAGCCATATTCTTGACATTGAGGTGCAGGTCTTGAGTTGATTTACTCAAGAGCCATTCAGCTTTGAAGTCCGGGTTTTGAACTGTTGTGTTCAAAAGCCATAATCTTCTTACTCCCCCTTGACGTGAGGTGCCTGCAACAAAGAATCAGTTTTCTTCCTTGGTACCCACTGGTATTTGAGTCCAGAAATGTTAGTTGCAGTTCGTGTGGGGGTAATGGAGTAAGAACCATACCAGAAATGATCATTTGTTTTGTGGAAATGATCATGTGTACAACAGATAGAACAATAATATTTCTTACCGTTAGGTGCTTTGTTCTTCTTTGCTTTGTGAACATGTACACATGATTTCTTCTCTTTCAGCTCATTTTCCTTATCATCTTTGATTTGTTTCTTTTGCCAAACCAATTTCTCTTTCTTGAAACTTTTTCTCCTAGGATGAGTATCTGAACCATCTAAACATTCATCATAAAAAAGGTTAGTGTGACAAATCTGATTAAATGATTTGACTGACCTTTGTGAAATGAAAGATTTCTGATTTGAACTTGAAACAGATTTTTCAAGCTCTTTGATCTTTGACGCAAAGTTGTCTCTTTCTTTCACAAGCTGGTCAATCTTTGTCTTGAATTCAGACTTTGTTCTTTGTTCTTTCAACACAGTGGCAGATAGTTCAGACAACTTGGAAATCAGCTTTTTAATTTCAGATTCAAAGATTGTACGTTCTTCTTCAAATCCTTTCTCTGAATCATTTCGCTGGCCAGATAATTCTTTAAAGAATCCTACATTTTTCTGTTCTATGGCCTTCTTCTCTTTATCAAACTTCTCTCTTTCCAAAATCAGCACTTTCTCAAAATCAGAGATTTGTTGAGAAAGCTTAATGCATTTAAGCTCCACTGACTTCTTTTCTTCATAACACTTCTTTGAGAAATCTGAGAATTTCTTTGAAAAATTTTTTTTTTTTTTTCAAATTCAGCTTTATTATCAGCAAGCTGTTGATCCAAGCCAGATATATTCTTTTTAAGTTCAGCATTCTCAGATTCCAATACAGAGATATTTTCTTTGAAAGCCTTCAACTTGTTTTGAAGCTCAACTGATTCTGCTTGTAGCTCAGGTGATTTCTGTTCAGATGTCTTCATTTGGCTTTGAAGATTCACAATCTCTCTTTCTTTCTCTTTTATCTCTTTCTCCTTTTCATAGAAAATACCTGCAAAATTAGATCTGGTTTTAGTACAATTTATACATTCAGGAGTTTTAACACAATTGAACAATTTAAGTTCCAACTCCTGAATCCTTCTGAGATACTCTGAATTTTTAATTTGCAGAGTCCTTCGTTCAGCTTCTATTACAGATATATCAGGTTTGTACAAATTTGACATCTTAAAAAAGTAATCAGCTTGATGTGAATGACCGTTCCAAACTATATATCAGAAAATCAAAAATCAGATTGAATTGAATTGAAAATTTTTGAAAAATATTAAAAATTTGAACAACACTTGGACTTGCGCAAAGTAGAGATTCTCGAACGCAGTGTGATGCGCAAACCAATCTTTTCAGAAGCAATGAGATGCGCAAAATAGGGTTTTCGAGACACGCTTGATACGCAAATTATAGATTTCGGAACAAGTGTGATACGCAAAGTATGTTTTGCGTATTGGGCTAGATGCGCAAAGTGAGATAAGCTTCGTGTGAACTGAGTGATGCGCAAACTAAGGTTTGCGTATTAGGCTTGATGCGTAAGGTGGACTTTGCGTATTTGCCTTGATGCGCAAGAGGAACTTTGCGTACGCCGAAGGATGCGCAAAGTATGATTCTCGGGTCCTGTGTGATACGCAAACTAGGTTTGCGAATGAGACTTGATGCGCAAAGTACACTTTGCGTATGCTGAAGGATGCGCAAATGTTACTTTGCGTAAATGCCTTTAAACGCAAAGTACACTTTTCAATCCTTGTGCAAGCCTTTTATGAATCTTGCGCAAACCGTCTATGAACCTTGCGCAAAGTGTATGAATCTTGCGCAAACCGTGAATCTTGACAGTTTCTTTCTCAATTCGATTCAAACCTGCACATTTGATCTCAAGAACTTATCAGAATCATCAACAAACAGTACGAAACACAAATTTACAATCGATTTTCGATTAAAAACACCAATTCGTACATTTTCAAACAAGAACAGTGTTCGAACAAGGTTTCAAGAAAATTTCAAAAATTCAAAAATTGACATCGAAATTGTTCAAATTGTGATATGTAATCCATTTTCTTGCACCAAAAAAAAATTCACATGAAAATCGGATAAAACAGTAACAAACTCGTTTTCTTGAAAAACTTTTGAAAAACTCAAAATTTCAATCCAAAACACACAGATTTCAATTCAAATCATGATCAAATCATTCTTGAAAAGTTTGGTTCAACTCTGATACCAATTATTAATCATCAAATCCCAATTAATCAAGCTAATTACTCAAGATTAAGCAATAAAGATCACGAACTAGAGAGAGAAAGTCTAGAGAGAGAAAGTAGATCTCGAATATCACCAATACTGAATATTACAATACAATGCATCCCTAGAAGCGTTGTTACAAGATTACACAAGCTAACCTATATATACTACCTATCTATTACAAAGCCTTAAAGGCTAAGGAAACTAACCAAGCTTTGACTATTACATGACTTTGACATTGTTGACTTTTACATCTTTGACTTTCCATATTAAATCTTGGATACAATATTTAGACTTAACAATATACATTTGATACTAAATTAGAGACGTGGACGACTTTTGGTGTGACCTAGGTTGTGGGCCAAATCGCCCGTACACCACTAGACTCCCCCACGTGTATTATTAAATGTGATAAGGATGTTCTCGATGTGATACTATAATCCATCAAATATCACATATGTTAGACATGAAATACTAAATCCGGGATGTGGACGACCTTTGGCACGACTTAGGTCAAATCTTTCACAACGACCATGTTCCCTCACGTGTATTATCACATGTGATAGAGTGTTCTCATAAAATGAATGTGTTATTGTTTAAATTTCCACTTATAGGTGTTATATAGGTTTGATATATATATATATATATATATATATATATATATATATATATATATATATATATAGAGAGAGAGAGAGAGAGGCAAGTTATTATGCAACCCCTTTTACATAGTGCAACCCATGTAACCCCTGTATCTATCATTTATTTTATTTTCAGTCTTTTTCCTTTTTCTTAATTATAGAAGTGAAAATAAAATAAGTGGTGGATAGAGGGGTTGTGTTTGTTCCAGATTCTAGTTTCTAATCAATTAATCAAAACAAAACATAAACAAGAATCAATTACCTGTTTTGATTTCACTTTCAATTCACAATTTACAACTTTCTCTCTCTAGAACTCTCTCTCTCTCTACGAATCTCTCTCTCTCTGATATTACAATCTGACTTCTTAACTCTGTTAACTAACTAAACAAAACTGAAAAATAAAATCTATTTATACCAATTCCTAATACAAGGAAACTAAAATACAAAAATACAAATACATTTGACTTTTATTACAAAAGACTTTGACTTTCACTTAAGAGTTGACTTTCTTAGCTTTGACTTTCTTGAATTTTGACCTTCAGTCTTCTTGATCTTGTATCCAACAGATTTATGCTCTAACAATCTCCCCCTTTGGATTCAAGATCACTGTTTAAAGATCTAGCAATTCAGTCTTCACTTTAAGCTCTGTCAGTGCAATCTCCCCTTTTTCTTTGACGGTATTCTTTCCAAAACTGTCTTCAAACGATTAACAATCTCCCCAAAACTTTCACAAAATACTTTCAGACTTGGAAATAAATTGTCTTCAGAATCAGCGCGGATTGCTTTAGCAAATAATCTTCAAAGAAAATTTCCTCAAATATTCAGAAATTCCTTGATCTTCATCAAATCTTTAAATCTTTACTTTGAACTTTTCTAACTTGGACATTTCTGAAAATCATCTCTCAAAACTTTATTATTTCTTGATACCATCTCCCCCAAACTTCAAAATTTTAACATTTCTTGATATCATCTCCCCCTTTTTGATGATTTGAGCAACTATATCATCAAAACTTTTCTTCCAAGAAATGTCTTTGACCAATCTGATATGTCAAACTGAGCCTCTGATTCTATGATCCATAACCAGGTATTTATCTAGATCTTTGCAAATCCAGACAAAATAAAAACAGGTAACTCCTGAATCAACAGATGAATCAGTTAAACTGCCTGTCAGTAACACGAAGTCACTGTGTGTAACGGATACACAATATAAAGGAGCTTTTATGATGTTCACTCCCCCAGGGCTTCCATCCAATCATTGAAACACCACAAAGGCAATTTCTATGAATGTTATAACAAAGAAACAAATTATTTGTGTGTTCGTGCAAGTGTAGAAAGAATTAAGCACAAATAATTGCTTATAAAGACTCAAAATTGTGTAAACCACTGAGAAAACAGTAGATAAACACAGACTCAATGTGCATGATTGAAGTGCGAAGGTGGGGCAGACTTCCTTCTTTTTCAATATCCAGATTTTTCAAATGAAAACCAGATAGATTATATGTTGTGTCCCTAGAATAATATGAAACATTTTCTTTTTGAGAAGAAAATGAGTGGCTGGTGGGGTTTAATCAAGAGTTGGCATGGGCTAGTTGCCTGTTTCAATAACGTTCACCAAAGAGTTGTGAAACGCTAGTAATGTGGCTGCCCGACTCAGAAAGTAGTTGGTGCAGAGTTTAATATTCTTTTACTATGTTCTCACACCCTCTTTCTTTTTAATCATTTAAGCTCACTACTAACCAAACTCTCTTTTACATTTTACCTCATCACACCCACACTCATTTCTTTTAGACTCCTCACACTCAATCACTATTGGATTAACTTCTTGGGTAGGAAACACTGGTTAACGTGAATCCATAGAAGTTCATTTAAGTCCTAGCACAAAGAACCCATAATATCCTAATAAGCATGTGTTGCTCAAGATGGTTTAACTTTAACAATTAAAGCTCATATACAAATGTCAGACGAATGTATGCTCATAAAATATAATCATGAAGATTTGAGCATTTTTAGACATTGAAGTATTTTCAAACAAGTATATGAAATGAATGAATATGAATGCAAAAGGCTTGTTTGAAAATCTGACATTGTATGAAAATGATCAGAAATGAATTATATATCAAGTAAGGCTTATGGTCAAGAATAATGGATATTGTCTATACGAAACAAAAATATAGACATTCTTGAAATGACGTTTCGAAATGAAATATCGCTCAAAATTCATTAAAGTACAAGCGGGGTGTCTTACCATCGAAAAATTGTTTCAATTTAGAGACATGGTAAGAACAATTGGATCAAAAATTAAACCGATGTGTGTGAATACTTGAAAGTATCTGAAAAGACAATACGCAAGTATTTATCTTTGGAAACACACGGTTTGTTTATCAATTAAGCACAAAAATAAAATGAAAACATTTAAAATCACACTTCCAAATTATAAAATCTGTGTAAGAATCGGGAAGTGGTTTGAATATTTCAGAACATGTTTTCTATGATTGAAAGTTGTCCTTCTTTCAACCATATATGAGATTAAGATAAGAAATTTATCCTTCTATGCAGTCTTAAATCTCATAAAGTCAGCTGAAGTCATAAAGATATGATCGTGTCATCTTCTCTCAACCTGCATAAGTCTCAAAGTCTAGTCAAAGCAAATTTATTCACAAATTTATTTGAAAAATAAAAGACATAAAGCAGTAAAACGATTAAAGTACAAGTTCTGATTTGAAATAATCAGAAATAATAGTCTTACTCCTTTTGACTTGTACACTCCCCCTAAATTCATGCATTACAAAAATTTTGTCATTTAATTAAAATGCGGAAATTAGTTATGCTCCCCCTCAAATGTATGTAAATCATCTAAAATTCTTCTCTTACTCCCCCTGAGATCATGAGCAAACAATTAAAGTGTAGATATCCTTTAGACATAAAAATAAAGAAAATGATGAAAAATAACAATTCGTAACTTTAGTAGGTAACAACCGATTACGTCTTAAGATTTAACATACCAAGCTTAGAGACAAGAAAATTAAATCTCTTTTCATCTAAGGGTTTGGTAAATAAATCTGCAAGTTGATAATCTGTTTTTACAAAATAAAGTTCAATTGTTCCTTTTTCTACATTATCTTTTATAAAATGATACCTGACGTCAATGTGTTTGGTTTTCGTATGTTGGACAGGATTAGCAGATATCGCGATTGCACTCTTCGAGTCACAATATATTGGAATTTTATCGAACTTGAATCCATAGTCTCGCAGCTGTGTTCGCATCCACAGAACTTGAGAGCAGCAACTAGCAGCAGCTACATACTCTGCTTCAGCAGTCGATGTGGAAACGCATAATTGTTTCTTTGATGCCCAGCTAACGAGCTTGTCTCCAAGGAATTGAACGTGACCTGAAGTACTCTTTCTATCCAACATGCAACCTGCATGATCTGCATCTGAATAGGCAGTCAGTTGAAAACCAGTATCCTTAGGATACCACAGACCAAGATCTGCAGTCCCCTTCAGATATCTAAAGATCCGTTTGACAGCAGCCAAATGGGATTCTTTAGGAGCAGCCTGATATCTAGAACATAAGCATGTTGAAAACATAATATCTGGTCTACTAAATGTAAGATACATTAACGATCCTATCATACCTCTATAAGTTCTAACATCAACACTTTTACCCAAAGGATCAGTGCTAATTTTAGTACCTGGTGCCATTGGGGTTCCAATAGGTTTACAATTTTCCATATTGAACTTCCGAAGAATGTCCAAAATGTACTTAGATTGGTTAATGAAAATCCCCGTACAAAACTGTTTAACTTGTAATCTGAGAAAGAAATTCATCTCTCCCATCATACTCATTTGAAAACGTGACACCATGAGGTTAGAAAAGTTTTTGCAAAATTTTGGATTTGTAGAACCAAATATTATATCATCAACATATATTTGAATAAGGATGATATCGGATTTTTCCTTTTTGATGAACAAAGTGGTATCAACCTTACCTTTAGAAAAACCGGACTTGACCAAGAATTTAGATAAAACGCCATACCATGCTCGAGGGGCTTGTTTTAAACCATACAGGGCTTTGTCCAAGATGTAGACGTGATCTGGCTTCTCTGGATTGACGAACCCTTCTGGTTGAGACACGTACACTTCCTCTTTAAGAATGCCATTCAGAAAGGTTGTTTTCACATCCATCTGAAAGACTGTGAAATTCTTATGAGCTGCATAGGCTAGAAACATGCGGATTGCTTCTATACGCGCTACTAGAGCATACGTCTCATCGTAGTCTATGCCTTCCTCTTGCCGGTAACCTTTGGCAACAAGTCTAGCTTTGTTTCTTATAACGATACCATCTTCATCCTTTTTATTCTTGAATACCCATTTAGTGCCAATCACGGATTTACCTTCCGGTTTTGGAACTAATCTCCAAACCTTTAGGGCTTCAAAATGATTTATCTCTTCTTGCATAGCAGATACCCAGTCCGAATCAGCAAGAGCCTCTGATACTCGCGTTGGCTCAATCTTACTAAGGAATGAGTCATGCATACATTGATTAAGAGTCACTGACCTAGTTTATACAGGCTTGATGAGATCTCCAATTACTTGATGTAAAGGATGCTCTTTGGTCCAGCGATGCTCATGAGGTAGTGGAGTAGATACTGATTGAACATGATCATCATCTAGAAATCCACTGTCAGACTCTTCAGTTTGAATAATATGAGGGGGTTTTACAGTTGAAGTTTCAAGTGCAGAAGTATCAGTTGGAACAGCAGAATCTGGCTGTTGAGTAGACAATGTATGACACCCAACTGAAACAGTTACTTCTGGCTCAGCAGTTACTTGTACATCTTCAACTGTAGGAGTAATTGTAGGAATGTGAGCTTCTGACTGAACAGGGGATGCTTGTTCAGTTATGACATCTGAAGTGACTGGATGATTGCAACTTGTATCTTCAGACCTGTCAGTCACAACAGATTTAGGTATATTAGAACCTAGAAACTCATCATAAAAGAATTCAAATAACAAATCTAAATCAGTTAAATGTGAAATAGATGTAGAAGCGTTATTTGAATTATTCGCTGTAGAAGCAGGTTCTGGACTGATCTGTCTATAAGCTAATACTCCAGTGATCACGGGTTCTGAACTGAGTTGTTCAGAAGCCATTTCTTCATCAAATGTGACATTGACGCTCTCGACAATTGTCTTTGACCTTTTCAGATAAACACGATATGTTGTTGATGTTGAAGAATAACAAATGAAGATACCCTCATCCGCCTTAGCACTGAATTTATTCAGACTCTCTCTGTCGTTAAGCACGAAACACTTACACCCAAATATGTGAAAATATTTGATTATCGGTGTTCTGTTGTTGATCAGCTCATATGGAGTCTTTTGAAAACGGCGGTGTATCATGGACCGATTTTGAGTACGACATGCAGTTGACACAGCTTCTGCCCACAAGAATAGAGGTAGGTCCGAATGGCTAAGCATAGTCCGAGCGGCCTCGACTAGCGTCCGATTTCGCCTTTCGACTACTCCATTTTGTTCAGGCGTTCTAGCAGCAGAGTACTGATGTGATATCCTGACCGATTCGAGATATTCTTCAACGATTTTGTTTTTGAACTCTATGCCATTGTCAGTTCGAAGAAACTTGACTTGTCGCTGCATTTTCACCTGGGTCGTCTTTAAGAAAGTAATGAGAACTTCCGGTGTCTCATCTTTTGATCGAATAAATTTGACCCACGTGTATCTTGAATAATCGTCCACAATAACCAACACGTATTTCTTTCTACCCAAACTCTGAGTTCTCATTGGACCACACAAATCTATATGTAACAATTCTAACGGAGAACTAGTGCTTGGTTCAGGCTTCGGTTTATGCGCAACTCTCTTCATCTTACCCTTCTCACATGCAGCACATAAGTGTTCTTTCTCGTATTTCAACTCAGGAAGTCCTTTTACCAATTTCCCACTAACCAGCTTGTTGATATAACGAAAGTTCAGGTGTGATAAACGTCTGTGCCAGAGCCAACTTTGTTGCATTGAAGCTTTTGTCATTAAACATACCTGATTGTCAATCTGAACTTTGGACAGGTTGATGGTATAGAGGTTTGTCTTTCGATGTCCACCTAAGAGTTATGTGTCGTCTTCAGTACGAACTGAGCAACTCTTAGATTTGAAGTTGACCTCTAACCCTTTATCGCAGAATTGACCAATGCTAAATAAGTTGTGCCCCAACCCTTCGACATAACTCACCTTACTTATCGTTATGTTGTCTTGAATGATGTCACCATATCCTAAAATTGGTGAAAGCTGATCGTTTCCAAATCTGACATTTCCACTGAATTTCTCTGTATAGTTAGACAATAAAGCTTTTTGCCCAGTCATATGCTTGGAACATCCACTGTCCAAGTACCACATATGCCGGGTCTGCAAGAGAAATCAGGAAACAATAACTTTAGGTACCCATTTAAAAACGGGTCCTAACAGATTAGCACAAGATTTTGGTATCCATTTAAATATGGACCCTCCTTTTCTTTGAAAACTTTTAAAAACATTTGATCTTGAAGAATAAACATGATAAGATCCAAACCAATCAAAAGAATTATGAGAATAAGCAAAATCATTTCTCCGATAATGATAAGATTTAGTAGTAATAGGAGATAATTGAATCAATTGCTTTATTGAATAACGCTTGTAAGAAGTTACAAGGTTTTGTTTATGAGAAACATATTGACCAACTACATCAGAATCACTACTATCAGATCTAGTACAAGAATTATCAGAAACTGATTCAGCTTTCTCATCATCCTTCCTTTTTGGTCGCCATTCAGTTCGAGCTTTCGACCTTTTCTTTCTTATATCTGAAACAAAAGATTTAGATTTATTAGGAAAAGCAGATTTCTGAGACTGAGTTTTATTTTGTGTACCGGTGTATTTCTGTTTCTGTAATCGCTGTTTCTTATGTTTCTTACCTTGAGTATAGTAATCAGCAGTTACAGAAACTGATTCACCAATCTTAGCTGATGATTCACCAATAATAAAACCACTTGGTAACACTTTTTCATTTAAAAGACAAGTAGAATGATCAGGAAGTGTAGCATTGAAGTCAAACATATCAATTTCGTCTATGCACCCATCATCAGAATTAAGAAAATCATTTGCAGACTCAAATAAGTCATCAAAATTATCAGACGAAGTTTGAGATGCCTCAGAAACTTTAGAACACTTTGTAGATGTGGATTGAAAAACCGTGTTCTTTAAAACTGTAGAAAATACACTTTGTTGAATATCAACCAAAAGTTTTTCATCAGATAAAACATTTTCAAGCTCAACTATTCTGCTTTCAAGAATGAGTGGAGGAACATAAACCTTTGCAACTGCAGGTTTTGCCTTCATCTCAGAAACAGAATAACTAGCAAAATAATCGTTTGAAAGAACTTTTGGTGTTTCTGAAAGATAACTATCATTTAACTTTGCATAGTTAAATGGTAGTTGCATTTTCTTTACATTCTTTCTATTTTTAGTTTCTTTTGCCTCAACTTCTTCTGGTAATTTGGTAACAAATTTGGGTTTTAAATGAGTATGTTTACCAGCACAAGCAAGAAAATCAAAATTATAAAGTGTCGGTTGTTTTCTGATGGCTTTCTTTAAGTAATGAGGGTTTTGAAAACCAAGACCCCATTTTTCCTTAACATCAGCCTCTTCGTTAGGTACATTAAGAAAAATGGTTTGATCTGTTTGTCCTCTTGCATAAAGTTTAGCTTCCAGACCATTTACCTTCTTATTCAAAAGCTTGTTCTCAACCTGCAATTTATGAACAGTTAGTGCAGATTCTCTTTTCTCAAACTCATACTTAGAAATTTTAATTTCAAACTCAGAAATCTTATTTTCAAAACAATCTACTTGAGATTTAGAATCAGAAGCAGATTTGCGTAAAGAATCAATCAGATCTTTGTTCCCAATAACAGACGTATTAAGCTCAAAGATCTTATTGTTCCTTTTAGCAACTCTTTCTTTTTCCTTTTTCAATTTATTTTGTAAATCTTGAAGCTCAACCACCATGGCTTCCATTTTGGTAATGAAATCTTCTTGAGTTAAATTTAATACCTCATCAGTTGTCTCGTCATCTGATTCATCATACTTGACTTCTTTTCCCATGAGACAGAGATGAGCAGTTTCTTCCTTTTCTTCCTCTTCACCTTCTGAATGATCCAGCCAAAATTCGTCCTCAGCCATTAAAGCTATGCCTGCTTCTTGCTGTTTGGCCAATAGCAACTTGTCCTGATAGTACTGAGAATTACGAACTTTTGGCTTTCTACAATCTTTTGCAAAATGACCAATCTTGCCACAGTTGTAGCATTTGACTGGATCACTTGCTGGCTTTTCGGCAACAGTGTAGTCATTCACGAACTTCTTCTTTTTATCAGGTTTCTTCTCAACATATCTGTTCTCTTCATATCTCCTTCCTTCCACCCTTTCTCGGTGCTCGTGATTCTTAGAACTTGATGAAGAATATCGTTGAGAATTTGATCCCGACTTTTTGTAAAATTTCTTTTGAAAGGCACGGGTCAGCAACAGCATGGCTTGTTTCAGACTTTCTCCATCATCACCATCTGTCTCAGAATCCGACTCAGAACTTGTCAGTACTTTCTTCTTCTTCTTCTTCTCTATCTTTTCTTTCTTTTCTTTCTTCTTCTCTCCAACAACCAAAGCAATCGGATCAGGAACCTTATCAACCTTCTTCTTTTCAGCTCTTTTCTCCTCTACCTCTTCTTCATTCTGACGTAAAGTCTCATAGACTTCGTGAAGAGGTATCTCACTTAAGTCTTTCATCTGTTTCATCCTACGTGTATGTTTCTTCCACTCAGGTCGTAGGATACTCAGGAATTTGACATTGTTTTCCAGCTGCTTCTTTGTCACTTTGTTCTTCGTCAGTTCATTTAGAAGCAAAGTAAACCGTTCATATGTGTCTTCCAAACTCTCATTCTCTTTCGCTTTGAATTCCTCGTAGCTATTGATGCAGTTAGCCACTTTCATCTGATTCCCTACCTTGGATCCCATCATCATCTTTTGTAATTGATCCCACATCTTTTTAGCATCATCCTTGTAGCTATCAATCTTGATGTAAATCTCATTGGGAATGCTTTGAAGTAGAAGAGATATTGCTTGCTTGTCAGCTTTATAACGACTTTTCTGGTCTTCAGAATACTGTGATAAATCCACTTTAACTGGTTTTGTCTTTTGTTCTCTTTCTTCATCACCATGTCCACTATCAGAAGAATCATCATCATCAGGTACTTGAACTATGATTGGTTTCATAGGACCTTCTGTAATTGACAAAAGAATATTCTCCCCGTTTGCATGTCTGTCAATAAAATCCAGAAACCTATCCTTCCACTGCTCGTACTCTCCTTTGAACAGAACAGGAGGCTTGACATCAGTACCAATTGAAAGTGCATCTTTTGAAGTCATCTTGTTTAAACCTGTTTTGAAAAAATATATTCAATAAGAAACTAGAACTGATCGTTAGTCCAAATATGAAATCAAGAAAATACAGAAAAACTTGAAATATAAAATCAGAAATTTTTATCACAAAAAGAAATTTTGCGCGTTTGTGAAACTCGCTAGTCGTAGAAACTCGCAAGAGACTATTCACTGGTGAACTCGCAGATAAAGGCGTGCGTGTTTGAAAAACTCGCTAGTCGCTACTAGCGCGTTTTGACCAAACTCGCAGATCAAACAAACTCGCAGATCGACCAAACTCGCAGATCGAACAAACTCGCAGATCACTATTCTGGCTCAAACTCGCACCCTTCGATTTGCATGTTTGTAGAACTCTCAAGTGTCTACTTGCGCGTTTCAACACTTAGAAACTTTTTCCCAAATTTCAAACTCGCAGACTTAGATCTGCGCGTTTCTAGAACTCGCAGATAACACCTTGCGCGTTTGAGACCAAATTCTTCAACTTGCACATTCTTGCGGATGAACTTGCGCGTTCTTGAAGTTTTTCGAACAAAAACTTGATTTTCACTTCAAATTCGATTCAAATCTCCACCAAATGATCTGAAACTTTGCAGATTTCCTCTCAATCATGATTCGAACTGATTACAATGCAAAGATTACAAACCAAAACAACAAAAGTACAAGATTGATCTATGTAACAGTGCTCTAAAAATTCGTAACATAAAACTCAATAAAATCCAAAAATTCGTGAAAATTACAGTGCATTTCGTGAAATTATCTATACAAACTCAATCTATTACATTCATCTATCACTAATAAACCAATTACAACTCAAAATTCACACTAAAACTCAAAAACAAATCTGATTTTGAATAACACAGTGTCGAACCAAACTTTTCTAATTCTTGATCTGATTTCACTTTTGGATCTGCTCTGATACCAATTGTTTGTTCCAGATTCTAGTTTCTAATTAATTAATCAAAACAAAACATAAACAAGAATCAATTACCTGTTTTGATTTCACTTTCAATTCACAATTTACAACTTTCTCTCTCTAGAACTCTCTCTCTCTCTCTCTCTGATATTACAATCTGACTTCTTAACTCTGTTGACTAACTAAACAAAACTGAAAAATAAAATCTATTTATACCAATTCCTAATACAAGGAAACTAAAATACAAAAATACAAATACATTTGACTTTTATTACAAAAGACTTTGACTTTGACTTAAGAGTTGACTTTCTTGAATTTTGACCTTCAGTCTTCTTGATCTTGTATCCAACAGATTTATGCTCTAACAGGTTGCATCATATAAAAGGGGTTGCATTTGAACGTCCCTCTCTCTCTATATATATATATATATATATATATTTGCATGCTTTTATGATTACTATTAATGTAAAATGATTTCATTGCGTGTGGCTCAAAATTAGGCCTATGTCTTTTATACGTATTTTTCCTTCTTAAAATATATATAAAAAAACAGAAAACAAAGTTGAATTTGTAAAAAATCTGTTTTTATAATAAATTCCAACCATTTAGGGTGTTTGGTTTATGGATTTTGAATGAATTGGAAGGAATTGAAATGAATAATTCTTTTGTTTGGTTCACATATTGATCATGATGAAATCCTTTGAATTCCATTGAATTCCACAAATCAAGGAATTCTTCATTTCTTAGCTAAAGTGAAAGAATTGAATTTCATCTAATTCTTACCAACCAAATGCGTGGTCAAATTCCATCAAATTTCATTTTAATTCTTTCAAAGTCAAATTCCTTCGATGGATTCCAATTCCATCAAACTCCATTCTGCGAACCAAACGCCCTTAAAAGCATCTCTAATAGATTTGTCAAAATCTTTTAAAAAATGTTACATATAAGCATTTTTTTTAAATTTTGAAGATTATAATATTAATTATACTATTAAAATATTAATTTTCTATTCTAAATATTTAATTTCAAGGTTTGTTGATGAGAATAATCGTCATAGTAATCATTTTTAGGAGTTTCACAATCTCTATTCTATTTTCTTCATTTTAGAAAACCTATTGAAGCCAAAAGTTTGTCCAAAATCCTTATAATCTTCACTTTTTACAATTTTAAAAAATATGTTTAAAATGTTCTAATAAATATAAGATAACTCGTATTAATATTGTTTGCATGTCCAACTTAGGTTTTGATTTGTGAATCGGTTTGATTCGAATCCAAAAAAAAACCAGAATTATATTGTATTCTTTTAATTAGAAAATAAAGATTATATTTGCATTAAAAGTGAAAGATCGTGTGAGAAATTGAGTTAACGTGATAAGCGTGAAAAAGTGGATCTTTTGATCGCTTATAATCTCAAACCCACCCATGAATCTCGATTCATAAGAGAATTGATTTGGTACATCTCGATGTATCTTATCTCGGTGCATATCATCCTAATGTGAATCCAAAGGTTGATAATTACTTCTCACGTTAACTCAAGTTCTAACATGAACCCAACCCTTGTATTAAAACCTAATTTATATATAAAAAAACCAATCAAAGTTAAATTTTGATATAAATGGTTCAAAACCGAAATGGAATTCGGTTTGATTTTACGAATTATAAGGATTTCATATCGAACCAAATAATCATGAATCTTGGAAACCAAATAAATACATATTGTTAAGTATCGTAAACTTGATAAAAGACCAGAGAGAAAAATATGTATATATACGAGAAAGTTCAAATAAAAATCATAAATATTTAATTTGAGAACCAGTATAAGTATATATATAGATATTGATGCATATACAATATTAAAATATATGTATTTATCAGCTAACAACTAACTTATCATGTACTATACTACTATTATATACATTGGTACATTTACTCATAATTCACATAGTGTATGTTTAGAGCATCTCCAACAGCTTCTCCAAAATGGAGAAAATGAAGATTTTTGGTATTTTTTTGCTCCAATAGATTCTCCAAATCTTTCTCCAAAATGGAGAAAGTAGGAGATACACTGTAATTTTCTCCAAATTTGGATAACTCTCCAAAATTGATTATCATGAGAAAAAAAATTGTTTTTTATTATATTTTACCAATAAGAAATCTTAAAATGAAATGTGTGAGAAAAATAATATTTTATTAGATATATACAATATTTTAATAATATAAGTAATAATGTCATCTCCAAAATGGAGAATCTGCTGGAGTTGAATGCAATTTTTGTATAAAGATTTTGGACTTTGGGTCTCAATTTTAGAAAAAAAAATTGTAGAATCTGTTGGAGATGTTACGCATCAATGCATATACTAATTCTCACGATTTCCAAAATATTTATCTTTTCATTTGAATATTCTCTCTCCCCTCTCCCCCCTCTCTATCACACACACACACACACACACAATTACATATATACATATATTCATTTCACAATTGAAACTTTTTGCATGCTTATAAAATAAAAAGTATACGCAAAACAATTTCACATCATGAAACAAATATATATCAATTAATACCTTAAATTCTAACTTTAAATTAGGTAAACAATCATTTAAATCAATATCTTACAATAAAAGTTATCACAGTTATTGTAATATATAAAGTTTTTTTTTATTATTCCCACATATGTGGTGGTATGTTTGGTTTCACCAATCTCATCATCATTTGGTGAGATTTTATTTGTTAATAGTTCCATAATCATTAACAAAGGAAAATTATGATACCATTATCATCACAAGAAGTAAACTTGAAGAGCAATGTTAGGCAAGTGTTAGTGCCATCAATTCTTAATTATATGACATTTCATCTTTTTATTAAATACCCAAAATAAGATTAAACAAAATAAAATTAAACCACCCTAAATGCTACAACCGAAGATTTATCGATCGACACCAAAACCATTGCAAAATGTTGCTGAGATACCCGAGCACCCAATTTAGCAAATAACAGTGCATCAAGAGTATGAAAACGTATTTGATTTAAGTAACGTACGCCTATAAAACATGCTAACATTAGACATATAATTAATGAAAACGTGATCTGTTTAATGACAATATATGAACGTTTTTTTTTGTAATGTTTCATGTTAGCCTGGGATCAGAACTACCACACCACCAAAAGGTCTTTCTATCCTCGAGTGTAAGTCATGACCGGCTTCTAGAAGTACGAAGGAGTAATGAAACTTAAAAGAACAAATAAAGCAATTATAGATCAGGGTCTTTAACATTATCCAACGACTTTTATCAAATAAGTCTTTGAAAACGATAAATATCATTTCAAAACTATAGAAAAAAGTACGAAAGCGATATAATTGAGTAAAAAAATTTCTAAAAATCGGAGACCATAAAAATAAAGTCAATTAATTTCTTGTTGATATTTAATTAAAAAACAAAATTTGTCATTTTCACAAGAAAATTCAAAAAATAAAATTGTGTAAAAGGAAATATATTTATTGTGTTTAAATCCTAAGCCACATAATAACGACTTTTCTTGTCAAGTGGTTTTTGTAATATGAAACCATGGCCCGAAGAACAAAAAAACAAAAACCTCCTTTCTATTTTTATCAAGAAATAATAAATAAATAAATAATTGTAAATTTAATATCATACGTAATCCCAAAGAAATTCTAGAAATTAATGTCAACTTTTCTAATTTTATTCGAGAGAGAATGACCTATTTTAGATGAAGTTATATAATTATCAACTAAACGTGTAAAGGTTAATGCATAAAAAATGACTAAGTAGACAAGCTTGAAACTATCCAATCAAAGAAGTAGTAAAGGTTAGAGTTTATTTATAACCACCTAAAACAAAAACAAATTAATCAATGTTTTTGTAACGTCTGGAGGCATCTTGAGAGAAAGAAGAGCATATGAAGTGAGGTGGCGATAAGAAGTTTGAAGAAGTTAAGTCACCACCTTTTATTTCAGACGTATTCAAGAGTTAAGAGGTTTTGAAAACTGGAAAAAACAAATAGTCTAAATCTAAAAAGGTCTGAACGATTCAGACTTAAGAGCCATTAAGAGGTTTTTCTTAAAAAACAAACGACCCCTTAGTATATCCAATAGAATATATAAAGATAGAAAAATTGTTCTAAAAAAAACACAAGTACAAAAAATAATTATACAAAATTTAAAATAAATTATGCTTTTCATCCATGTGGTTTGTTAGAGCATCTCCAACAGCATTGCTAAAAATTCTCTAAAATAGAGAATGAAAAGTCAAAATCTCTAAAAATATTTTCTTTCAACTCCAACAGTTTTTCTATTTTAGAGAATCAATCATTACTTATATTATTAAAATATTCAATATATTTAATATTCCAACAAATTTTTCTCTAATTTTGATGGAAAAGAATTAAAATAATATTTTCTCTCTCTATTTTAGAGATTATAGAGAAATCTCTAAATTTAGAGATTTTTTGCCATTTCTCTATTTTAGCAATCCTTTTAGCAAAGGTGTTGGAGACAAAAAACAAAGAAAAAGTCATTTTTTTCTATTATAGCAATGCAGTTGGAGATGCTCTTAGTAATTTTGATTCGCGTCTTTGTGGTTTGAAAATTAAGATTTTCATTCCTATGGTTTGCAATACATTACTATAGGAATTATATGGATGAAAATAATAATGAATTACAAACCATAAAGACAAATACCATAATTCTAAACAACAGAAATGAAAATAGCAATTTTTAACATACCTTAGGGACGAAAAACATAATTTACTCTAAAACTAATATTTGAGAGCACAACTATAGAGTCGGGTTCAAACGAGAACGGTACTTATTCAAGTGAATAAGAAAATGGTCGATTCACAAGTGATTTTACACTAACATCACGTACAAAATCACATGTGATTCACGCGACTTTGTCCCGCAACCTAAAGACGTGAACAAAGTCGCCCACACAACTTTTTTTTTAATTACCGTTAATGTAAAATCACATGTGATTTTGCACGTGATTTGACCGTTTTCGTGTGCCTTTAAATAGTTACCATTCTCTTTTGATCCTTCCTCCACAACTATAAGCCACATATTTGCAAAAA